>KZ308177.1:1265560-1352300 GCA_000376725.2 Ladona fulva
CTCGTGTGCTTGGCCGTTATGTTTGTTTTTTGACCGTTGTTGTCGTTTTTCTCGGATAGTTTGAATTAACGGTTCCCAGGCGGATGGTAGTTGGAACCCGTCATCCTTATTGAAATTATTATTATTTTTTACCCGAATTTCTATTGATTCCTTTACGATTCTCTCCCAGAATCTTTCTGATTTTTCAAGAACTTTGGAATCTTCAAATTTAATTTTATGTCCGTTATTAACGGAGTGTTCTGCGATAGCTGATTTTTCTCCTTGTGCTAGGCGGACATGTCTTTTATGCTCTTTTAATCTTGTTTCCACTGTTCTTCCTGTTTCTCCTATGTACACTTTTCCGCACTCGCACGGTACTTCATATATTCCTGCTGTTTTTAGCCCTAGTTGATCCTTTACATTCGTTAGGAGGTTTCCAAGTTTTCTTGGGGATTTCTGGACCGTCCGGATGTTGTGTTTGGTCAGGATTCTTGAGATTTTTCCTGAGATAGGGGCTATGTATGGGATACAAGCCGTTGCTGTTGGTTCGTCCTTTTTTGTTGTTTCCTTTTCGGTCAGGGAGCCGGCATTTTTTAGGGCCATGTCTATATTATGAAGATACTATATACATGAAAGTGGCCGAAACGTTGGTTCTACACCAAGAAACAATCCGGTTAGTCTCCCGTGAAGACTTTCTGAAACAAACCATTCACCGGGAAAGCACCAAATCCTTCATCAACGAGAGCGATGTTCGAGAGTCGACGACCAAGCGTTACAAGGAAATATTCGCTAAAACAGATGGTTACTTCTGGTCGTTCTTTCCGCAGAGAATTAGAGAAGCGAACAGGATGTATTAGGTTAAGTCTTTGGTGTTAATACTCTCTCTGCCATACGCCACTGGCGGCTTGCGGAGTATATATCTAAATATCTAAATTTAAACTAGGTCGGGCCAAAGAAGCCAAGCCGTACACGATAACAAACAAAAGAAAAATTCCAACAAATTAAATTAACATACAACGAAGAATTTTAACGAAGACTAAAAAAGACAGATTGCCCAAGACACCAGTAAGAGATAACTACTGGGTAAGAGGGGGAAGCATCCGTCCATGAGTAAATGAAGCAATGTCGGCCCGAAGGTATCTTACGGCCCTGGGTGATAAACTTTGACGATGAAATTAAGACGCCCCTGTAGATTATACTTCTCATATTCGCACATAATAGATTTTTATTGCATAGCTATGAAAAATTAGCTTTCGGGCTTAGGCAAAGCTTCCGCCAACTTCATCTCCGTCAACAATGGATGAAATTTCTTGTTCTTTATTGTCGTTTGACCGAAGAGCTAAACTTAATGCCATTAGTTTTATCTCCCCAAGGTTATTAAATATGTTCGTCAATGGAAAAAAGCAACGTAAGGAAAGAAGATGAACCAATGAATGTAGAAATAATGGGATGTAGGATGTAATAATGTACGTATAATGAAGATGGAACCAATATATCGAAACGAAAGAAACAAGATTTAGATCATTTAAAAGTAAAATAAGTAACTTTCCTTTTTAACTACAATATTGATATAGAAGTCCAATTCCAGCAGCTGCCGAACATTTTCCTATCCCATTCCTTCAGATACTCTTCTAAGTAATTCCTCGTCTTATTCCTTGTAATTTCATCGTGTAATTTTGTAATTTTTGTAATTCATTGGTAATTTTGTAATTTTAATTGCGTAATGTAATTTTGACTGCAATTCCTCGTCTATTCCTTCAAACGTACGTACATTTTTTACCTTTTTTTCGATGAGTATTTTGAATTATCTTTTGTTTTCTTTTTATTTTTTATTTCTGTCTTTGAAGTTAACTGGAACGTTTCATTGTATATTGCTTTTAATTTTTCCCTATTGTGGTTGCGCGGGTTTTTTTACCCCCTTCTCTGTGGCTGCTTTCCCGCAGCGTGGGTTTATTCCTTGTCGACCTTAAATTGCAAAGAATTATCCCACACTCTACTCTCTCTTTTTGTTTTGAATAATGTCTGTCCACGGGAGGTTTTTGGTAGTTTCCCTCCCGTGCTCGAGCGAATGCTGGACAAATTCTATTATTATTTCCTTATACCCCCTCGACCCCTGGACTACCTACCGAATTACAACGTAAAATTGAATAAATAAACATACTAAGAGTGTAGGCAGTTAGGTGGAAGAGAGTCCAAATCGGGCCCAATCTCGCCAATAAAGGGATCTATCTCTTAAATGGGTTTCACTAGCGCTTTTCTAGGGCTACAAAATCTATTCTGTTACCTGAAGACTAATCTAGTACCAGGTAATAGATAAAAGCTTTCCTAACGGTGAGCCGTGGGAAAGTTCTTGGTGTGCCATTTTCGATAGATTCAGTGATTTGCATAAGCAGATATATTACTGACAGTTTTCTATTATGTTAATTCTACGTATTTAATCTATTGTATTAAGTTTTATCGGTACTTTTTTTATTTGTACTCTACGTTTTTTAAATTCGAATTTGAACTGTA
Organism: Ladona fulva; assembly: GCA_000376725.2. Lineage (NCBI taxonomy): Eukaryota > Metazoa > Arthropoda > Insecta > Odonata > Libellulidae > Ladona > Ladona fulva. The sequence goes on from KZ308177.1 coordinate 1,268,051, forward strand.
ACTCCCAAAAACTGTAACATGATGCCTTTAACTATTGGATCTTGCATGATTAGCGGCGAAAGAGAAATGTCGGAAAGCGATGGACAAGAAGATGTAAGACCAACCTCAGAATTGGCAACAGGTTCTACGAGAGTTATTCTCGATTTTTGCTAATATATAGACATGAACAATCGAAGGAAAGACAGCATTTTTATAAGAATAAATTCCAGTGCCCTGAGATGATGCAAATTGATTATTGAGGAAGTAAAATAGAAATTTATAGGTGTGATTTCATGAAAGAGCATTAATATACGGTCATATTAAAACTGACTATTTTCTTTAGGTTATAAAAGAAGCGTCCGGAAGACCTGAGTACATAAGCATGGCTGATAAACCGTTATACGTTTGACAACTTTCGTAAAAGTGCTAAGTTTTTATATTACTATGTGCTGTTAAGACCCCTTCAACGGTTCTCCCCAACCTTTCTTTCCTCGTTGCAAATATATATAAACTGAAACTTTCGGATATATTAAACCGCCGTTTCCCTCTGCAAGGATACATTAAATTGTTTGTACATATGTACTTATTGGGGTGAGTAATCTGCTTAAGAAATTATGAACTGACAGAGAAACAATTAGTATTTTTTAAATTCAAGGCCCTTGCTGGGTAGCCTTCTAGATAAAGATCTTAAATTTCCGGCCAAAAAGTTTGGAAACCACTAGTCCATAATGAATGATTTTAGAATATTGATCATCGTCCGTAATCGTCCAACTTCTCTCATTAAATGTTGAATGTCTGATTGAATGTAGCGCAGTTCCAATTAAAAACTAGATGCATGTGGTAATTTCGAATATTGTGGGGCACACCCGTAAGGGAATACTGCCCAGGAACGTGGTAATTTATGATGCGTAATTTGTTTTCACCTCAAGTAACTTTATTCATCTCCATAAACTTCGCAGTATTATGGTTTCCACAAAACATTTTTTCTTGACTAGACGAAAACGTTGCGCGTCGGTCGGGAAATTAAAGATAGTCTTGGAAACCGCAAAACGGTGAAACTTATTAAGATGATAACATGACAATTATTGCAGGGGTTCTGCAAGAGCGCAAAGGTCGAGGAAAGCAGTACTTTACCATAGATGACTAAACTGTTAAGTTCATCACGTTCTATATTTAACGGCTTATAATTCGTGTAGTTTCTCTCACCTTTCTTCCCTCTTTCTATCGATCTTTCCCTCCTACTTTATCTCCTCGCTTTCTCCTTTCACAACTCCTACATCCATCTCTCTTTCAACAACATCCATTCGCCTTTCTCCGAAGATTATCCCCTCAAAAGGCACCGCGTTGATAAGAATAGAAAGAGAGGAGGGCTGTAAAGATCCCATCTCTTTCCTCGGAGAGAAAAGGGAATAACGCGTGAGCTCGACCTATATCGTGCGTGTACCAGAGAAAGTTATCGCGCGTGGAGAACTTTTTTTTTTCATTAGAGGGCCATCTTCGAAGAGGCATTCCAAATTCGACCCGTGGTCGTGATGGGGATTTGGAGGTACAGGTAGCCCGAGAAAAGGGTCAAAAAAAATACGCGGCGAGCTCTATTTGGGAGGATTGGACATTGTTAGGGAGTGGCTTCTACAGCCACCGCTGAGATGATGGATTAGGAACTCGTCCGATTACATTTGGCTCGAATTTTTGAAAGCTATAGAGCTTGGGCATGGATGTCAAAATCTTTTACTTACTTTAGGCCGCATTAGCGTTTGAGTGGATTTCGCTGGCTGCGGAAAATCTATTATACGTATGTTAAGAATTCACCCCGAAGGGCCGGTTTAGTTCCAACCTACCATAAATACGGAATTTGGAGAAGAAATGAGGCATAGTTAGCAAGGTGAGGAGTGAAATATTTTTCCTTTACTTTTGTCTCGTAATCTTTTACGTCTTTTAAGCGGCAAAGGTCCTCCTAAGTGCATCAAAATGGTGCTATGAATAAGATTACCACACGCCGTGTTTATACAGCATTGTTTCCATACCTTCCGTCCCGTCCAGGCCATTAAAAGATATACTTAGTCTTCACCAAAAATAGATACAACAGAAAAAGAAGAACTGAAAATTTCGGCTACAGCTGAAATGAATTAATTCTACTATGCTGTAAAACTAAAATCCAAGAAATAATCAAAGATTTTATAGAAAATTTTATTATCTTAAAGATTGTTAACATTTTATACTCTGTATGGATGTTGCAGTTAAAACATTAGCTACCAAAAATGCCGTTATTTCTCCTTACAATCAAATCCATCAACCCCTGTACTTAATAGTTCATTTGCGCCCAAGAACTATTTTGTTATCGATTAAGATAAAATTTCCTTCAACAAAATGGCAAAAAAAATTTCCAAGTGCTATTTGCATTGCAGTAAAAAAGCATCTCTCAAGAAAGAAAGGGCGAAAACATTTTTCTCGTTTAACTGAAGGGAAATGTTTTTTGTTCATCTTCATTGGACATGGTCAGCCTACCAATAAACAACCTGTTCAAAGTGTTTAATAGTTAGTGATCAAAATTAATGTCATTATCCATAACCATTCATTCTGTTGTAAATCACGAATGATAGATATTCCATTCGTCAAGGTATAGTGACAAGAATTTTGTTTACAAAATTGCTCTTAAATCATTAATGGATAATGTCTATTTCTAATTTTAAGAAAACTTTTTTTTGCGTCGAGTAGACCGTTTTCATTTTTTGGCAGATTCTGTCATGATATATTCAACAAAATATTCCGTAATTTTATAAACAAAGAATAAACTTTAAAGTAATTAAAGGAATGTAAATAAAATATAGAGTAAAATTTTACCTTACGAATAAAGCAAGTGCAATTGTAATACTTTCATATTTAGGTTCTTAAATGAGTGACAAGATATCTTTTCACTATTTAGAATTTAAACTCGACTGCAATATTACGGAAACGATATTAGCTATTGGGCCCGAGCGAAGGTCTTCTCGAAGATGAGAGTAGTTTGCCGTGACTTTTCATCCCTATTCATCAAACAAACCCAGTTTATAACATGCATCTAGACTGTAGAGAACCTTTTCTGTAAAGGAGGGAGGACAGACAGGCCCAAATGAAATTTTACGTAAAATTAATTTTCTAATTACCTTAAACACGAAACACTATTTGCAAAATACTTGATTATCACTGAGGTAAAATAGCAAAAATAAATAGAGTGGAATCTCCATTGCGGGGGATAGTGTTCATATTCACCTGAACTAATATATATTTAATCAAAGAAGTCTTTCCTTTCCCAAATTTGACTTTAAGGTGTACTATTGTTATCTTCTAATTTTCATCAGTATTTTTATATAAGTACGTACAACGTAACATAGTCGATTTTAGATAAAATGATACATTTCAGAATACTTAATGGCAAGTAATTTTCACTAGCATCTCCTAGTCTGAATCTACGTTTTTCTTTAATTTATTCATATAACCTTCTGATACTGACTAAAATATTTTGTGCAACCCATCAGTCTATTTCTCATGAAAGGTAATATAGGTCAAATAGTCAAGGTTAAATCAAGGTTAAATAAAGCTTAAATTAAAGCTTAAATAAAAAAGGTCTTGGCCTATAAATTGACGGTACGTAAAATACGCAATAAATCACAAAATATAGGAATAATTATCAAATTCATCGTTCATTTCAGCCATAAAGTAGCAAGAGTTAGAATGTTTGGAAACCCTATCTCAATAACTTTCCCATTCAAATCCATCAACCTATGAGAAAACTAGCATCTCAGGTAAATATGTAAACTGAGTACGCCATAAACCCTTCCTTAAACGATTCTGTAATCGCGGTATGGATTTTTATGACCGATGAAATTTTACCGGACATGAATGCGACGGTCAGTAACGAGGAATTTAACTATTCAATATGCAACATAAAAATTTATGCGACAAAACGGCTCATTATAAAAAAGGGTGAAAGGGTCTCCAACCAATTTAGGAGGAATTTATGGACGTGTTAATATCTCCAATCGATCTCATACAAAATTCATCAGAGGGTCACCCACGGACAGAACAACGCCGGCTGGAATCTTGTAAATTTCTTAGAAATTTGTCGGTAAGAACACAGAAGATTCCCAAAAATTAAGAACGGATTACGCTCCCGTACTGCATGGCAGGAAGCGGAGATAATTAGAAATTTCCCACGGCGGAAATATTTAAACAAAGAAGATGTGAAGAATGATTGAAAGCTACTCAGCTTCAATACAAAAACATGACAACATGCTCCTTCATCCATGGCGAGACATTGCGGAATACACTTCTGAGAAAATTTTGTAACGAAGAAAGTACGTAATAAATTCGAAATTCGCCTAACGGAAAAGACGTTATTTCTCGTGGTGCCTTCAAAATTCGAAATTTTAAAAGTTATCTGATCTCTCAAATTAAAAAGAGGTTATTTACATTTAGCATAAGTGTACTAGAGCATAAAAAGGACTGGACTTGGTATTTCGGAAGTTCGTTCGGAAGAAGTTCAATTGCCTCGAGGCCATTGGAATTATGGTGGCGTCTTTATTGACCTATTTAGATCAACAAATTTAGATTTAACTAATGACATCACCAACCTCTCTCCCCTTCTCACTTAACCCTGAAAAATACCTAAAACAGAATAAATTCTGTCAGTATTTCCTCTACCTGATGATCGCTACAAAGCCGAAACCGGTCCTATATACATTAAAATGTTGTGGAAAATACGAAGTCTAGTTTTTATTTATTAAAAGGAGTTCCAATAAGTCAGGTAAATTTTCATCGAATATGTAAATGAAAATTTTTTTAAATGAAATATTTGTATTACTAAATGAGACGTTCAGATATGATTTTGAAGAGCCATAAGCGAATTCAGTTAACATCGTAAGGGGTTTAGTTGTATCTTTGGATGAAATTTCCCTAAGGAATCTTGAATACATAATCCATCAAATCAAACATACTGCGAGCAATCAAACTATGAACGAACAGTAAACATATATTAATAACATAAGGTTATTTCAAAACTTTAATATTTTCGAAGTTTAGAGTAATATCGAACGATTCTTACTTTTCTAGGGCCATGATTCTTACTTCTAAAACTCAATGTTTACATTATAGGGATAGAATTCTAAAACCAGAGTTTAGAGTAAGCATACTGAAAACGAAATACATGAACGTTTAAGCGTATCATCTTAACTGTAATGGCATTTTCATTTAAATTCGTGTTTCAAGACTAGTATTTTTACAAGAAATAACATAATGAAGCAAATGAGAGATTAACTCATGTAAGGGATTATGCACGAGAAAGATTGCAGTGTTCAGATGAATCTGGTAAAAATCCTTACAGTAAGAAGTAAGATCTTAATCGTGTTACACGAGGCATAACTTTTCAATCACAAGTTCAATTACTTTGCTTGCCCTGAGTATAATCATCATCTTAGCATTCTAAAAATAAATAGAAATATAATTTTAATAAAAAACTAGCTAATTTTCGAATCACAAAGGCAATTGAGTATGAAACTTGTTTTCTTTCCTGATAAGTGCTTATCGGAGTAATTTTCGAATTACCAAGGTTCGAATTATGCTCTGTAGTAACGCTCATTCAAATAGGACCAGCTTATCTGTGGGTAATTCGAATCGGTTCACGGGTTCCATTCTCTTAACCGAGCTTGTTCGCTTCAAATACTTGCGTAAATCTTTTCCCAAGTAAAATTTCGATACCGACTTCAATTACAACCACCCAAAAAAGTTACCCTCGATAAAAAACGTTCTTCCTGTAATCCCACACCCGTAATTAAAGTTCGCAGCACAATACCTTTCCTCTTTCCCAATGAATTAGGTCTGGGAAGAAAACATAAAATTAGCACCCTCTCCAATCACCAATCATTAACTGTGAAGTAATTTTCCCACAACCATTCCCGCTGCTGCATGAAATAAGGAACATATTGGAACCTTCTTTAAGATTTGGTAATTTTTTACCATCAAAAGTTAGCTTAAAAGGCTATAGGGGGAGTGTCGAGACAGCTAAGTCTGAATAGAATGATGTTACTACAGCTATAGGTGGTACCGACTAGCTTTCTCTTTGGCCCTCTTTACATATAAATCAACATTTTAGATGTGAGATAATTTTCTCATCCATTTATGCCACTTATATTCTTTAGGGAATCTTCAGAAATCTCCCTATATAACAAGATTAATGAGAAAAATGCTCCGTAAAATATGTCACAATAGAAAATCAATTTAATTCTTACGAGATGTTTTATGCCAACTCCTGAATCAAACCAGCAGCGTAGCTTCTGGTTACCAAATGATTCCCCCCACAATATGATACATACATACCATACTGAAAATATATACCATACAAGGAAAAGAGCAACTAAAATAGAATTATATAACAATTAAATTCATATGGAAACGAACGAGAAGCAATAGTAATGTAATACGTGAAAATGGAACACTGACTGTAGACTACCAGTAAAATCAGTTAGAGACTGGAGAAATATTTTCCTTTTACACCTCCTTTCATTTAAAAATTAAAAAAGTGTGGCAACAACTAAAATATTGACTGAAATAAAACAATGTCACCATATTAGACAGATTACGTACTTATTTCCCCTATGCAAGATCCCTGCATCTATTCATGAACTGCCATCTATTTCCTAAACTACATAAGTTTTCTTCAGTCTCATTCGTCACATTCAACCAGCTTACTCATGATATTTTTCTCCCGTTGGAACTACTACAATTCTCATCGTTTGTGAACAGCATTTAACCATGAAAGAGTTTCTCTATGTTTTATTATAATATGAGTATCGTGAAAAATAAATTAAAAGTAATGTTTCCTTCTTTTGGATTGGTTCGCTTAAAGGATTCTCAGTCCCGCTAAAGACTACCTTTTCTCTTTGAGAGGAAGATGAGCATATTGATTAAGGAAAGTGGGGAATTGTCTAATTGCGTTGACATTGTGAATGGAAACGGGCAGAAAGCGAGTTCCGTTACGAGTGCAGCGAAAAATAATCGATTTTTCCTCTCCGCGTCTCATTTGCGAGTCAAAACCAACGTCGAAACGAAACGTCGATGATTGTGTGTATGTTGATATAAAAAAGAACTGGATATGAACCCATACAAAGCTACAAAAAACTCTAAATTTAGTAAAAATATAATAAAAAAATATTTAATTCAAAACTTGTACTAATCCACAAAATAATATTACTAATAAATTACTAACCAAATACGAACTTAAAGTAATAAATCAATTTTTGTGTATAATTAGATGTTCACTCGTGCAACATAAAATAGTTCTGATTACTTCCAATTTAAATATCATCGTATGCTATTTTCTACTTCAATGACTCATGAAAGATAGGAATATGTCCAGCATTTTCGTAAAAGAAAACGGCTTTGCTACTACGGCTTCCTAGGGCTACGAGTATTAAGGTCAGCATGCAGTAACTCATATTTCCTAGAATACTTTATAGGGAGAAACCTTCAAATAGCTTTGAGAGATTCCTTCTATATGTTTTATACTACTACCAGTATCAAATAGTACGAGATTTAGAAAATTACCATCAAAGTAAATCCATGCCGCGGCATCCTTATGAGGGATATGGTCTGGCCAGGCGGGACAGGCATCATTATTTCCTGTAATGAGATAAGCAAATTATCAGGCATTCTAGACCAAAACATGACAAAAATTTTCCGCGTGATTGCCTAGATCGACCTATCTCCGTGATTAAGTTTCAATGATAATAGATATAATATCTGGCGTTTTAAAAAAATTTCAATTCGATAAAGGTCACGAGAAATAATAAAATTCAAGACTTTTTTCTTTTAAAACGCTGCAATTATACATTTTGGCATAAAAAAGTACAAAGAGAATGTAGGAATTGAAGGAAATGTATAATAAGATGGGGAAATTAAGAATAGGTACACAGAGCAAAAATGCGTACATTAAACCACATGTGAAGTCTATTCCTTTGTCCAATCATTCCTTAATCGATATATCCGGTTGCTTACTATATTTTGGCTAGTATTGTGAAAAATGTTTTCAACTTTGAACAGCTCTATTTTATATTTAACAAATATACGTTTGGCAATCTAATTGTGTCTTAACTAAACGTGGATTCCTACTACAAAATTAAGGCCTACTTGGCGAACCTATAAATATATGATACATACATAGTTAATAACACAATTTCCGATTGTTAAAAATAATATAGAAAAATTGAAATTTTCAAATTCTAAACCTTGACTGATCTCATACACGTCAAGACTGCGTGAGATCAGTCCAACTTACGACGGTGTGGGATCAATTCGAACTTTTGACAGAGAAGTAAAGTTACTTTCCTGTCACGGATTCGATGGTTACGATTGCTAATAATCCGAATCAACTGGTAAACGATTAGCAAATAGCAGGCTTTGTGCTAACATCTGAGTATACCTTAAGTACCTTAGCGAGAAAAAGTAGAGAAATAGGTAAAATGACTAGTCGCTCCAGAGATATATTTTTCGGACAAAACACGACAGTAATAGAACAGAGAAATAATCTTATGGTGCATGCACCGCGCCACACGCCGAAATGCGGGTCATGTGGTGTATATGTAAATATGATCCTGTGAAATCTTGGGTTAACAATAATTGTATTTTTAGCGAGTGATACAGCAACTGTTTTCTAATTCAATTCGAGCATAGAAATCAAATTTTCCTATTAGTTTGAATCGATACTAGAAGAAATCGATAAAAAAAAGCATTCCGATTAGGTTCAACAAATACATGAGAAAACTACGAAAAACACATGGTTTACATACTTGATTTTAATGAAAGAGGAAAAAGTTTGCCGAAGTTTACCCAAAAAGTTGGCTCTACCCAACATGCTCAACCACGGTGTGCTCCTTATCCCATCATACCTTCAGAAATCGAAGGAGAGATTGTGTTGTCGTGGTACTCATAGCTTAGATGGTTAGAGCAACCGACCGGCAACTGGGACCCATTTTTTCCGTCTAAGCTAACGAGGCTTCGGAAACGCTACATAAAGGTAATACTAGATTATTCCGAATTAAAAATGAGGATTATTCCGAATTAAAAGTAAGATTAGACAGAAATGAATGGGTCTACAGTAGGCAAGCTAGAATTTGTTGGACAAATGAAGATTTTCGGCCAATCAATGACATTGATCATTGAAAATGCTCATTTGCTAAAGCAGATTACCTGTTCGTGGTTTTAGCATATTTTGTGATATTTCGGGTAAAGAGTGACCCTGTGAACTAGATTTTCCGCTTCAGAAGGTTAATAAACGTTTGACGGANGGCAGGTCCTTGCGTCTGAGTCTTGGCAGCACCTCCAGAAGGTGGTGAAGCTTGACTAGAGCAGAGGGGACTAGGCGGACTGATAGGTCGTTGGTGTCTATTTCCGCGCCTAGGTAGACCAGCGTTCTGGTGGGCTGAAGGTGAGATTTGGCGTAATTTACGGTAATGCCGAGGTCGTTACAGATGAATTCAGCAATGCGGCGTGCTTGGGCTGTGGTTTTGGTGCCCACCAGAAGCCAGTCGTCTAGGTACGGGATCATGGTGATCTGGAATTGAGAAAAGATTTCGTTAGCCACTGATCTAGCCAGTCGTTGCATGATTGCCGGAGCCAGGGTATGGCCCATTGGCAATCGCTGCATAGTGTAGTGGTCTCTGCCGACATGAATGCCGTAGAGGTGCGCACTGGACGGTTGCAGTCGGATTTGGTGGAACGCGTCTCTGAGGTCTATCTTGGTGAGCCAGGCTCCTTGAGGGATAGCCCTGAGAGCGTCGACTACCGTTCTTAACGAGAAGAAGGGAATATTGTAGTGCGACGTCCAGGGGCTGAGGTCAAGGATGAACCGGACTCCTCCTGATGCTTTGGGAATGGTGCGGGCGCGAAAGGCGTGCGTGGGTTTGTCCTTAGTGATGACGCCTTGGTCCAGCAGCTTTTGCAATTCGGCCCGCAGCTCTGGGGTGTCGCGTGAGGAATGGAACACCGCTGGTGCTGTCGGAGGCTTTGGTAGATAGGCTCCCCTGAAAGCGAGGTCGAAGGTAGAGGCCTGGTCATATGGATATGGCAGAATTGGCGGTAAGCTCAATGTCTGCTTGTCTGAGGTCCTAGTTGATGGTGTGGCGTGGTCTGGTGGTTCTGGAAATGGGAATCCTTTTGCTAGTGGCTCGGATCCCTGCTGAGGAAAAGGTTGATCGTATTGTGGTTCTGCTTCTGAAGGGTCGTCGGGCCAGTCCGTGTTGCCGGTCGTGTCCGAGCCGAGGTCCGTGGAGGAGAGGGATGAGTCAGGGAGAGAAACCGCGTCTGCCGGGTCTCCTGACTGCATCCAATTTAGGAATTCCGTAAACTGTGCTTCCTCCAGCGGTTCAGCGCTGCCCGCAGGATCAAGATTGTCGAAGAACTCAACGGCGACCGCTGCCTCCTCTTCGAGTCTGTCGTCCGGAGGGACCTCCTCTTGCGGAGGGCGGTCCTCCGGGACGAAAGGGCCTCGTGAAGGGTGCCGGTTGTGAGATCCGAATGGGTTTGCGGGCAGCTAGGACCTCCGGCGGCACACGTAGGACATCGTCCCCCGCAGTGACTGCTAGCTGGGAGGCAATGTCCCAGCCATGCCTTCCGACGATGGCGAGAATTCGCATCCTGGTATAAATTATGGCCCTGGTGGCGGCTGGAAGGTTGGGCCATTCAGTGGCCATCTGCAGTAGGGCGGTGGCCTCGTGGCGATCTCGTGGCTTTAGCCGCTGCTGGTTGACGAAGCCTCTTAGAAGGAAAGCTAGTTGTAAGGCCTCCGTGTCAGCGGGTAGACTTTCTGTGGCGAGATCCATTTTAAGGTCGGCCCAAGTGTGGCTTCTGGTCTGGTAAGACGGTCCGGGTTGTGCTGGCTCGGCTGTAGCTATTGACATTGGCTCCTCCGTTTCGGGTAGTCGTTGTGATAAAGCTGCAACAGTTTGGCTCAGCAAGGCTAGCTGATTCTGGATATCATTGACGACTTCTCCAGGGAATAGTAGCGGACTTTCAGTGGCTCGGTTTGGAGACGGAGATCGTGCTCGGACTATTGGCGATGTAGGCTCTTCCTCTATGGCCTGCTGTTCTGCGGCGCGTCGTCTTGTTCGCGGTGACCCTGGCATGTTGTTGTCTGGGAGCACGCTCCTTGATCCAATTCAATACAGCCGATCTCAAAGCGAGAAGCCTCTGGAAGAAGACACCAGAAGATGTTAATTCGTTAACGAAACCGGTCGTGAAAATAAAAGAAATTCCCGTGGAAGTTACTAAGTTTCATTCCTTCTGAAATATACCTTAAGTACCTTAGCGAGAAAAAGTAGAGAAATAGGTAAAATGACTAGTCGCTCCAGAGATATATTTTTCGGACAAAACACGACAGTAATAGAACAGAGAAATAATCTTATGGTGCATGCACCGCGCCACACGCCGAAATGCGGGTCATGTGGTGTATGTATGTAAATATGATCCTGTGAAATCTTGGGTTAACAATAATTGTATTTTTAGCGAGTGATACAGCAACTGTTTTCTAATTCAATTCGAGCATAGAAATCAAATTTTCCTATTAGTTTGAATCGATACTAGAAGAAATCGATAAAAAAAAGCATTCCGATTAGGTTCAACAAATACATGAGAAAACTACGAAAAACACATGGTTTACATACTTGATTTTAATGAAAGAGGAAAAAGTTTGCCGAAGTTTACCCAAAAAGTTGGCTCTACCCAACATGCTCAACCACGGTGTGCTCCTTATCCCATCATACCTTCAGAAATCGAAGGAGAGATTGTGTTGTCGTGGTACTCATAGCTTAGATGGTTAGAGCAACCGACCGGCAACTGGGACCCATTTTTTCCGTCTAAGCTAACGAGGCTTCGGAAACGCTACATAAAGGTAATACTAGATTATTCCGAATTAAAAATGAGGATTATTCCGAATTAAAAGTAAGATTAGACAGAAATGAATGGGTCTACAGTAGGCAAGCTAGAATTTGTTGGACAAATGAAGATTTTCGGCCAATCAATGACATTGATCATTGAAAATGCTCATTTGCTAAAGCAGATTACCTGTTCGTGGTTTTAGCATATTTTGTGATATTTCGGGTAAAGAGTGACCCTGTGAACTAGATTTTCCGCTTCAGAAGGTTAATAAACGTTTGACGGACTCGGTCAACAAATGCTCATGTGGACGCAATTGCGTGTAAGCCGTTACGAAAAATTCAAAGATGATAAAATATAATGTCGAAGCTGACCATTCTCCCTTGCGGTATTTTTCGTACAGTATATCTAAATGTTACGATCTGAAACCTTATCGCAAATATAATTCAAACTAACGATGATTTCGGCTAAAAAATGTGATTCTAAACAAACTATCCTCCTTGTTCGATGTATTTTTATGAACCACTTCAGTAGACATCGCTGGTTTTCTTCCATTGTCACCTCGGGAAGACTTCACACAGTTAAGGCTTGCTCCACTCAGCGCTTTGAAATGAAAACATCTAAGACCGTGTCAATAAGAGAGTTCACAATACGAGTTTACTCAACCTTTGCGATGGGAAACACTCCGGCAACAATAGACCATCTCTGTTCTCCAATCTAAGATACCGTTGGACGATTAAGACAACAGTTTTACATTTTCTCACCTTTTCGTTTCGCCCTCGTTAACTCGTCTCGAAAGGAGTGGGAAAATATTCAATTAGTCACCTCGCCAATTAAGCACAGGCGGTTGAAAATGCCCACTAGTCTCACCATCAGATAGATTACAAACCTGAATAATAATGAGTTTCGTTCACAATTTTACGCGATGCTTACATTATATTTAATGAACCATTAATGAGCTCACGTAATTGTGGGCGTAACTCGGGACTCTAATTCAATTAGAGTCCCGAGATCAAAATGAAATGCGGACTTAAAAGTAAGAAATGCTCCAAGAATCTTTCTCCTTTTGTTTACTTCCATTAGGAAGGATGCTTCTCGGCCTTTTATCCTCTACAGTTGAGCTAAAACATAATTAATTGATAAGACAGTATTTTTCGATGTGAATTTTCCTCAAAATCTTCAACCCTACTAACTCAGCTCATGAAGAGCAAAAAGCACAATCTCGAAACATTTAAGTCATAGACTAATAATATAAGATTATTGATGCTACGGTTAGTAGTAGCTTCTTCCAAAGAAATGCAGAATCGAATAAAAATTGTATAGTAATAAAATATTGGACAACCCACCTCTTTACAGCTACATCTACCATGCACCATGACTCTATCTCCCTAATCGATTACTTTCGCGTATCGTTCGCAGAAAAATTAATTTTTGAAACGTCTAGGTCTAGCATCTGTTTATCTGATTTTTCTCTCAGTATCAGAACGGCCTATGAAACAGAGAGGACGCATAATATCGGCTACATCTGCTAAAAATGTACCTTCTCTGAACTTGTTCAGTAAATTAAATCTTTGTTTAAATCTTCTATCTTCTAGAGATTCCCATCCAGAGTCATGTTGCATTTCAATAACACTCACTGATTTACAGTTACAATATCTTACGACACGTATCCCCTTTCGCTGTACTTTTATAATACTCGAATATAACATAGTTCGGCAGGATCTCATACACTAGATGCATATGGAGGTGAGGCCTAATCAACCCATCGTAACATCGCTCACGGACTTAATTGCCGCTCTTGTCAACTATTCTCTTCACGAATCCTATATTACGAATATGGGTATCCCATGTTTCTCGTAAGTTACTAGTAAGGGTTACTTCAAGATATTTCACCGATTCTACCATTGATAAAGTATTACCTCGGAGACTGTACGAATAATTATTGGCAACAGATTTTCTTTCGAATAAGTTAATAACAGAATATTTGCCTACCTTAAGCTCTAATTGCGAATACACGCACCATTTCAAAATTCTACCATTCCGAAGAGTCTCTGTTTTATTATGAAGAGCATGAGATAAACGAATCATATTTAATGATGATTTAAGCTTGAGGCAATATTTGAAACAGGATCCAATTCAAACGAAATAAAATCACTTGAAGCGTATCACAGTAGTAATAAGGAAAACATTCTTCATTATCTATATTGGTAATATTTCCCAAACACATCTATATTTTATGAAAGTTCTCACGATTAAGAAGGAACAATGTTCAATAGTGTAATTAAGAAGCGCTAATTTTCTTTCTTGTGGAAATTTACCCGATTTAACACGGCCATTATTTCTAATCAGTTTTTTCAAATGAGAAAAGGTCTGCAAAGAAAACTAAAAATAAACTTTGCTAGACAGTGGTATCTCAACTTACGAACTAAGTTTTTCTCAGTTCAAAGCTCATAACCCGTAAAATCTTTTCTCGAAACTCCAGCATGTTGGCCAACATATCATTTCGATTTTTCGGTACATCTCCAAATAAAGTTCGTATCTAGAGGCCAAAACGAACTAAAAAAAGTTAATTTGTCGAAAAATTATGTAAGTCGAGGTAACAGTATTTCTCACGAAAGTTAACGAAGTCGGGTATAGAGTTTATACATAAATACACGATGATGAAATATAACGCACGATAAGTCACACAAATTAAGGCTAAATAAGTTTATGCATTACTATTGCAATATAGAGCAATGAATAAATTGGACTAAACTGAAAACAAGAAATTTCATACTCTAATACGAAACTTTTGCTGCCTTCCTATTGTTTGCCTAAGCAATAAATTACTGGACGTAGTACTTAATGAGAGAGAATTCCATGAAAGGCGAATGTTATATTATTCTGCCACTGCTTGCTCTGGTGTGTTCCTGCTTTTTCCAGGAAACATCGTAAGCTGAGTGATGAAATTCATGCAAATTGAAACCTCTTCCGCGGTCATGGAACGAGTCGAATTCTACTTTGCTGACGTCTGTAAACAATGGACGGATATTCGCGATAAATCACTCTCGAAACGCTGACTCGGTACTTCTCTGAGCACTGTATCATCTGCAAAGTAGCTTTCTTCGCTTCAAAAGTCGCAACCTACTTTTGTGTCGCCGAAGGTATCCGCATGTCACCAAGGATTGTCATAGTAGCTCTAATTTCATCTCTCGTGCGGAATCCTATCACAAATTCCTCAGGCTGGAGCGATTTTTCTATTTGGAACAACCGTCGCATTTCAAATGGTCATCGATGGAAACATTTAAATGGAACACAAACCGAGAATGAAGGATGAACACGAGAAATGCTGCAACATGAAATATTTCCAGGGATTTAGAAAATTTCGCATATCCTAGTTTTCTCCAAAATGTTAGTAATAATAATAATAATAAAACGTCTTTATTTAAGGCCGAGATTGAGAATTATTAATCTCTTCGTGCATCTAACAATCAGTCATTAAAGATTGAATAAAAGAGGTATTTGGAATTGAAATAAAGAAAATCAACAAAAGAAGGAAGTATTATGTGGGTTTAAAAAAACTCAAGTCGCACTCAGAAAAAATAAAAACCTTAAAAACCTTGCAGGGAAACATCCATGCGAAGGGGAGCGTGAAAAACCTGCGTAAACTACTGACAGTAGCAAGTAAAATTTTTAAAGAAGAGGGGAAAATAAGCAATAGAAAAGTGTCAGAAACAGTTCTGGAAAAAATAGACAAAAATTGTATAATTCTTAGAAAGAATTCTATTCAGCTCTAAATTCTTATTCAAATGCAAGATTACCTCCACCACCCAAACCAAAACGCATGCAAGTATTAACATAGTAGCATTAACCGTCATGTGACTATTAACCCATACTTATGGATCACCATCATAATGACATAAAAAATTCACGGCGGGCTCCGTACGAATTCTTATCAGTTCGAAACAAAATCACCAGATTTATTCGGAGATATAGATAAGAATATTAGTAATTCCGCATTTTTATAATTAATTCTGATTATATTTATATTCAATTCAATGATTGCTGCTGATAGATTTCTGCGACAGGAATTTATCAGAGGAAGCGAAAGGGATTATCAGATTTCAGTATATTACTATAGAAATTAAAAGTACTATGGACGTTACTATGGAATTACAACCCGGATCCAATCATATGCGTTCCAGTCCTGGCTAATTGTATCTTTCTGGTTAGAGAATGGTTATGCGTTCGTCTATTTCTTACGTCTACCACAGTAAATTTCCGGTAAATTGATGTTTGCAAGGGCATGGGGAAGTAAACAAAAATGATAAAAATTAATAAGACCAAGAATTTCACTAATTAGTAATTTCTTTATTAATTCGTATATTTAGTGGCTAAAACGGAAATACGGAGCAAAATGAATTCTACTACGAAAACGCCACGCATTTTCCACGAGAAAAATTTTCTAAGGAAATAAATCTCATAACAAAAGTACGGTGCATCTTAATTCAATGGCATAGCGGTTCCGTGGATGCATAACATTCGGGATTTGAGTTTGAGGAGTCCCAATTTACGAGGGTAACTACCACATTTAATGATAATTAATAAATAATAGCGTCTTTATTTTGGGCGGAATTGAGACTTTAGAGTCTCCTCTTTTATTTAACCTATCGCCAATGTAAAGTGAATAAAAAAATAATAAAAGTTAATTTAAGTGGACAAAAATTGGAAAGATTTAGTTGTGGTTTTAAAAAAACATAAGTGAAGCTTAGGAAAAAACATCCACAGCAGGAAAGCACTCACAAAGAAGGGGGTGTGAAAAACATACACAAACATACTGAGGGTAAATAAAGATAGGCAATCAAATACCCTTATTGCTGCCTGGAAGAAAAAACATGGTTAAATTGACAAACAAATACATAATAATTCCTTAATAACTCTTCACTGTCACTATGTTTCAATAAAATTTCGCAATTAGTCAATGAACCGAGTCAGTAATATCATATGGACATAGATATACGATGCAATGCTAAAATTGCACTATTAGGATTACTTAAAAATACAAGAGTTTACTATTGAAAGATAAACAAGCATCACTTGTTAATTAATATAAAGAATAAATCTCAGTAAACTGGAGTATTTGAGGAAAATAAATGATAAAAAGAGAAGATAGAAAGGGGAAAAAATATAAATAATAGTGATAACCTAAATAAAAAAATAAAAAATAAATTAAAGGAAGAAAAGAACATAAAATAAATTTATTTCGCACATGGCAAACAATAAATCTGTAAAATTTTTCGTCACGACTAATATTTTCTTTAATTATTAAAAATTACACATCCCATGTTCAGAGAAAGAAGAAAAGGGGTCGCCTCCAAATAGTAGAGTAGCAAGCGCGTTCGCTTTTGGTTACAGCCGTCCCGGGTTCGATTCCCGGTGTGATACCGGATGCGCGAAAAGACCTCAGCCATCTTAGCATTTTGAAAATACTGCTACAGAGAAGGGGGACAATTAAACAACAGTAACCGTCCCTTCTCTTGGTAGAAGGTTCATCAACCTGTTAAACCGTAATATAAGTATTAAAAATTCAGCGTTGAGTTTTAGAAGATATGAAGAAAATCTGATGAAATAAACATAATTATAAAGATTTATGCGATTTTTCATTTAAAATCAAACGGAAGTACGAGTAATAAGCCGATTTGTTTCTCTTTCGCCGATTACGTTCGCTACATCAATGAAATAAAATTCTCCATCCCTTCGCAACAAATTTTAATTCTGAATTCAAATTCACTTTTCCAATAACCTACGGGCATACGACCATTCCTTTCAGTTGCACGAGAGTCGATCTTGAAAAGTTTTAAGTTTTCCTATCACGAAAAAGACTCCGAACATGCATGTGCCGGCAAGATTGCGTTGTACGACACACGAAGGAGTATCCAAGACGTCTATTTGGGTAATCGTGCCCTGAATTCCTTGGCGCGGAAACAAACATTCTCGCTATTTTTAGCTCTGGTCAAGAAAGAGACGTTGTCTGGAAACGAAACTAATTACGAGATGCAAGAAAGGAAGGTTTGGAATCGATGGATGGAAAATCAAACAGAGTTGCATATGCTGCAAGTATAAAAACTCCACTATTGCGGTAGATAAACGCTTAAGGGATAAAATAATGATCAGTGGGCAAAAATAAGAAACTACAAATTAAACTCATCAAGTTCAGACTTCACTTGTTAGAATTACATTTATAAAAGACAATTATTTTTATTTCTACCTAATTAAAACATAGTAAAACAGAAACAAAAAACACACACGGCAGGTTTAGGCACGCTCGGCTACCATTCCCGAGGATTGTCCTACGAACTAAAACCGGTCGTGTGCGTTTCATTTTAATTTTTGGAATTATATTTGTTATACTTTAGTTTTACTCGAAAAAAAAATAATTAAATATTCAAAATTAATATTCACTTCGGACTTCATGAGGGGCTAAATAAATTTTTTGACCTTTAATGATACAAAGTTCGGACTTTCGGACTTCATGAGGGGCTAAATAAATTTTTTGACCTTTAATGATACAAAGTTCGGACTTCGGAGACTACTCATAGTATCAAAATCAATAAAATAATCAAATAATATTTCCTAAGCCTCTCTTCCGTATACCACCTGACAAAAAGATGTATCGTGTGGGGCAGTACAGATGCAAATGAGCAACTCGTCCTCAGTATCTCCACGAAATACAAATTCGTTTCCCAAAAGAAATATTCCACTAGTTTTCCTCCATTCTAAATTTCAATCTTTCATTTTCTACTAAAAGCCGACCTTACTTTAGCAGACTCGAAAATGTCCAGCTACATAGAACCTCTTTTCTTCCAAATTAAAGTTTCAAGTTCAGACAGTTTCCTGTAACTTTGCATTCCTTATTAATTTTTGATAAAATCAAATACTTTCCTAATTTTATATTATCGTTATTGTTACACATGTTACAGATGGACTAATAGTCCAGTTGTAACTTACTATTGTACAATAATTACAATACTACACTACACAATTATACAGAAGAATACACAATGCTAATTTCAATAACACAACATTTCAGCCCACTTCATAACAACCATCATCAAGCCACACAACACCAATATAATACGCACATACATTTCCATGTTACAACAATACACCATCACTACAAATACATCTCCCTGCTACAAAAATACGACATCACAACACATCCCTCACCCAGCCCAAAAGTACACCAATTCATTCCAAATATTTTCAGTTCATTTCCACTATTTGAAATGCCAATATAAGTCTACGCAGATATATTTTCAATTCCATTCCTTCTTAATATCATACAAGCTCAATATCTTTATTTACTGTATGGTTTGTGAGCAACTTTTATTTCTTCTCTTAAATGGTCATTAATTCGCTTCTTCAGAACCGAAAATCATTCGTAACTAGGAAGATCCGATTAGCTGTGGCATCGTTCCCCCAAATATGCATACCGTCGAGACCATGAAGAACATCCCGATATTTTATGAACACCCACAGTAATATAGTCATAACAGCAAAAATTAAGCATAAATGACTACTTAGAATGAGTGCGTAATATCTATATGAGATCTATAAGCCGAAGCAGAAGTCTACGTGATTCAGATGAAAGTCAAAGTCACGGCTGAGCTGAAGGAGAAACAAATTCTTGATCGATGATGCAATGATCAAGGTCATAGGAAGAGTTCTGGAAGCAATCCCATCCAAATGAGCTTTCCCGTCAAATTTTCTTTGAACATAATAGCAGTTGAGCGATTTTTAGACCGCGAAGTTGATTTCATTCTAGCGAACACGCCGACGTCATTCAACTTAAATGTAATTTTGAAGGACCAACTTTTTTGCTTGTGAAACCCTCATGCGAAAATTTAATTCAAGTGGACTGTAGTTGGATCGGTTTTGGCGCTATTTTCCATAGTTGAAGGATGATTGATGGTCACAGAACGAAAATTTTGCACCAGAATGGATGATGGCCGTGAAAAATTATTCTATTCTCTACGACTGGAATCTAGAGTTCAAGAAAAACTCGATCATCCCTTTTCAAGGATATAATCGCAAACCGTCATTTTAACGGTAATAATTACATATCATGCGAAGTTCTCTAAGCCTATTTAAGATCGATGTCTCGATATAATTCTTACCTCTCTATTAACTTATAAAAAACTTCTAAGCGGAATTGCTTTCCGTGACCCCAAATTGAATTTCCCCGAATTCGTAATCTCAACCGAACCTGTATATCTCCTGAACTTTGCATAACATAACAATTTATGTTCTATTTGTCATAAAAATCAAATACTTGTAATCCTTCGCAGAAAACGATATTCCATCATGAGCCAAACATTTATTCTACCAATTTCTGAGACTCTCAAACAAAGTAGAGCAATTCACTAAATTCTGTGCTTTAAAAAAGTAAAAAAATCTATGAAAGGATATTAGGAACACGGCTGCTAATGAATTAGAAGTTCTAAAGTACGCCATAGGCCGTCGGGAAATGGAACTTACGTTTAGAAACGAAGGGAAGTTCCGGGAAAAGAAATCGGAGGAAGAAACGGGAGGTTACCAATTAAATGTTAATTAAATTTTACCCTATAGCATATTAATTATGATTATCGATTAAACATTAAACCGTCATGGACACAAGAAGAAAGCATTGTTTCCGAAGAGCGCATAGGGTGATCCCTGAAATCCGGTAATCCGAAACTTCCCGTTTGTTTCCAAACGCAAGTCGATTTGCCGACATACGACTGATGAAGTGTTTCTCAATTTCTAAAAATGCTATACAAAGCCTAACTCTTGAGCAGGAATAGCTTTAAGCTGGAATAATATCAGAGAATCTAATAGTGTAGAATAGTTAATACACCCCAAGGTGTTAATACACCCCCAGCCATAAGCCACTGACGGCTTGCAGGGTACAAACCTAAATCTAAAAATCTAAATATCTAGTACGTGAATTATTCCAAATTCCATTTCGTGGAGCATATTTTTATTTTTATACCGGATGTGCTTTCATCTGCAAATAGGCCGATTCGGTGACGAGAATTTTCTCCTCATATTCAAAACTGAAAATCTCCATACACCAGAGGAAGAGCTGAGCAATATGGTACCCAGCGCATTTTTTCCCCTGCACTTTCACCTCCTGCCAACCTCTAAAGCTTCGCAGTTCCCTTTCAAAGGATCGCTACAAGGACGCGATACAAAGGGGAAGGACATTAACTCCCATGGGATTAGTGTGAGCAGTTGTCCGTATTGCAAATCGATGCCCCAATTCCCAAATTAGAAACCTTACGCTAAAGAATGATTTGCTTGAAAGCGTACGAGAATCTATTCTTTCCAGATAAAACTTGAAAAAATTAGAAATTACTTCCTTTCCTGAATAGAACCTTAATTCCTACAGAAACCTACGCATACAGTCTAATTAAATTCTAATCAAAATTTGGGAACAGAGTAAAAACAAGGAAACACCGATAAGATGAAAAAGGCAAGTTTTTTAACGAATCTAATCCATCACAAGAAAGTCTCGGTAAATAAATGCTTGAATGTGTGTGCTATAGAATAATATTCCACTTTATTATATGCCTTCAAAACGGATGAAGGCATTATTGTAAATCACAATATTACTCCAAAAAAGAAGAAAAGAAATTTAACAGAACCTTTGCCTAAAAAGGCCAAATCTCTTCCAAAGATAGAGTCAGTCGCTTATGACCACGTTTGGTTCCCAGATCGGTCGTAAGTCGGTTTGGACGTAGGTCGGATATTTATAATTATTAGTTGGTTTCGATGGAAATACTTTTTATGTACGCCACCTTGTTACAAAATGGAGGCCGTTCTAATTTTTGTATTGAAGGAACGTTTTCGTGACGGTTATTAATAATATAATGTGAATTGTGAGCGTTCTAGCATTACCCAGCTGAGCAGCAATAAGCCAAAGGCTCGGTCGTACGTCGCATAGTTTGCAAGGCGACGACTGCCTGTATTGAGTGTAAGCAAATTTAAATTCTTGAAAAACAAAATTAACGATTATCTAATTTTTTGGGAATCTAAGATTATCACTTCTAAGCAAGCGTCAAATTCAACGAGGTTAAATTTTGCGGAATACTTCAAGATTTGCTGAATATTCAAATCTCGACAAGAATGCATCTACCACACCAGTGTTTCCCAAACTTTTCGCATATGCTAGATTCCTCCAGAATGTTAGTAATAATAACATCTAGCAATTAGTCATTACATATAGAATCAAAGAGGTATTGGGAATTGAACTAAAGAAAAGCAACAGAAGAAGGAGGTATTATGCGGGTTAAAAAAAAACTTAAGTCTGCACTAAGGAAAAATTAAAACCTTGCAGGAAAACATCCATGCGAAGGGGAGCGTGAAAAACCTGCCACGTTTCACCCCCTACCACCCCCTTGAATCCATACCACTGCCCCCAACCGTCATCTATAAAAATTAATATTTCTATGGCCAAAGCTAAAGAAGGATAATAAGAAAAATAAGCACTGCAGTGATATAAATATCCACTAAATTACTGTATGGCAATTTTCTGATGTTGTCTCGATACCATACATTCAGTAAAACTCTATTTAGAAAGAAAGATGATGGCAATGGATTAAAATTCCTTTTCCTTCTAGCACCTCCTTGATTAGACCAGCGTCCCTATGGAAGGCGTATAAAAATATTCATTGAATTACTGTATGGCAATTTTCTGATGTTGTCTCGATACCACACATTCAGTAAAACTTTATTTAGAAAGAAATATGATGGCAATGGATTAAAATTCCTTTTCTTTTAGTGCCCCTTTGATTAGATCCCTAGGGAGGGCGTATCGCTTACTTTGGGAATCATTGTGCTACACGATATTTTCGATGGAAAGAATATTTCTGACCTCTTTTCCTAGTACTAACAATTACAATTCAGATCTATCGTCTAAGTTATGGAGCAACGGAATTAGTCTCCTTTGTGAAGGGTTGCTCTATTGTAAAGATGACGGAATGAAATGATGGGATGAAATTTTTCTACTAAAATAACAACAGAAAATATTTCATGCAAAGAACGTCAACAGGCCATGACTAAATGATAAGGATCGAAAAATACACCAGCAAATTGGATGGCCGGAAAAATAAACAGCAAAAAATCCCTTTCAGAACTGATCACACGATTGAAAGAACCTTTCGAAAATAAAATATGAGTCCCAACCTGAAGAAATCTCGATCTGCTCCTTCCTGCACGGATTTTCAAATGGAATATTCTTATCTTGGAACATGATCACCGAAAAAGTAATAAGGAAAGGTTAAATAGCGTGATCGTTACGAAAGTCGACGTAGTCTGGTGAATTAATCTTTTCCAAAGTCCCTGCAGTAACTGTGAATTAACTTAAAGTAAAGGAAATCTTTCTTTCCTCGGTAAAATTTGCTCATTTCGATTGTCGCCCTATTCATAAAAACCTTTCCAATAACGAATATCATCAGTTGAAGCATAGATTTCTTGGTAGGAAAAAAGGATTATTGTGTCTTCATAGCGGATTTTTTTTATAACGACCTGACGTTAAATGAATAACAAGTGTGAAAAATGACCTGACGTTAAGTGGATGGTAGTGAAGTTTTAAAAATGAGTTCAAACTTGACAAATACAATTCTTGTGAGCACAAACAACTCGTAATATGCAATTGTTATGAATATAAGGTACGTTTATAAGTAATATTTTTCTAGATCTACTCTAGAGTTCAGAGATCTACAAAAATGATCTACCATCTATTTAAATATAAAAAGGATGTAAAATTAAGGCAACCAACATTCTAAGCTCCTTTTATTCAGAATTTCATCCAATTTTAAATCTGAAATAGAGCTGCGGCTGTGACTATTTAATTCAAATCTCTCGAATTTTAATTTACGACTATGCTAAAGAAAAATAACTTAATTTTCATTCGATCCTTGACGCATTTTTGAGCCACATTTTACAGAAAGCCTTCAAAAGCCTTAGCATATTACAACTCACTTCCATACAACCCCATAATTGTTATGCCATAGAATATTACAACTTACTTCCATATGTCTGTAAATTATTCAGCCCGAAAGCCAGCTGAGACCTCATCCCCTCTACCATCAGCTACCAAGAGCTAGAAGAGGAAATGAGGCTAACTAGGCAAGATGAGGAGTGAGGTAGTTTGCCCTTGCTTTCCTCATTGAGCCAGAATGATATAAGCAGAACAAGCCCACGTTAGTGAAGCACAATGACTCTAAGAGTAACACTTTTCGTAACAATGCATAAAGAGAATCCTTAATAAATGCTATTATTCAACATATCTCACATCTCAGTAGCTTTCATATCAACACAGCCATGAACAAGACTGAGGTAAAAGTATACAAAAGATACATTTTTCTTCATCCCGTACCAAAAGACAAATTATAAATATTTCATTCATCAAGATATGGTAGCAGGACCCACTTCCATGTAATGCCATAATTATTATAACATCTCTTGTTGAATTATCGAAGACCGAAATAAAATTTTCTCTCAGGTATCAGCACAAACACGACTACGAAGATCGGTAACTACCTTCTGAAATATTTTCTTTGTGCCCCCGATGCAGCCTAAATGGCATCTCACCTGCGAAATTCTCTCACGCGGTTTTGCGATCAAATGAGTATCAAGCATTGACGTGATTCATCTTTTCCTTTCGCGTATTTCTCTTGCTTAGGATGTGCAGCGACCCCGGAGTCTATTCTAGGCAATTCTCTCTTATCTTTCTCCATGGGTCAGTATGCCGTGTCAGTGTGCATTGGCCATATTAGAGGGAAAGCTATTCTCTAAAAATCCCAAGAGAAAAACATCTTCTATGGCAGTTGCTTCACGTGAGATTTTCATGATTCGCCTTAAGCGAAGTGGAACTTGCATTTTTTCGATCTATTGGAAGCTTTCATCACATTAATAGAATGAGAGAGCGAAATCAAACAATGAGTGGATGAACCATCCCTTCATAGCTTGCAAGTTATAATATTATATGGTTGCTATCTATGGATAACTTGTTGGGCTCCTACATCTCAGTAGTAGTAGTAGTATTATTAAAAGTGCTTCGACAGCTTAGGTCATTTCGCACGTAGGCCCCCACCGAGAATCGAACCCGGGACCGCTTTCACTGAAGTCGAACGCGTTGCCCACTTGGCTATCCGGAGGCCTCTTACATCTCGAAGGGCCTCTTTGCATATAGGGGCTACAGGGACTACCCATACTGCCTCTCAGCCGTGATAATTGATACAGAGGTAAAGCTCACAACGTACATAATTTTCACGATGTATGTAAGTTAGGAATAGCGCATTCATGGTTCGTGGATCGTACACCACAAGCAATCCCGCGTTGTAACACATATAAACCATGCAATCCCAATCTTACCGTCAGAAATAAGTTAGAATAACTTTGATATTTCCACAGTGCCTTTTATTTTTGAAAGATACAGAGGTTGGAGAAATATGTTTCGACAAAATAGCCATCAGTAGTTGAAGTAGTAGGATTTTTAAAAGTACCTTGACAGCTGAGGCAATTTCGCAGATATTGGCCAAGAACAAAAACT
The DNA here is from genome assembly GCA_000376725.2 of Ladona fulva. Taxonomy (NCBI): domain Eukaryota; kingdom Metazoa; phylum Arthropoda; class Insecta; order Odonata; family Libellulidae; genus Ladona; species Ladona fulva. The sequence goes on from KZ308177.1 coordinate 1,293,507, forward strand.
TAGCAAATCCCACAGAATATATTTTTTATTAGCGACTAGTATCGCCTACAGGTAGACATAATCAGATATCGTAATCAGCGGTAAATGCTCATTGCCAAAACATTTTTTTCCTATTCACACAGGCTAGCTCCTTAGAAAAAATATTTAGCTTGTTCTTCTTTAATAATTCCCAAGTAGAAAATAACGATGATATTCTAATTAAAAATGCATTTATACACGTGTATATACATATATATGCATGGTATGTGCATATATATATGGTATGCAGTTATGTATTAATTAATATTCAATCCATCTACATCCAAACTCATAACGATATATTTCAGTCGAGCTCGAATTATTACATTGAGAAAACTATCTTTGTCTTTAATGACTATAGCTGAACTTTATACTCGACAGCTTTCTTACAAAAAGAAAGTGTAATATGGCATTTTTCTAATGTTAGAACTCTTTTATTATTTACTCCCTGTATTTTCAGCTTTTCTTTGCTTCAAGTTTTCCTGCTTTACCTCTGTAAGAACCGTATACCTTGCGGCTACATGCAGCCTTTTACGGTTCTCCCGGCAGTCTGCGCATATTTTGAGTAGTGAAATACATTCACAATCATTTGTTTATTACTCTTTCAAATTAATTCGCTCGTTTAATCCGACATTAATTCTTTTCTCGTCAAATAAATTTACCACCTTTTAGTAACAAAAAGAAACTTGTGTTTCAAAATATAAAAAATAGCTCATTTAAACGAAACTCTCCATCGTTGGCACGCGACCCTATTCTGTCTCATCCACAGCCCTTGCCTTAGTTGAGCATTCCTGACATCGAGAAAAAGGAGTTTTGCTATTCGATATGCATTACATGTAAGAGTCATTTGTGTGGTTGAACCGCTTATTTGAGCCTATGTTATAAGGCACCATAATAGTTATCTATCTTATATTATACCGTTGTGTGTGTATATGTGCGAGTATGTTCGTCTGCCTAAAACTCGACAACCGGAACTCGCACGACTTTCAAACTTTCAAGGCTTAAATATATTCACCAAACTGTCCCTGGACAGTTGTCTTTCGCTATAAGCACCCTGAAAAGTAGCTAAAAAGTCGCTAAAGTCAGAAAAAAATATTGCTAAAAATTAGTTAAAAATAAAATATTTGATATTCGCTTCTATAAATTAAGTATCAGTTCAGAAATGACACAAATTAAATTTATATATTATGAATATCATGTCTTTTAACAACATTAATTAATGCTATTATAATTTGAAATAATTCAAACATATAAGGGAGAAGGAAGCGGAGGGTGAGGTAATAGAAAATCCTCCATGGAGTAAGAGATGTCGCTATAATAGGAAAAAGTCGCCAAAAGGGCTCCCGGTTAGCCAAGTGGGCAACGAGTTCGACTTCGGTGAAAGCGGTATCGGGTTCGATTCCCGGTGGGAGCTCACGTGCTAAATGACCTCAGCAGTCGAAGAACTTTAACAATACTACTACTAAGTCCCCAAAAGAAGGAAAAATTCGCAAGATTACCGAAACTATCGCTAAATAGGCATCTATGATCCGTGGTCCTCTAATGAACATCAAAAAGATTGAGAAAGTTCAACAGAAAGCAGCCAGGTATGTGTTAAGAAGACACAAGAAAGAAGATAGCGTTACGGAAATGTTAGAGATTCTCCGTTGGGAAACGTTAGAAAAAAGGCGGAGAGTAAATCGACTTTTAGGCATATATCAGGTCAGAAACGGAGGAGAGGCTTGGATAGAGCTAAAAAGCAGATTAGAGGAACCGCATTACATAGCACCAGGGGGGCTTAAGCAGAAGTTAAATCTGCGGAAACAAAGGACTGATAGCACAAAGTATTCGTTTATTAATAGAAGGATTAAGGAATGGAATATTTTGCCTGAAGAGGTCTTCTAACCCTTACCGAAAAACAAAAAGGAGTTTAGAGGGAGATGCTGTAGTTTGTGTATTTAAGTGGAGTAAATGTGCAAAGATTTGTAATTACTGTATATTTGTTAATATGATGTAAAGTTAACTGATGAAGTGACATATGGTCTACGGTTTACGGATTTTTGTATACTGTGACTATGGAATTAAGTAGGTAACTGTAATTATAGGAATTATGTGATGTACATGCATTAGTAGGAATATTAGGGGATGCTATGTTAATTGTTGTAGTTTTGAGATTTATAATACTGTTTGTAAATAGAGTGGTGTTATTCCGGAATGTTAACGATGTTGTTTAGAAAAGTGGGAGTTGCCATGCTGTTGTGTATTGTTTAAATCTTTAAATAAGTGTATTTTGTTATTTGATTAAGTTGCCACCAGACTTGTGTCTAACCGCAGCTAAATGTTGTAAATAAATTAATAATAAATTTCTGTGCTACAATTGCTAGGGGACAGCACTAGCATTAGGCCTGATAAATGCTATGGGTAAATTAATGCTCGGAAATCGAATAAATAGATAAAGAACGAACGTCGTTGCGAAAGGGGTTACACGAATGATTCCCGTGGTAAAAGAGTTACCTCACAGACAGCGGTCTTTCTTTCCACTCACAGTTTAACAATTAGTGTTCCGCTCGCGTCCGAAATGGCCTATCCGTATTTGTGCGAAAACTATCCATTGCCGCAACCCCTGGTTGAGTGGGTAATTACCCTGCTTTCCGCCTGACATGGACATTATTCCACCAGCTTAGCCTTTGAGAATAAGAGCCTTAAACTTTCCCACATTATGCAAATAGCAGTTTGCTGTTGCGTATTTAAGAATAGGAATCATTAATGTCTCTTATCTCAAATAAAATAACAAACTTAAGTTTGTTATTTTATTTGTAATTTATTTGTAATGTCTTTCCACGAAGTACGGCCTGAGAACTTAGATTTTATTTTTAGTCTCTTATCTCATAACATAAGGAATACATAATTCCTGATCGTATTGCAATATGCGATATACAGTCACGTTCACAGCAAAGGCATGGAGATAAATGAAATGAAACAACAAATATTTCCGTAATCATCGATCAATTCATATATTTCACACCCTCTTCAGTGTGTTTAAGTTTTTCAGTGTGTATTTTTGGCTTCGTTCAATCAACGATAAGTATAAATATTACACGATGAGTTAATTGGGCAAACTAAGATACGTAGGTACATGCTACAGTTTTCATCAGTGAAACTTCTACTCATTATGAATAGGTAAAAGAAAAACCTTGTAATTTCCATTTACACACGACTGGTCTCCGCTAACTCGTCAACTTCGAGTAATAGTGAAATATGCAAGAAATTATACGAGGAAAGCGTATATTACGAACGCTTCACTTACGAAATATTACGATTTTCTGTTTTCATTTCTTGGTTGTGATGTGTTTCCATAAATCTACACCTCCCTCTTTGAAATGTATTATATTGAGTGAAACATTAAAAATTATTTCACAATAAAGTTGAGAAATTATTACATTAAGTGAAAATGCTTAACACTGCATTTATGGGGTTAGCCGTTTATTGGGTGTATATTGTTTTCTGGTACCTTAAAATGCGTCATTGATTTTGGGTCTGAAAATACAGCAGAATACGATGAGAATATGCGAATGACAAGCGACCAACATACAGCATTCCCATGACCCGCTAAAGGGTCATGATCCCAAATTTTAAGAAAACGCCGGCGTAAATCATGAGGAACCTGCTGCGAGCTGGAAAGTAGGATTCAATCCCAGTATATCACAGGCAAAATGAAACCACCACTCTCTGCTCATACTGGAAAGTCATTTGCAGCAAGCGAAAGTTCTAAATCGATCGCAGGTGAAACTCCTCTCTGTACAAGAAATCCGTAGCTCAACTCAACGATACCAAATCCCCTCCTCAAAGGCGGAGAAATGGAGGGTATAAAATAAGAGACTCCTTTTCGTAATTTATTAATATCGAGTAAGCATTCAATCCACATATAGGGTTATGATAGCAGGGCCAAGATTAGTATCAGCTGCCACTTTCCTTAATTAACAAATTTATAGCAAATATTACATAAATAATATTACATATGAATGTAATAATATAATTAAGTATATTTATGAAAATTTTCAATTTTAATTTGTACATTATTATTGAAAGTTTATTTTATTTACTATGAAAGTACCAAGATGTTTCACAAAAACGTAGGAATTGATCGTATTTCTGAAGGGCTGTGTTTGAAAAATATAGAAAAAAATATCAAACGAAATGGCAATGACAGTGGAACATGCTAGCGCTCCAACCCCAAGGTCCCGGCTGTTCGAATTTCTCTTGTTCAGGAATGGTGTGTTCCTAAAATACTACTTATAAAACTTAAAACATTATACTACGACGTGCTCATTTTTCGATAGAATGTTATGGTGATAATTAAATTCATTTTATATAAGTATTTATTATGAATTTATTATTGTCACTATAATTATTACCACTAGAGCAGTAACATGAGAGAAAATAAATTGTTTTATCGAAAACGAATTCACCGTTACCATATGCGATTGTTACCTCTCGCGTCCGGTTTATTATTTCAACTCTCTTCAGAATTGATTCGACAATTTCACTAAGGATTACAAAACGTATCACAAAAATTGTCACAATCGGATAATACATATTCAGCTTTTTTCTAAACAATTCACTCCTTACGGATTTCGGAAGGAAGTAATCATACGAAAAAGTAGGCCATAATTATTCCGTTTATAGAAAACATACGCGCGTTCCATGAAAAAACATCGGTGCTGATCATTACGATACAGGTCACTAAAATTACGAGCAGAAAAAAAGTTGGCCCATGGGGGGATCGAACCCGCGACCTTCGCGTTATTAGCACGACGCTCTAACCAACTGAGCTAATGGGCCGCGTTACATTTTCAACGTTATGGGGAAGTATCAGTTTTGAGGAGTAAAATTTCTCAAAGTTTTCTTTTCAGATTTACAAACAATACGATAATTATATAAGGTGATACATTGCGTTCAAAACTGATTTATTGGTCCATATGAATGCACAAGATTTTTCCACAGCAGGTTATACTCGACCCACCTGTCTTTAGTTTCTTTACTTTTATTACTTACTGGATTCATGTCACCAAGTGCCTTACAAGAATGATTTATATAAAATCTATACTTAATGAAATGTTAAGATAACGCTAATTTTATAATCAGGTCTTGACGAAAGCAAGCATAAAATATTATAGGAATAACCATAGGATGTGTTACGTATAAGATCGCCGGAGGTATCTTTTGAAGACTGTAACGAAGAAAATTCTTTCTTTAAATCCATTATGGCCCTACTTTGTATCTTTTGAATTGTAAGTATCTTTAACGTTTTAAGATTTTAAATTTTCATATTTATGAGCTTGTCATAAGATTTTGCTTGTGTGTGCCTCTGAGATGAAGTAACCATGAAAACAAGAACTGTAATGTTGGATAGATATGTTTCTCACAACTTTATTTATGCCTTTTGTAGCATTAGTCCGCTGCAGTTCAATTAATTTTGTTAAAGAATCCAATATGTTTTCTTAAATTCGATTGTCTTAGGATATTTATTCTCTTAATAACACCATTGGTCTCAAGCATTTTTCTCAAAATTTATCAAAAATGTAAAGTTTACCTACCTATTTGTTTGGGAGTAATTTATAAATTTTGTAATAATTGTTATGATTTATAAATACTTGTATAGAAACATTCGTCATTCGTAAGATGTCATTTTCTATGTATTAATATTGACCTGAACGTTTCAATCTTACTGTAGGAAGGGATTCCCTCTTTAATTAAGAGCCTTCTTAAAAACTCTAAAATTTAGTGCAATTTGTAATTTTCATATTATGACTTTGTTAGAACGCTGTTCACGGAACCTGAAATATCACACTTTGAAGAAGAAAAATTCTGACATGATATTGTGTATTTTCTTGGTGGGGAATGTGCCATGTGATGGGAGGGTGTGAGGGGTAAAGTTGTTGGATGATGTATACAGTGGGGTTAGCTGTCGAGTAGTAAATTTAAGGGCATTAAGAAAGGAATGTTTAACCTCATGAACCTACTGTGAAGTAAAATACTCATTAATGTACTTTCAAAACTTGGAGTTCCTCTCCCTTAGATTGTATAAATATTTGATAATCAATTAAGTCTACAAGTTACCAAGATAAACACAAATTACAAAACCTCTTATAAGTAGTTATTTCTAATACTGTTCATTAAGACATTTGGGGTTTTCATTAGTTACCAATGCTTATTGGTATCTTAATGTTCTGGAAAAAAATCATACTTCAGGTTCCATTTAATACTTGGATAAGATTAAACCAGTAGTAATCTGAGAGGGAAAATGTTACTAGAGATGCGCATTATAAGAGGAATTTTCTCAAATGGATAAAGTGGACTTTTGGACAGTCTTGGGTGCAACTTTGTGGTGTTCCTGAATAATCATAAGAAATAAAAATCTGTAATGAATCCCATATGAACATCAATCAATGACTGGTTTCATCCCCCTTTTTACTTCCCTGCTGTATGACAACCCGACTGCAAGTGTCAGAGTATGTACCTCATGATGTTGCTTAGCAATGAAAGCTGTCACTGATTAAACTTAATGTGGAATGAACAACTGACATTTATTTCATATGACTATATGATGGCTGAAGTGAAATTAAAGATTTATATCATGGAATGGATAATTTCATGCTTAATCTTTTATAAATAATATGCCTTCTTGTATATAACATTCATGGGCTATCCTTGTATTTGAGGAGTAATTACGGTGAGGTATCACCAATGTCTGCACGCCTCTTACACAAAGTCAATCCATAATTGAAATCTTGGATCCATTGAACCCCCTACTAACTTTAGGTTATATTTACTAATTGAAGAACAAAAGAAAACACACTCAGTAATTTAAAAATTCCATAGGTATCATATCAATGGATTTCTCTTAAATTTCAATCAATCGTGTACATTGTTACTAACCACAGCTATAAAAAATAATAACTCAAGAATTCAACAGAGATGGAGTATTTGTCAATCATGCAGAGATTAATCTTAGTTCCACCAGTATCAACTTTCTCCTTATTTCGATTTCTGTATTTAATTTGAATCTTTGACGTGATTCACAATTCTTAATTAGGGTTCAAAGTACTAGAATGGTGAAATTGAAAAGGATGAATATGGGGTCAGCGATTTCTGATATCGAAGATAGACCACAAAGGCATTCATTATTCTTATTTGCTCGAATCGTGTGGTCCACCATATCCAGCAAATATCCCTGTCGATTAATTTAGAAAGCGATAGTCTTTCAATCTACGCTTTCCTTACCCCAGTCTCTCTAATAATCTCTTTCCGACATGTGCGTTATGGCCAGATGCTTACCGAAACCACATTGTATCCAGGAAATGGGCATTCTGAGCGATTCTCACGCTCTCCAGTCGAAATCTGAGGGAGAAATGAGCGCAAAAGACTTTCTCTCTTGATGAACTGACTACCCTCAAAGTTAAAAAGGAACTCGCGGGATGACTCCAATTATGATCCGGAAATGCAAGTTTTTTGTACAGAATAACAGAGGGTCGCATTCTTATGCTGTTTCGCTTATTGTACGTGTCTTGTATGTTCTGCGAGTGGGGAGTGAGAAAAGATAGGTAATTTTTAAACACTCTGGTTTTCTCTGAGTCAATATTTTGGACTTTCTTGGAAGTTTGAAAAAAACTTTGGAAGATTTCTTTCTCTGCTCACCAGCCGCAGAGAGAATTTACTTCCAACCTGATGCAAGTGTAATTATTTATAAATTTCGTTGACTGTGTAATGAAATTTAAGGTCGTTATCTATCATAGCTGCGTATTCAGAGGACGCTTCATTTTTACCTCTCTGACAATAAGATAGTTTTAAGGATTTGAAGGTTAAGTTTAACTCATAATCTATGAGAAGGAAGTCCCGAAAATGCCTCATGGCATGAATGGAAATAAACGATGGATGCCATCGAGAGTATCAACACCTATGAGACGTAAAATTGGTGGTCTGTTATAGTATATAGACGATGATAAAACTTTCGCTCTTCATACATATTTAATTAGGGGGAAAATGTTAAGACAAGGTGACGACCAGACACAGGACTTATCACTCAAGCGTCAAGCAATAGACCCATCGGGTATCGCACTCTTTCAAATTAAGAATATTATTCCTTAAAAATCATTAAATCGTACTTAAACTCCAAGAGACGCGAAATAGGGATATAAAGAATCAAAAGGATGAATTTTCGTGGTAACAATTACCGTAGCCTCACAGGAGTATACTGACGTAACTTCTATCCTTCATTACATGGTACCTCTCATAAGAATTTACCTAATGAATTATATTTACCCTCATTCTTTAGTAAAGTACTGAGATAATACTTTATGAGTTGAAATACGCGGTGTTGTCCTTTCATAGTTAATATACCTCAGAGGTCCAATAGACAGTTAAACAGCAAAGTTCATTTCATTTGACTGATTTGACTTAGGATTATGAAACGCAATAACAAACTTTACAGTACTCACAGTTTAAGTCCTTAGACGACTACATTGAATAATCCAGGATGTGAGGAACCGTTTTCTCTTGACAATGATGATGATTTTTGTTCAAAAATATTTGATTTTTCTTTTCATTCGGTGGTAGCGTTTCAGCAAACTACAGTTGAACGTATCCCGCTTATTAAACAAAAACAAAACAAATTACCACGACCCGCGACGCTTAACAGAAGACATCCTTAATGAGCAAGCAACTTTCACTCGTTTTGCTGCAAATGACGGAATTATCGTTCCGAAATAAGGGATACTCCTTGAGCGGTGAATTAGAACTGCCTTTAGGTTGGCAATGAAAATTATCATGTCTGATACATCATATCATATATTAAATGAAGCAGTAAAACTCAATCTCAACAAGACAAATACAGGTATTAGTTTCCCACTCGAGATGTACTAAAAAGTACCATTCTTGCATTCCCCTATGCATTTAAATGAACAGAAAATCAATCGATCTATCAGATTTACTGAGAGATGAGAAAGTCCTGCCTTCACTGGAGAAAAAGAGGCTGCTACTATTACTTGGACTGTAAAACTTATGAAACCAAAATAACTTAAGTACATGATGCTTCAACTGATTACTATTTATCCTTGGACTGAAATCACCATTGTTTTACTGATATGCTTTTCACCCACATAGCTCTTCTGTGCTGTTATAAATCTTTCCTTTAATCTTTATATTTCATGTCATAATTTCACAATGTTCTTTCTTAAGCTTAAACAGAAACTTATTGCTTATCTTGATTACAAGGAAAAATTACTAACAGACATTATCAAACCTTGACAAACTCTTTATAATGACAAGTTGAATTGTAATTATCATTACCTCTTCACCCCACATTGTGATTTAATTAATTTACAATTGTTAGATGATTTTTTTACAAATTCAGTAACTCTATGCCACATATTACAGCAACGATTTCCTTACATCATGTAGTAAAGTCACTGAAGGAATATGGATTTTCTCATCACTTATTCTTATTGAAAGTTGACTATTTATTTAGGGTAGAAATTTTGTTTAATCTTTTTGTATTTGAGAAGTAAAATGCCAATATATACATTTTTTAAATGATTTTCAACAATTATTTCTACAACTGAGTTTGAAGATCAAGAATCCTGCTCTATTTGATCATTCTTTCACAATGAACTATTGCTCAGAGGATGTAGAGAGTATTTGGGGATGATTCCATTTGTTGTACTCCTCTAAAGCTTAATTATGAATTAATCAATGATGACCACAGATATAAGAAAACAATCCATATTCCAGAAGGCTTTTGAGATCCAAAAACTTGAGGATGTTGTAGGGCTGAGGTAGGTAATTCAACAAAAAATTTTCAAAATATATAAATATGCATGTAATATTACCCTGCACATGATAAGTACACTGAGAACACATAAAATAAAATATTGTATCATTATGATATATATATTTCTAACGCCTACAGAAGAAACCCTGAGTTATTAATTAGTAAATGAGTGGATTCATTCCTAAATGCGTGTTATCAATCAAGTCAGCTATATTATAAAGTATATATCTTTTACTCTTGTTCTGTAGCATATGAAAATATTTTTCTGGAGTAAACTTCTTTTGCGGTGAATTACGACTGCTTCAGGGATAACGTTGTTCATGCAGAATATCACAGATTAACTGAAGCAGTAAAACGCAGTACCAGTAAGAAAAAAACATTGATTACCAAAAACAAATTAATTGATAACCAGGGATATAAGAAAACCAACCATGTTTTAGAAGGCCTTTGAGATCTAAAAATTTGATAATGTCCACCTATGTAAGGAAGTAATAATAAAATTTGGCTACTGGCAATGAAGCAATTCAAACAGGATATAGAAAACAATAATTTCTAAGACTTATAAACAATTTTTGACTTAATGAATTGAACTTAACCCAGGTCTACCTTTTTCTGGGCAATAATTCTAACCACTAATCAACCATGCTAAGTCATTCCCACTCTGCCAACTGGATGCTTAGTGAGCAAGGCAATTGGTTCTCCACATAATTAAAAATGATTCCTCTTATATCGCTTTGGGAGATGGCTGCCCTGACAAGAACCTCTGGCAGTGGTTGATGTCACTATGTTGAGTGCTACTTGCACTACACACAAGCATTCAGTGGGCAGAATGGAATTGATTCAAAGTGGAAATCTTCCTGGAAAATGGTTGTCCTGGGTTCAAGTCCCAGTCATGCTGATATTTTTCACTTCCGTTTCTCATTGGATTTCCAGCTGCAGAGCTAACCTTGAAACAATAAGTACATTTAGAACTCAACCTGAAATAATGATCGAACCCTTATAATGTATATTTTTATTTTATATGTCAATAATAAAGTTCAGGAGACGTGTGTCTATGATTGGGAGAGTCATTATGTCAAGAAAAGTCTTAATGGTTGGCATCTTGGAGATCCTCCCCAGGACCAAATATTAGGGAGGACCATTGTTTCAGGTTGGAGGTGTCCCTTTTAGGACAAGTAACTGATGCACATAAACACAAACTTATATTTACTATCTATAACTTAATAGGCATCAGATACTAAATTTACTCTAATAAATTTTTGCACTGAGTTGAAAGCTAGGAAAATTGCAATAATTGAGACAATTTGCCTCCTGAAGTAACATACAGATGCAAAGTGGCACATACAGCACTACATAATGTAGCACACGGTCAATAAAGGAGCAATCCCATGAGTGCACCTAGTACTGCCTTTGCATTATGGCATGCGATGCAAAATGTAATTCAACAACTTTAACTTCATTCTCAAGATACTGAATTAAAATTTAATCTAAATCACCAAAATAAGATAGTACTAAAATCTGTTTAATAACTCAAATTCTATTCTTAGTGAAAAATCTCTTTTAAAAATTAATTATGAATGTTGAAATCTACAACTGGGGTGTGTGCCCTGAAAACCCTAAGAATTTAAGGAAAGCGAAAATATCTACATGACTGGCACTAACCTCAACCTTCCACTTTCTGGGTACTCTACAAAAGCAAAATAACGATAACATTTAGAGCATTTTCATACATTAATGCATTTATAAACATTCTGCTACATCATTTTCCAAAATATTCAAAATAAAGGAGACAATAGTAATTTAATGTTTCCAAATTCCTGATCAAACAATCCATCATAATACTTCAAAATGTTTTCAATGTAACTGGACTTATCAAATTTCTTTGCTCAGCACTTACCTCTGCATAAAATACTAATTAGATTTAAGAACTAATTTTGTTAATTCTTATTGACATACAGTTAGATCAAGGATGGACAAATCACAGTTCACAAAATGCAGCTCTGAGCTCCCTTAGATGTGGCCCCTAGCCTTAACAATTGGTAATTAGTAAAGGGTGCTGATTCTGGCAAAGAAATTAATAATAATAATTATTTTTCATATCCACAAATCTGATTCATATAGGCTGATTTTTTGATGAGGTCACCACTCTCAAAGGCATTTTTACCCTAACTGCCAGGGAGTTTTGATATTGGAGTTTACCTTCTAGTTGGGTTGCCTTTCCCGGCTATAGAGCCCTATCTACCCTATATTGGACCACTCTTCGTCAGACTCCTACCCTTCGACCTGCCTGGCTTGGGTGTCCCTACCAGGAGGCTTGACCTCCCGCCAGTATAGCTCTCCGGGTCACTGGAGTACACAAACCTCCCCACCACAGTAAGGTGGTGGTCCACGGGGAGGCATAGTTGTAGAGAAAGTGTAGGATGAGATGTGGTGGGAGGATAGAACAAGATGGCGATCACTGGTCCACAAACACCCTACCCTGACAGAGTCAGGATGAAAGGGAAAAGGATGATGATGATGAATTATTTTTCAGAAACAATAATATTTTGGAGAAACAAAAAAACAATTATCAATAATCAAGCAACCTTTCAAAACAATTATCAATGATGAAAAAAACAATAATCCATAATGGAGCAACCTTTTTCCATCAGCTTGAGAAAGAATACAATGAAGGACTTCTTGTGCAATATCTTATTGGAGAATGTGCTATGATTTTGAACACACTTGCATTAACATGTTTTGCATCAATCATTACTCATGTTTCCTGAGCAGTCATTAAAAAAAATCTGAAAATCTCATGCAGTTAGTTTCTCCTTTCATGGGGTTATATTAAATAATACTAATTAATTTTTAATCAAATAGTTTTCAATTAATCAATTATGAATTCATGAATGTTATATTTATAATGAATATTTCTGAAGTTCTGACATCAATTTTTAATAATAACTTAAAGCAGTTTCCAAGACTTTTAGATTTAACCGATTTTAATCTAAATTTGATATAAGATTTGGTGACCCGACTCAGTTGTTCCCAGCTTAAGTATCAGTTGCTTAAAACAAAGAGCCCATGAAGGAAATCTCGGCATTAAGGAAATATTAGGAATTGAAAAAAACATTCTTTATTTTGTTTAAAATATTCTTTTATTTTGATGCACACATTTCCATCAGATCTCAATCATAAAATATTTAAAATTAAAAGTATGAGTAGTTAAAATTCAAAGAAATCGATTCTTTGTACGATGTTGAATTGAAAAATTATTACTGAATAAAATCAGTATCTTATGTTATCACATTAAGGGTTGCTCTAACAACTCTAACTTTATGAATTAAACAAGCAAAATACCCCAAAAATAGGGCATTAATAACAATACATAAATAGATAAATATAATAAAGAGTACTTGCTCTTATTTGAAATAATACAACAGTAACGGCATAAATATTTGATTAAAAATAGACAATAATGAGATTTCTGTATAAGAGAAAACATATTTTGGAACAAATATATTTCCCAAGAAGTTCACTAATTGGCAATAATTTACATATTCAACATAACCAATCATGGCAGGACATTTCCAAAGGAATAGCTATTCATGACAATATTTCCAAAATTCAGTTTTCTAAAAGCTTTACCTTGGGAATTAGTGGAAGTGATGGTATGATTTTCCTAAGAGAATTCAAGGAACAGCAATAAATTATTCCCTTCCTGGAATCAGTTCTAGAAGACCAAGTTACCCACATAATGTTGTGGCAAATGTCATTGCACAATGGCTTTTCTTTGCTCGGGGAACAGGATGCAGGTTTGTTGACTAAAACAAACCCAACTGCTTCAGAGTTTTCTTCGTCAATTACAACTTTCCATACATACTCAGGTACAGGAAGTTTTTGTCCTTCTAGAAGATACACTGCAACCTCATTATTGTTAACATCTGGTAAGTTAAGTATTCCATAGGTACCTGTGTATATAGTCAGATTTCGAGCAAATGGTCTCATTGCTTTCACTCTAATTGCACCTTCCAGAACCTTGAGAATAAAAGGTCAAGCTTTAAGTAAAATATTTAAATCAAAAGTGGAAGACAAATTAGTGTTCAGTAAGGGGTTTAATATCCAATAAGCTATTTTAAGCATGATGTATGTCGATATAATAATTTTGCAAATGTTTAGTTTAATTTGATCAGACACATTGAATATGATTATTTCTTAGACATGTCTGCACAATATATAATTGCATGATAAAGATGAAGAAATTGGCATGAACATAAGAAGTGGAATATGTAGAGAAAATGATGATTAAATATGCAATGCTATAAATAAGAAATATTTTCAGTGATACCATAAGATTAAGTATCAAAGAAAAATGCTAAAGAATATTCATTTAGACTTAAAAATGTATATGAAAGAATATGTATTCCATTAATATTGGTACTAAGCATTTACTTATGTTAATCTCAGATTAATCAGGTTATCTCATAAACACATCCACATAAACTAGTTTAATATTTTCTTTTCTTTATCCTTTTATAGTCAATTTATATTATAGCCATATTTATGTATATATCCATTTTTCACATGTAATTAAATGTATATTGTATTTTGTACTGGGTAAATGGCTTTTGACACCAGTAATAAATTAATATTATTATTATATATATTTAATGTGATTATAGTTTCAAGTGAACATATAAGTATTAGTGATTGCTAATTATAGTCACATATAAGAGAATTTTGAGTAATTGGAAAGTAGTTCAGTTACCAAATCTATGCATCATTGTTAACAAACCCAAATCACTTGAACTGTGAGAAAAGACATATTATCAGATCTAATTACTTTAGGATCAATCAGATACTCATTGCATGAGAATAAAGGAATTTAATATATGAATTAATTTACCTTCCAGTTCCCATTGTTAAATGCCATCCACTGTGGAACGACATTGAGATGATGGTATGTTGCATCTTGCCATGTTTGCAGAGAAAAGTCTGCATCAGGAGTTAAGTGGCCTCTTACCAAGTAAGAGGTAGATCCCCAACCTCCTATGTATTTTTCTGTAATCCTCTTATCACCCAGTAGGTTAGTCAAGGTATCCTGCTGAATAACTTTTGAGTATGTTCTTGAAATAGGAGGCTTTTGATGCAAAAAATATTTATCAACTTTGAAAGATCTACGCCTTGAATCCCTGTCTCTGTAATAAACTCCGGACCCTCTCAAGGTATGCCTTGAATATTCCGCCAAAAGACGTGATTTACTGAAGCAAATTTCAATTTGAGTAAGGAAATTCTCTTCCTTTAAACTCCATCCAATCTTCACTATGTTGGAATCACTGAAGCTTCCACATTTTTCATTGGTTTCTAATACAGTCTCGGTAAGAGGCTGCGTGCAATTCAAAGTAAAGGGTACGAATTTGGGATATTCAAATAATCCATCACATTTACATATTGCGTTGATTTCATTACTCTTCTTGCCGACGATTTGATTGTTATTTCCTGGACATATCACTTGGATAGACTCCCCATCAAATACGACAATAGAACGAGAATTGACTGGGATCAAATAACCCCTACTTTTCGATATCAAAAGGGGTACACGAGGATTAGCTCTAGGTCCCAGCGACACAGCACAATCTTTAATGCAAACTGTATAAAAATAATTTTCATTAGTAAGGGCATGATTGAAAATTCAACCGTCATCGTAAATAAATGTTATATTTATTAAGCAGAAAGAGGCTCTCAAATGCGGAAGTTTCAAGAAACTTATATATCTAGAATAGCTACTTTTAATATTTCATAGATACTCCTGCAAGCAATGTCAGGATTTGTATGAAAGAATCAATAATTTCGCTTCCGGCCAAATACATTCGAAGAAAAAGCATTGCTTTTATTAGATACTCAAATTAAATGTCGGAAAATGATAAAATGTGAATTAACCTGTTGAGGCTGCGGTAAAATCCGATGACGTCACTGTTAACACTGCCGAAATAATAAGGGCCGATAACTGAAGAGATCGCTTTTTATTCCTCATTATTCACCCAGAAAAGAGTTTTATGGTCTTGGCGTTTGAATTCTATAGCCTCTTATTCATCTGCTTGCAGCAACGAAATATCCATACGGTATAACTTCTTACATAGATGTTGCAATCAAGTATTACCATCGTGCACATAGATCACTTTCGTACAATAAAGGAAATTTGGGAAAAATATTTTGCAAAGGACACATTTTTTGTGTTTAAATGAATAGTTTTTTAATAGCGGAAATGTTAACTTTTAGTTTTTATCCGACTAAAAATGTGGTACGTCTATGAACTGTAACCGGAAAATGTTTCATACAGCGTTTTTAATGGCTGAATGAAACATTTAGAATTACGAGTCTTCGTACTTAACAGGCAACAGATTAGTCAGACGCTCTAGCCGATTTTTGAAGCAATCATAAAATCTTGGATGAGCTTTACACCCTTTACACTTTACAGGCTGTACAGAATTTTCCGCAATGCGCATATATTCACTCATCTGAAGGTTTTCCATCACATTTAAAATATTCACGAAGGGAAACGATTGAGAAAGCTGTCATGGTTTTTTTCGAACTAATTCTCGATTTCTAGCGTTGTTTACCATCTTGACTTGCTTCCAAATTATACCGTGAACATCATGGCATGGCTTAGATCTCCAATTAAAGGTGTTATGCTAGATATTTCAGGTGTCCTGAAAAATGGCAATGTAGCAATTCCCGGGTCCATCGAAGCTGTGCAAAGGTTAACTCTTCTATTAATCGACGTCATGGAAGTTTTTAATAAATTATTTTGCATAATACGTGGGTTTCTATTGTTCCAGACTTAGAAAATGTGGCCTAAAATTAAGATTTGTAACTAATGAAACCCAATTAAGTCGTCATGACTTGACAGAAAAATTAAGAAGAATCGGCTTCCAGTTGCATGAAAATGAAGTGTTTCCACCGGCCCCAGCAATGGTGGAAACACTAAAGGGATTGCGGTTAAATCCTATGCTTCTAGTTCATCCAAAAGTGAGTTTTATTCCGGAGAGAGCCACTCAAACATTTCTAATCAAACAAAACTCTTCCGTTGAGAAAATTACACAGTAACCTATTTAACGTCAAGTTGAGGTAATCTTAATGTAGCTGGAAAATGTCCCACTATTTTTAATGTTAATCATTCAATAGGCCTGGAAATTTATTTTGAATTATAAACAGCTTAAATCTTTCTTAAAATTAATCATGAGTAAAAAAGCAGTACTTACTGAGATGCTCATTAAAACCACTGGGAAAAAAGAATTATAAACTAAATACAGGAACAAACAGCTGCATTATAAAGAAAGAGATAGGAAAAGTTTTAATTACTCTTGAATGCAATTACCTTTAAAGGCTCGAAAGTAGAGAGCAAAATTTAATTCCATCACTTCTTCTAGGTATGAGGTTAAACAAGTAAATACTGAGATGTTTCCCGGTACTGCAGTCTTAAATAAAAGCCTGAATTATCCTTAATTGTACACTAATAATCAAGGTAATTGATTCGACCCTTTCAGTACAAACTTGGCGTGAATCTAGAAATTCAAGCTAAATCATCAACATGACGATTAAGCATCAGTTATGGTCAATTTCAGTATTTATCTACTTCACTCGAAATACCATCGACAATCTTAATGATAAAATTCATCGTCTTTTATCTTCTAAGGGGGGAATTGAAAACAATAAGTACATAACTGAATTTCTGCAAATATAGCATTTTAGATTTGCTTTATTAGACTCTTATTCTTTTCAAGGTCTTGATAGATTTTAAAGATGTTGACCAATCTAACCCAAACTGTGTGGTTGTTGGTGATGCAGCAGAACATTTTACTTACGAAAGAATGAACAGTGCCTTCAGATTATTGATGGAATTGAAAAATCCTAAGCTCTTCACCCTAGGCCGAGGGTATGTAAGCCGTGAAGTTACCTCAAATTTCATGCATTTCATTCCTGCAGAAAGGCATCTGCTAAAGAGAAATAAAGATTTTACTTTTCTGGAAAAATCTGAAAAACTAAAATTCAGACATTCGACACTTAGTACTATTAAAATGTGTTAAACAACTGATTTTGATGAAGATTTGTGATGATTCTCTTTCGTTAGACGCTACTACTTGGAAGAGGATGGACTTTGCCTAGATGTAGGATGTTTCACCACTGCTCTTGAATTTGCCACTGGTCTAAAGGCTGAGGTTGTGGGCAAACCTTCCAGCTCTTTTTTTGCCACCCCTTTAAAGGATATGGGATTGGATTCTTCTGAGGTAAGTTGCTTTTATGATTCAAGGTGGACGTTAATTGAAATATAAACTTCTTGTTTATACCTCTTATGTTCAATATGAAGCAAATTCATCCAGTTCTTTTGGATTTCTTTGACAATACCATTAGTACAAGTTTTAACTTACTAGTGATTACCAGTTACTCTCAAGAACGACAAAGCAATTATTCAAAATATGAGGAAAAGAGTGAAAGGTAATTTTTCACAGTAAGGCTAGCACATGGGAATGTTTCCAAGGAAAAATGGACATGAAAAATGTCTGACAGGACCAGGACACAAAGCCACCCACTTGCCCGTGCTCAATAGAACAGTAATCTGGAAAGTGGAAAACCTGGGATTCAATCCTAGTAGACTTTTTTCATGTTGGTTTCTCTTCGGGAGTATTCAAAATGAGGTTCCATTAGTCAGTTTTGTTTGATGATAACATCAGTCAATCTGAGTAAAATCTTTCTACCTAGGATGATAGGATTGGTCCATTTGTTAGGGAAATATCACATTATATTCATTCAGTGAATTATTCCTGATGTCCTGAATCCTGAAAATTATTCCTGATGTCTTTTGTCATTTTACTTTCAAATCTCAACTTCATGCTTTTACAGATAAATACATTAAATGTAGAACAGTTTTGGTGCAGCTGTGATTATTCAGGTGATCGTTGAAGACGTTCTTCCTGCAGTATGAGTTAAATTTCTAAATTTATATGGATAGTAAAGTTCTGAGCATGAAATGAAAAATGAATAAGTTTCAGCAGTATAAAAATTAGTGTTAAGGGAAATTCTTGCAGAATCTATCTGCAGCATGTATGGGCTTAAGAATTAGGTTAGATTTAATTAGGAAAGTATTAAACTAAACCATTGTTGACTTCTTTATTTCATTAAAATTACTTGGAGTTTCACGGATTGCCCATCCACTACGAAGATATCATGAATTACAACAGAACTTGATCTCCACCTTAGAACCTTCTATTTTTACTCATATCACATTGCTTCGTACAAAAATTAAGAAAATTATCCAGTACATAGAGTCGCCAATCAAATAATTTTAAATCTAGTTGCATTGGTATCTGCACTATATTATGGTGTATATTGTATGCTATGGACATTTTGAAAGGTGTAACACCAAAGTAAGATGAAATACAGTGACCTCTCGATTATCTGGGCTAATGATGAAGAGTGGATGATCAAATAATAAAAAATTTGGATAGTCCAAACTTTTACTTTTTATAATGTTCATGATTTACATAAACAATTTATTATTCACTTGCCCAATTCATTATTTCTTACACTTCATGTGCTCATAAAGAGTTTTCTTCACCCCACCATGATCTTTTTAGCCATGACAACATCATTACAGTTATATTCTGATTGCACCAAAAAATATTTAACTCCTTCCTGTATTAGAATGTATAAATACTTAGTTTTTTGTTTGAATATTTCAAAAAGACCACAGGAAATATTGATGAAGATCATTGGAAAAATCTTATCAAATATTGAAGAAAATCATACACGAACAAATTTCATAATCTGCAAACCATATAATCTGGCCAGTGATAATCAAGAGTTCACTTTATATGTTGTATCTTTTGTTAATCCTCTTCACCGAATTTACATTTTCATTAATTTAATATAATTTTATGATGAAGATGTGAATTCATGATATTGGAATGAAATTAAGGTAAAAGTTTGTTTTTTCTTTCTTCAATTGTTGAGTTCTACCACAAAGTCACACCTAAAGCAACTGAGAGTATTTATTATTTTATAAAACATTATTATGCACAAATGCCGGAAAACTGAAAATTATCATAACCTAGCTCAGGAAATAAAACTATATAAATGAGGAATCAGTAAAACAGTTATGAGATGATTCAGTTTCTTAGACCTTGGGTATCTCCTAATCCATGATACAAGCATTGATCTTACAATCAGGGATAAGAGAAATTCGTATGATATTTTAGAGCAAGATTAAGATGATGTCTAGTTAAAAGAAAGGACAACAATGTCTGTTAGAAGACAAATCCATTTATATCCTTGCTTTACTCAATTCAGGCACTAAGATATGAATAAATTAGAAACTGGTTAAGCATCATCATTGCCATTGGCATAGGGGAAATGTTTTTCCTAGACTGTCTCTCTCAAAATTTGTTTGCTTTCAGGTTGTGATGATAGGCGATGATATTGAATCTGATGTAGGTGGTGCACAAAAGTGTGGAATGAGGGGAGTTTTAGTCCGCACTGGGAAATTCAGACCAGAAAGAGATGAGAACCATCCCAATGTGAAACCAGATGCAGTTGTGAATGACTTAGCTCAAGGAGTTGAATTGATTTTATCAAGTGAATCATTCAAATCTCTTATCAAGCATGAATGAATTGTTACCAATATTGATGTTCTATTTAAAAGCTTGGAAATTTTTGTAAAATATTCTTGTTGAACACTATTTGATTTTTAAGAATTGCAAACCTTTGTATCAATTTAACTATTGTGTGCTTTGAAAATTTTATTCACAGTTTACTTATATATCTTACAGATATCTTGTATATTCATCTCTTTACCTTACAGAGTGATTCTTCTTACTCTTTAATATATTATAATATTAATTTTTGAAACTTTTTGCACTTTGAATGAGTTTTTAATCAAATAACATCCACTGTAGTATGTAACTAATTTTGGATTGTCTGCTGGCCAACCAGACCTGACAATCCAGTAGAAGGGGTCTGAGGAAAGATTTATGGGTGGCTCAATTTTCCATAATTTTATAGAATAATATTTTAAAATCATTTTTACCTTGAAACATGGCCAGTTTATTGATGTGCTATCATGAATATGATTCATGTTTCTTGTGCCTAAAGAAGATAGAAAACTTCCAAAATATTGAAAAGATGCTTTTTTCCATAGGAGAGACTTTTTGCATTTTAGATTTCAAAATCTTCTAAGGGGAAGAATAGCACCTTAATACACTTTGGAGAGTGAGAATAACAGGCAGAAGAATATAACCAGGGATCATTTTCATCCAGCTCATTTCTTAACCTTTACTGATCAATGCCTGTTTTCTTAGGAGCTGTACAGGTTATATATTTTGTAATGATTGTGATTTTGGTGACTGGACCATGCCAATGCTCAATTTTAACAGTCATGTGTGATTTCAATGTTCTTGTTATTTGTGATACATTGGAATTATATTTATGATGATATATTATCAGTAGAATTACATTGTAATAATTAGATGTCACATGATATGGGGGCATTTTTCAAGAAAATGTAATTTTACACTGGTGCATTTCTCCAGAACTCCAATAAAAGCAAATATTTATCTTCCTTCCATTAAATTATTATCCTTATGGTGGTATGGGTTAATTCCCTCAACATTAACTTGCATTGATGCCTGCTTTCTGGATATGTATTATTTTTACATTATATGCATATTAAATATCATAATTCAAACTTTATATTGTAAAAGATTTCAGGACAAATGTATTTGGGAGATGAGGAAAAAATGCCAGGCATGACGACTGCCAAATATTCTGTATATACTTGTGTTTTGTTTGAACCCTGAATTTTACTCAGAATCTGTTCCATATCTTGCTTGTAAGTTAACCCTAGGCTGACTACCACTGACTCTCTGACATTTCTTAGTTAATTCTAATATATTAAACTCAATGATAAGTTGCAGAGATTTAAACAATGGATATTCTCAAATGAGATGTGTAAACTGCATAAAGTTATCATTTTTATCATATAGCCTTAAATTGTTTAACTTAATATAAAATTATGAAAACATTCTTGCAAGCTTCTGATTCAATAGAGTTGGCAAGTTTTAATTTTTCATTGCCAGAATTTATAGGTCAATCTAAACACAAGTGAATACAGTATGTAAATCTGAACAGTAATCTGGAAAGTGGAAAACCTGGGATTCAGTCCTAGTAGACTTTTTTCATGTTGGTTTCTCTTTGGGAGTATTCAAAATGAGGTTCCATTAGTCAGTTTTGTTTGATGATAACGTCAGTCAATCTGAGTAAAATCTTTCTACCTAGGATGATAGGATTGGTCCATTTGTTAGGGAAATANAAGACAATAAAGATATCTACTTTGACTTACTATATGCATTAATTTAAAATCAATATATGAGTGATATACTGTCATAAACTAAAAGTATATCAATTAATTCTGTATTTCTCTCATAAGATATTTACAAATATATTCTGCGGAAATGCCATTTCTCTACTGTTACTGCTGGAAAATTCTGACCTCCGTTGAAAACACATGGATACACGACATTTTACCATTCTAGACTCTATGGATGAATATATTTCTTTATATGTGGGTAGTATGTAGGATATATGTTATTCTGATTAGAAAAAAAAGGCAACTTAGTTTTGATAAAAAATTATTTTGAAGATTTTTATGGCATGGATCCCCTTAAGTAAATTTACTCATGTTATCTCTTTTTGAATTCCCTCCCTGATATGAGTGGGAAAATGAACCATCACAGGAGAGATAAGCTTCAGGTGATTCTCCCTTATCTTATCTTGGCACCTCTGCATTTGATATCTTACTGGGACTGTGGTGGATACATTACTCACATATATAGTAATAATATACAAGAGAAGCTGCTAGTGGTTTATGAACGAAGTGTATCATAATATTTTCATGTGCAGAGTTTTAGTAGTAATCATCTGGGACTGCTGTTAAAATGCAAAAATAACTATCATCAAATGGTAATGTAGATTATTTAATGGTTGCTTAATATTTATGAGTCATACTGATCTTCATCAAAAAGGATTGTAATTAAGTTATCTGCTATAAAAATTTAGGATATTGGTGCAGTGATTAGATGATGGTAATACTTTATTGCAATGTTTACCAACTGGTCATCAAAACTTATTGCAGGATATTTATGTTAGAAATGGGGGTAAAGGTGATAAAAATCAAAGGAACAGAAAAAGGCTAAGTAAAACTGACATTGGAATCCCACAAGATTTTGTTCATGTAGCCACAGTCAAATCTCCCACCAAAACAGAGGTTAACTTCAATGATGCTCTGATTTCCGAATTCCTCCAAAGAGTAAGTTGAGGCGCATCTCTATGCCTTACAATAATATTTTACAGCATTAAAATTAAATATTTATGATAGCATCCAATTTAACTACAAAGTTTTCTAGTTTCTCTTGGCACTTCGATATTTTAACATTTTGATAAGTTACCTTCTCTAATATCTGCATTCTCATTTCAACTATTCCCAAATTGTTGCTGTATTTGATGTATAATCAAACAATTTTAATGACATATAAATGCATTAATCACTTACTAATTTGAACATTTTCCAGTTTCCTAGAAAGCTTATCTGTTTGCATTATTCTTTAAATTAGGCTGAAGTCAGCTCAGCTGCACTATCTAATCCAGAAACTCAGCAATGTATAAAGGATTTTATTCAGAAAGTTGGTTTAGATGCTATTCACAGAGAAATATGCCAAACAAAAGCTAAAGTATCTGCAGGTATAAATGCAGAAAATGAGCATGGGGATATCCATCACACAGATGAAGGAAAATTACACTCATCTCAAATTCAATCAAATGACAACTCTTCCATTGAATTCATACCTGATCATGATATTGAAATAACTTCTGAGATAGATGATGTTTTTACAGAGTCAAATATCTCAATTGCCTCTCCAACAACTCCAAATCCAAAAGGTGAGTATAAATACACAATTCCTACCTTGTTATCATCATGGCTTTTTAATTGATTAAAATAATAATGGGATATTTCAAATGGTATCTGTGATATCTAACATCCAGTGAAAAGACACATTTGGTGAGTTCACAATTGTAATGAGCTTGCATTATGTTACCTTGTCTGTACTGTAGAAAGGATCCAATCATGCAACACAGGACAATATTTTGAGGAGATCAAGTGTATTTCTTTATGGGTAATCATGGAGAAGTTCCACCAAATAAAATCTTAGTATGTTGAGTGTATTATCAAATGTGGAAAAGTAGAGTAAGGTGACATAAATTATATACATAATTCTGTAAACTTTAGAGGCCAATAATTTTACTTTTGCTCTTTAATTCATGAGAAATTAATTTGCCATTAATTGAGAATCTTTTCAAGTTCAACAACTAATAGAGAGATAATAAAGATGACCAAAGATAAATTCAAACTTATGATATAGATGAGTATGGGTACATAATATAATTCAAATAAATTGGAATAACTAGTGCAACATGTACATTTGAACATGTTATCTCAATCATATTTAATTTTATTCCAAATGTATTTTCCAATAAAGTTATGTAATTAGGGATATTGCTATTTTTCTGATTGAGATGTGAAGAAGTTATGTTTGGGACTTTATGCAAAATGAAATAATAAATATGTCCATCACATTTCAACTAAAGCTGAAAAATGACAAAGGTATAGTTAGAAATTGTCTAAAGTATTTTATGATAGAGTGGGAAATTTTCATTTCTATATTAAATGTTTTGCTAAAGAAGATAGATTATTTGTTTTAGTAATACTAAGGATTAAGTATAAATATAGGAATAAATGTGAATGTTTTCATAGAAATATATCTTTAATATTGAACTTCCAAATTTTTCCCAAATAATACTTCGATACCTACAGATATTTGTTTACAGTTTTTAAAGCTCCTCCAACACTTATTGATTTTAGCTATTTTGTAATGACGTTTCTCATTTGTAGGCTACTTTTTGTTCAATTGAATTACATATATTTTTGTTAGAAATGTTTATATTTTACACACTTTTGAAATTGTAACAGATATCTACCTTAGGCATAACCTTGAGTCAATGCAGCAGATCTATTCTTGAATTCAAGGCAAGAACTGCTTGTTTCCCTTGTATCATATAGCCTAATAACTCATTTTTTAGTAAATATGAGGATTTTTGTTTTCTTTACCCCACAGCTCACAAATTTTCTTTTATTTCTGATCTATTTTATAAGATGCCTCAATAATGGACTACTTCAATACAAATTTTTGTACTGAATTAGCATTGAAAGAATATGGATGTGATTATGTTTAAAAGTTGTGCAAATATGGGTAAGGAGTTATTTTAACTTTAACATCTTAAGTAAGTCTGAAATAGTATAAGGAGAACTATCTCTTATAAATAGAAATTCCATTCTTGAACACATCTTCACAACAGAACTTCCCTTCTGCAATTCATAATATTTGGTGATAAAGTAAATATTATTATTATTCCTTCTAGATTCAAAACCACCTTCAGAAGTAGAACTGAAGCATTCACCAGAAGGTGCATGTGAATCACAAAGTCAATTAGAGTCTGAGGTTTTGCAAAATTCACCAAACCCTAATGGTTCAGATCATATCCAAGAACCACCATTAAATATTGGAGCAACAACACCAAAAAAGAAGTCTGACCATGACAATTTTTTGCGTGAACTGAGGGAAGCTATAAAGAAACGGAATACTAGGATGAGAAAGAGAGCTGCTGATGAAATGAAAAGTTGAGTGGGTTTTTTCTCTTGAAATGTAAATGAGTAGATAAAGTTATGATTGAAAACTGGAATTCTTATTTCAGAAGGTGAAGAAGGATGGTCTAAATGGAACAGCCCCAAAAAATCAAAATCTTATGTATCATTTTTTCATCTTGATTCACCACCAGCAAACCCAACAAGAACAGTTCACACCTTTTGGGACTTAACTTCAGATTCACACTATAAATCAGAAGCAGATGTTAATGATGACCAAGCCAGTGAAATTAAAGGCGTTGACAGCCCAGATGGAAAAAAGCTTTCTCCTAATAATGTTAAGTTGCCTCTGACAAAGAGAACAGGAGCAATTACTAAATTGGCTTCTTCGGAAGAGATAGGAAACAAGACATTATTATCACCTCCAGAAGAGAGCTCTAAGGATTCCAAAACCAGCACTTCAACAGAGGTCAATGAAGAAGAGAATATTCAAAAGAAGAAACAAGATGAATCAAACCAAGAAAACAACCAAGCTGAATCAGCCAACAAGCTAGCATCAGGCCCTATTAATGAGGATATTAGCAAAAGAGAAGAAATCAACAGTGAAACACGTAAATATATTGATATTTTTCATAGGATTAAAATCATTACTTGTATGACTGAAATCCAAACATGTTAGTTATAATCAATCGCAGGTTAACATCAAATATTGCCATTAGCTTAAAATTATCAACAACATTCTGAGTAATTTCTATAGCATGGAACTATGTGAAAAATGTTATTTATTTGAGAACAACATTTCTTGTCCATTGCATATTTCTTTTCTCATTTAAATAGAAACATGCATCACTGCATAGAGGTTTACAATAGGATTTTAATTACATTAAGAATATGTCAAAGTAAAACTTGATTGAAATATTTTAAATATATACATTATAACATAATTTCTTACATTTCAACGAAGTCTGATGAATTCAAAACAAGTATTTATAGATGTTTAAAAATCACTATCATTATTTTAAACTAAAATCAGCAAATACTCATATGATTTCGTTTATCATGTTTTCATATGTTCCTCCCTGTTAGCTGAAGGTACAGAAGACTCTAAAAATGAGCTCAATAAAGAAAAATCTTCTCAAAAGAAAAATATATCATCATGGTTCAGCAGAAAAAATCAAAATAAAACTGCCAATAAAGCAATACTGGAGGGATTACCCACAGAAGGTAACAATGTTCTTTTTTATGACCATTGATGTAGGCTTTGATTAACTGACCTAAATAAACTTCAAACCAATTCAACTGAAGGTGATAAATTCCTTTTATATGAGAAACACCACATTATTTTCAGGGTCCTAGCCTTTTAACTGCTACATTACTGCCTAACTTAAGGGTTTTTCTTTTCTGAACGACAAATCTTCTACCACTTCTAATTCAGTTTCTGCATCTAAAATGTTGTTTTCTAAATGAACTGAACATTTTTTAGTTTCAAGCCCCTCAAAGTCTAAAGTTTAAGTGAGTAAAAGGTAATTTGTTAAGAAAATTACTAAAGAATTCAACTAATATATCGGTAAACACATATTATTAAATGAAATTTTTTAAATTCTCTCATCCATATAATTAAACTGGAATTAAAAAAAAAACTGAGAATCTCTTGACAGCTGGGGAACTGTGTTAGTTCCTTAAGAACTATTCAGATTATGCCAAAATATATTTTTAGACAAATTTAAAAAATGTATAGTATACAGCTAGAGAATGGGAGTTGCCACTGATGGTTGAGTTAGTTGCAGTTATTAAGAACTCCAGAAACCATCAACAATACGACTCTGTCCTAAGCAAATTTTACCACCAATGATAGCTTCCGCAGCAAAATGAGAGGGAACATTCTGCTCTAGTCCCTGACATAGTTATCATTGGTAGTGAAATGTACTTAGCACATAATCACATTGTTGATGGTTTCTGGAGTTCTTTTAAACTGCAAGTATAATGCTATGTCAATAAAATTAACAAAAGAACTCTAATAACTAGAAGAATAACTATCATGTCTCTCATGGTTATTTTGATCTTCCATTTCTAAGAGAAAAAGGCAACGTCTGCAGAGAAAGAGAATGGAAATGACTCTGACACAAATGAATCCTCAAACAACAAAGGAGAAGAGAAGAAAATGCTATCAATATTTAGTAGTTTAACCAAGAAAAAGGTTTGTAGACTACTTATTTAAAATGAAACTGATTCTAGCTAAGTCTTTCAAAAAATTTTCCAAGTTAATTTGATAAGTTAATTATCAAGCACATATAATTGTTTGTTTTACACGGTTACCAGCATTAATGAAGGTACCCCTTCTTAAAATACTTCATAACTATTGGGACTTGTTGGCAATAAACGTATATTGAATGTTTTCAAAAATGTTACCTCAAAATGGATCCCTATTTTCAGCCAAAGATAGTTCTTGAGTGATAATGAATGACATGATACATTATGTAAAGTTTATGTATGGTAATAATGAAAATCCCATTTCTTAGCAGACAAAGGAAGAATTACCATTGAATGTTGGAAATGAGAAAATAACTCTTGAGGAAGGGAAAGAACAACTAAAGAGTAAAACAGCATCTTCCAGCAAATTCAGACTATTTGGTTCTTCAGAAAGGCTGATTGATCGAGAGAAAAAGGACAAAGAAAACGTGAAAGAGGTAGACCTCTAATTCTTATAAATGAGTAAAAAATTAATAAATTATGTACAATATAACATCCTCCCTGTTAACTATATGTACTATGAAGGTTTGCGTTAGTTCACCTGATAATAATAATTATTATTTTTATTCACCATAGATGAATCTGAGTCAAACTAATTGGGTTTCTTCAAATTTTAGTCTGTTTTTCATACCTCTTAATGAAGAATTTCTTTTTGGTTATAACATTTTATCTTTTCAGGGTATTTTAATAAAAGCAATTTGATACATTGAGATGCCATGCTTATGGCTTGTTGATTCCTTTGACAGCTTAACTTTAAAATTTGCTCTCTTTAAAGTCTTTTTAAATCAAATATTCATACAGTTTTGAAACTGTTTTGCATGCTTTTGATATTAAACATTGATTATTGCAAGGAATAGATCTTAATATTTCATTTTTGATATAGGAATTAACACCAAAAGAATGAGCTCATAGGTGACTAAAATAATGCCATATTTTCCTTTTAATGTTGTCCGTGTTTTCTAAATTCACTAATGTGTGTAACCATAACTCTTCTTCAAACAAAAAGGAAGAGTTACAAAGAACTGACACACCAACAAATCAAAATGACAACAGCATAGCAGTAACACATACAACTGTGGGTAAAATGGAATCCTCCCCTGAAGCAACTGAAAACTCCGATGAGCAGAAGAGTAAGGGTCAAGTGTTGTCTATGGTAAGGATAAAAATATTTTCAAGCAAATTGAGGAACTCCTTATTTGTTCCTTATTTTTTATGTAAAAATGAAATGATCATTAGAACCTAAAATGTTTTCTTAACTTCTTACATGTTGCAAACAGGAAAAGCAAACATCAAACTCTGAAGAAGATGAGGGAGGCAAGAAAGAGGACACAAATTTGACTAAAAGTAAATCAAAATCCATCAGCATGAAGAATTTGTTCTTTGCATCAGGAAAGCATTCTAAACAAAAAGTTGAGAAAAATAAAGAAGAGGACCATATGTTGGTATGAGTAATTACAAATAAAGCATGAGTAAATCAAATATTTACAAAATTTTGACTGAACGAAAATGATACTTTCAATGCTAGGAGGAGAAAGAGATAGCAAATGCACCAACCTCAGATAGCATTTGCAAAGATGATGAGGATGACGCCATAAATAAGAAAAGATCTGGAATAATTAATTTATTGTTCACTCCACCTGAAAAACGTTCCAAACAAAAAGATGAAAAGGCTAAACAAAATTCTGAGGTGATTTTGATGGCATTTATTTGGAATAGTATTTTCATATGGTTAATCAAGCTATACTTCTCATCAATGAAATTAAAATGTCACTGAATATTGCACTTATGATTTCAGAAAGAGGAAAATAAAAAGGATACTGAGATTACTTCAAATGAAGCAGAATTTTTTGTTGAAATACCCTTGTCTGATAATGCCGCAGAATGTCAGGATGAGGTCAAAGAACAGGAGCCATCCATGGTAATCAAGAGAGAATAAAATCAGAATGCTGTAATTTTGAGCCTCATTATGATTCACATTCTTATGCTTCAATTACTTTTTCTGTATATTTACGCTAAAGGAAGAAGTAAATATTGTTGGAGATATTGATGAGCCAAGCAATGAGGAAAGCAGGAACATGTCTCCAAAGAAAGCAAAAACTCCTAGCAAGATAAACTTTCTGTTTTCATCAGGAAAACAATCAAAAAATAAGCCAGAGGAGAGAAAGGAAGAAGCTCCCAAGGTATTGTTTGCAATATCATAAGTGATAATAAGAGAGTTTGTTTAAATGCTTTACTGCTTAATGCTGCTCAATCATGTTATCAATAACAACTTATTTTAACATCATGTAGATTTTATATACCTAAAATGAACAGTTATACATTTGAGATTAATATATTGAGATTTTTACAGTACTTTCCAAAATACAATCATTGCAACCCTAGTGATTAATGCACCCTGAGGCTGTTGATTCACTTGTTTGGGCTTAGAATTAGTTCCTAAAAGCCTCTGTTATGATAGGAAAGTAGTTCTTGTATTGAAATGGAATATATTTCACTGAATTGACAGAGAACAGTCTACAAAAAATTACAACCTCGAATGAATTTTAAAACAAGGAAAATATTGTTTACATCTAGTGATACATGTTACCTACTCTCAAAACGATGTTTGATTGAAAACACAGTTCTACCTATAGCTCCTTTATAACTCTTTCCAAAATGGTAAGCATCAATAGCTCATCATAATTTTTAGCAGTTAAATTTATCAAGATAATCACATTATACAGTACTTCATTTATTAATAGATCATGATTGATATGAGGGCTACTCTTATCTCATACTATATAAGGGTTAGACGTAAAAAGTAGACTTGGTAGTCTCAATCTCACCCAAATTAACTCATATAATCACTACGTACATTATCATACTATTAACATACACTTTCTAGGTAAAACAACAAGCAGCCAATGAAAACGCAGCCAAGAGCATTAGAGAAGAAGACGGGTATGGGTCCTGGGATAAAAGTAAACACTCTGCTTTTGTGAATTTACTATTTGCTCCACCTGAAAGACACACAATGAAAGCAAAGCCTAAAGAAAAAAATCCCGATAATAAGGTAAATAAAATACTTCAATGACATGAAAGAAAATTAATAAGATAAAGATAATTTTATCCTGAAATGAAAACTAGAACCCAATTATTCTATTGCCAGGAACAAGAAGGGTTACTTACAGGAGCAGATGATCAAAATGGAGAAATGAGCCACAATGAAGAGAAAGAATCATCCTCTGATAAGAAGGAATCTTTAGTTGAAAACAACTCTTCCAAATCTAATGCTGAACTTACAAATGAAGTCAAACAAGAGGAGAAACAAGATGCCATGGTGGGTTTAATTAATTGATACCACAATGAAGAGTACAGAATCACAAAAGGACCCTTAATTTGCAGCCATCATTGTATTTTTTAATTACAGATAAAGGATGAACCCCCCTCAGTTAGTGGGAACCAAGGTGAGAGGAGCATTTCAAAAGAGGAGAGAGAAGCTGAATCTTCCACTGAGATGTATTCTCCAAAAAATGTAGTAGAACTGAAAAATGAGGCAGAACAAGATATTGAGGTAAATAATAATATGACTTATATTGAGAAAACTTATTTTGCATTGTGATGTGATAACAATTCAATATTCAACTGACAGGTAAGGGAAGTATCCATATCAGAACTAAGTCAGGGCAAAGAAAGCAGCATGAGAGAAAGCTTTAAGAATAGAACAGAATGTCCAGCTGAAATAATTTCTTCTGAAAATACCAATGAAGCAATAAAAGAGGTGAAGCAGGACATAAAGGTAAATATTTTTAAGTAAAGTGCTGCAGAACAGGAGACTGCAAACAGTGCCTCACGAAGTACAAGTGACTCCTAGGGAACAAGCATGCCATTTGGAAGTAAAACAAGAAATGATATTAAAATTATGCCATGAACTAAACACAAAAATTAAGTTCTACATATGAGCAATAACTTTCAAAGAGAAATGTCATAAAACATAAATATTAGATCTGAATTGCTGCTGCAAACATGAAATGATGTCTTATATATGAATAGTTATTTATTATGCATAATATATATTTGTATGCAGTATGTGAACCACGACCTTGAGCAAATTAATGGCTGAGCAAGGACAATTATGTGAAGATTAATCTATCGAAATCACAAGCAGTTGTCATTGGGTATCCCTATTTATTAGTCTTACCATGACTTAATCATGATTTTAATGCAAAACTCATCTTGGACAATCCAGAGTTCACATTTGGAACCCTGTTAATAATTTTGGAGTTTGCATAAATGATACTCAGGTCAGAACACATTGTGTAAGCATATAATGCAAGTTCATTCCTCTATTCATTCTCTCAGATCTCTAGGAAGATTCCTAACACCTTCAATCAAATTGCAACAGGTTAATTAATTGATAATGCCCCACTTTGATTACGGTGACATTGTGTACCAAGATTTACCCAAAGTACTAGCCGCTAAGTTGCAATGTGTCCAGAATGCATCTGATTGGTTTATATTTAACTTGAAAAAATATGACCATATTTCCGAAGCATTTAAGAAAATATCTAGGATTAAACTCAAACCTTGTCAAAGACTTCATGTTATAACCATAACTTACAGTGTCTTGCTAACACAAACACCTTAATTTATCTACTCTGAATTTGTCAGCTTAGAATCTGTCCATAATTTTAATACTAGAGGGAAATACAATCTACACATTCAAACTCACAAAAAAGAATGTTTTAAGAATCCTTTGTAGTAACCACTATTAAGTAATGGAATGCCCTTCCTTTTATTATTAAAACCTCCTCTTCTGCCTGCACTATCAAGAGAAAATGCCCTTATCATCTTCTAGAACATCAATCCCCCAATTAGTATGCCTTCTCCTACTCTTCACCACATCTACCTTAGCACGGATTAACATGGAGTTGATGGTCTTTTCATACAGCAATGAGCAACATCTCTCTGCCCTAGTCCTGAAATATATTTGGGTCTCTTGGTGCAAAAGTTTCCATATATAATCACTATTAACTTTCCTCTATTTTTATTCTTATAAAATTTACTATTCTGTTCAATGTTTTATATGTCTTATTATTTTCAATGTCTAATTGTATATTGCGTTTAATTTCATTAATGCTCATTAAGTATATTTTCTATGAACATTCTTACTTAAATTTTCAAACCATTTTGATTTTTAGATGTTTTTCTCTAAAATGCTACTTTCTTTGTGATTCATATTGTTTTAGTGAATTAGCTTTAGTTAATTTGTTGCAGTACTGCTCAAAAGATTTCCATGTACACAGTTTCCTTCACATCTTTTTGTCTGTAATATCAGTACATTTGCGCAGGTTTTTCACACACCCCTTTCTTCGTGGGTGTTTTCCTGCTGAGGATATTTTTTCCTAAGATTTCTCTTAGGTTTTCACATCTAAAAATCCTTCTTAAGTTTTCTTCTCTATTTCTATCTACCAATTTATTTGTTTTTATTAGTGATAACAGGAAGAAGAGAGTCTTTTTTAGTCTCAATCTTGCCTTAATACACACTTTTTAGACCTTATAGTTACAAATCAGAGGGAAGAAACTTACAAATACAATGCTAATTTATTGTTCACACTGATTATAACTAATAAGAGAAATGTAGCAAGATGATTTTATGATTTTAATCTACATTTCATTGGGAACTAATTGATATTATAACATTTTGGAATGTTTAAGTCTAAGCTTTAAGTCGTGTAAATGAGGAATGTTGAAAATCATATATTTTGTTTCCAAAATAATTTTGCTTTAGTGAGGAAAAAGTTTAGTTTTCTTTGGCCTGAGAAGTTTGCCCACCCCTGATGAAACAGAAAAGAAATAGTGATTTAAAAAGCAACTTTTAATGCAGTTTCATACCAAAGTAATACATCAATTCTCTTTAACAGCCAATGGAAAAAGTTCCTATCATAATTGTTACACAAGATGAGGAATGCATATGTGAAGGGGAAGAAGAAATCTTAACAAACAAAGGAGAAAAACCCTCAGAAAAGGCTTCAGCTGAAAATTTCATCGATCTTAAGAATAAGACTGAACCACAGGAGGCACCAATGGTAATTAAAGAAGTAATCATCAATTGTATCAATCAAATGTATATGAAAGTAAATCAAATGAAAGCTGTGAAAAATTTCATTTGCCAATATGTGATGGTAAAAGGTGCAAAATCATTGCCATTAGAAATCTTTGTATGCATTGCATAAATATATGCTATAGCTTGAAAACATTTACTTTAGGTTACAAATGAATCTAACAATTCAATAACGATGAAAGGAGAAGAAAGCAGTAGGCTAGAAGGCAAAGAATTTTCAATGGATAGTAGAGAATTTATCACTGAAATCACAAAATGTTTTGATGAAATAAAGGATGATGTGAAAAATGAGGAGCTCTCTGAGGTAATTAATCAACGATATTAAACTACTGCAGTTACAATGTAAAGTACCAACAGTATATTACCTATGTAAAAAGTGATTATTAAAAGCGTTTATTATTTTATTCCATGTTTAAGGAAAAACCGGAATTAGAGGAAGACAATACTAATGATGAAAGAAGTAGCACTAACATTCCTACAAGTACAACAGTATCTGCAGTCACAATAAGTATATCATCTGCTTCTCGAGATCACTCCAAACCAAAGATAGACGATGAAAAAGATGAGAATATAATGGTAACAAATAAAAATTAGCCATCATTCAATTAATCCTAGATGATTGAATTATAGAAACTTTTGCTTCAATCATAACTTGCTCAATATAGGAAAAGGATTTACCAGTCACAGCCACATTTGAGGAAAATAATAATGACGGAGGAACAAAGAACATCTCTACAAAAGAAAAGAGGTTATCTGGTATAATAGATTCATTGTTTGGTAGACCTGAAAAACATGTCAAGCCAAAGCTAGACAAGAAAAAGCACAATTCCTCTGTGAGTATGGATACAAACACAAAAAAGCAGGTTACTGGTAGTTAGTGCCAATTCAATGTTTTAAATTGAATGAGCTGAAGTGCCCTCATTACAAACTAGTTGAAATTTACTCTAGGTGGCTACCTTCTTTAGCTGCTCACTGTGAAAGGTACAACTTTTCTTAGTAATTGATATTGAAAAGGTTCATCCCTGTTTTATCTCCATTTTCCCACAAATAATACTTTTTCTGAGTGAAACTGAGGCATTATTGTGAATCCACATGAAATTTTTCAAACTTGACTAAAAAACAGAGGGATTGTACCTGTCGATGGAATGTAAAAGAAAAAATTGTCAGATATCTTGGACATTGTTACCATTCAAGAGACTCATAAACTTGATGCAATTTTTCACTTTTAGAAAGATGAAGAGACATCTGAAGACACTAATCCTCAGAGTGAAGAAAGTAAGGGCAAAGAAGGATCTGCAAACAAAATAGAATCTACAGAAAATGTTACTGAACAGACAAGTAAAGGAAAGCCACCAGAAGTATCTGAGGTATTGCATTGATAGCCTTAAACTTCTCTTGATCTTAGCTCTGAATCATTGTTTTCCTATATTTAATATGATGACATGCATAGAAATTTAACACGATCAAAATTATAAGCACAATTGTTTCAATTGGATAAGGTGAACAATGTTTGAATAAATAAAAGAAAAACGCAACCCAAGATATACCTGGTCACTTCTAACAATTCCTCATAGAATTTTTTGAAATTTTCTAAAGTATATTTTGGAATATAATTGATGATTACAGATTACATTGATTCTAATAAATGAAAAACGACAAATGAAAGGGGAACTTAAAATATGCTCTCATTAAAAATAAGAGATTTGGTAAATTCAGAAAATTAATTCGACTCTTATCTGTTTCATAATTTAATGGTGAGTTATGACCAATATCATCATATTATCCCTTGCATTACACATCAAAACAGGACCAGCCAATAATTGATACCCCTAGTGATGAGGTTCCAAATCTTGGAAAGGAAATGGATACATCTGTGGGTACATCTTCTAGTAGAATGCACACACTGTTTGGATCAACAGGGAAACATTCCAAATCAAAGAAGAATTTAAAACAAGAAAATATTTCTAAGGTAACTGCAAAAATGTAACTGCTCAATATAAGATAAACATTTATATTGATGCTTTAGAGATAATTAAAAGACTAATTACAAGATACTCTCACTATATTCTAACTGATGTGGATTGGAAATAATAATTACAGTTTTGTTTTAGCTTAGATGGCATAAAGTATGAATAAACTAACCCTCTGTCCCTCCTTGTTTTTGAGCCACAAAAATATATGCCCAAAGTTATTTTCAGTCATATTCCATGTCTTTCCTGTGTTGGTTGTTCCTAGTTGTGATTTTAATAAATTATGTATTGGGGCATTAAATTTAATTCTTTGCAATCAAAGGGAGATGACTCAAAAATTCTGGGAAGTGCAATTATAAAATAATGAAATTTATCTTAATATGATTGAAATTTATTTTAATATGAAGAAATGTTGTTTTTTCAACAATGAATTATTGAATAGAGCCCATTTAGTTATAGTCCTATAAAAATTTAAATAAAGTCAATTTACTTGCAGAAAGCAGAGCTCTCTAGTGTGGCTGTTACTGCCAATGAAGACTTAAAGGATGAAGAAGATGTAAATTCTTCACTAGATAAAGCAAAATCCTCCAGCATGAGAAAGCTTCTATTTGGAAAACGTTCTAAACAGAAATATGAGGTAGGAATGGAATGAAATCCTATTGGAATTTACAGAATTATAAGAGTAATACACTTGTACTTTAATGCTTTAAACTGACAGGAACATAGAGATTTGCAAAAATCAAAAGCACTTGATGATGAGGGGAATACTGATGACGACGGCAATAATCCTACTGATGACAATAAAGTCTCTTCAATTGAAATCAGCCCAGCCACTTCTGAAAATCCAACTGAAATGAAGCATGAAATGAGAGAACAAGATGGACCTTCAGTAAGTAAAGTAAAATCTTGAAAAAAAAATAGAAAATTGAGGGTAAAAGATGTCTAAAAATTGTATGAAAAATTCTCATGAGAAAGAAGTGTGTGAGGAATGAATAAAGAAGTAGAAATAGATGACTAAATGTGATGCAAGTGCAATTAGATGAAACATTGCTGGCTCCTCACATCAAGTAGAAGCCACCCAGACAAATTAACCCACGTTAAATATTCAAAGAGGTTTACCACTTACACAATGATGTATGAAATTTAAAAGATTAAAGTATGAAAGTCTAAATTTGCAAGGAAATATTTTTCTTTATGGAAAAATAGTTATTTTACATAGTGATACACATATATACTATGGTTTGTCATTTCAAATATTCTCCTAGGGATCTTTAAACATTGTGTAACTCAGTTCTGTCTTGCCATGTGTTTTCTTGCACTTAATTGGATTTGTAATTTTTTGTCTCTATAAAATATTTGTAGTCAAAGGAATAAATATAAATTATGTTTAAAGTAATAATGTAAATGAAAAATTTTAAATAGCATATTATGCTTTGAAAATTACTTATTTCCTTGACTTAATAGGTGATAGTAGAACTGCATGAAGAAATTAGTGAAAACAACAAGACAATCCAACAAGAAGAAGACAGTAGAACAAAAAGGAAAAAAATTCCAGCATCTGGAAAGACTGGATTCTTCTCTTTGCCAGATAGAAGGAGCAAAATGAGGAATGAAGTAAGAAGTCAAGAAGTAGCTATGGTAATTAATATAAATCTATATGATAACTGATTCATTCTTAAAGAATCAGTATATTTTTATTAAA
Organism: Ladona fulva; assembly: GCA_000376725.2. Classification (NCBI taxonomy): domain Eukaryota; kingdom Metazoa; phylum Arthropoda; class Insecta; order Odonata; family Libellulidae; genus Ladona; species Ladona fulva. The sequence goes on from KZ308177.1 coordinate 1,331,091, forward strand.
GTATGTACTATTTGATTAATCTCTTACTTCTAGTCTGAAAAACAGCCCCCGAGTGCATTAAAAGAAATCAAACAAGGAGAGAAAGAGTCCACCCAAGGTAATTCAAACACACCAAGGAAGAGAGGATTACTATCGACTCTAGATAAGCGCAAAAAAGTAAAGCATGAAGCAAGGATACCTGAAGTCTCCTTGGTAACATAATATAATTTCAACATAGAAATTATCATTGGAAGCCTGAAATATACTTTCACTTTGATTAATTTCATATCTTTGGCAGGAAAAAGAAGAAAATTCTAAACCTGGAAATGTAGAAAGCATCAGCAGTGAGAGAGAAAGACCATCTCTGGGTGGTACTGAAACAACCACAAATGTGAGACTTTATATATACCGCTACAACTCAAAGGAAACCTTCAATTTATTATTGCAAGATTTGGAATTACTTATTATTCAGTTAATCCAGTTATAATATTAATACTTAATTCAGTTATTTCTTTTTTACCACAGTTGATTAATTCAATATTCTTCAAATTTTCAATAAAAAATTCAAAATCCTATACAAAAATCCCAATGCCATCCCATACATAAAAATTCCCATACTGACACTGTCTTTCACTGCTTCTTGTTAATGACTGGCATGAACCTTAAAATCTAACTTTTTTATACACCAATTTTCATCTTAGAATGTCTTCTTCTAACAACTGTCAATGTCTGTATAGCATCAGTTGATCATTAATTTTACAGAAGGCAAAGTATCCACTTACATTCTAAAGTTTCATTGACTGCTCTTTTCAGACCAATTCAAAAAGGGTTAAAGATACTAAGCTAAATTTGATTATCTTTTGCTATCAGAAATTCTTCTGCCAATGCTGATAATACCACATCTGCCCAGTTTGGCATAAGTTGTCACTACATCTATGATCATAATAAATTTTGTTGTTGGTTCAGTCAGTCATAACTAAACAAATTTATATTTACATGTAAAATTAATTATGAGATAATATTAATTACATTTTGGTTATTATTACTTATTAAATTACATACAGACAATAGTAGAGTTTCAAAATGAAAGAGCTGTTGATGTTGGGGAAATCAATGACAATTGCCATAAGCCTAAATCTGAGAGTAAGGAAGATCTCTTAAAGAGTTCATCATATCCTAGAAGAAAAGGGAAAGCAAGGACAGAATTAAAAAAAGAAGACATCAGTTTGGTAACTATCATCAACCTCTTGAAATTCCTGTAAACACATCATGCAACTGCTATTACTGCTTGTTTTAAGTTGGCTGCTTTTAACAACTGCCTCAAAGATGTCCTTCCATTTAAAATTTTCTTATTAACTGTTTATTTAGGTTGTCAACTAGTACAATTTTACCTTTTATTGATTATAAAAATGAGTTGTTGACACAATTTTCATTAATAATGAACAAAATTATCACACCACATTTAACTTTTTTAAATGACCTACATAGCAACTTCTGTCTTACTTTTCAGCAAAAGGATATGAGACATACGACACATGTGACATGGGACCCCATCAAGAAGAATTTTATCCTTCATTATACTGACAATGAAGGCCTTAGGAGGATCTTATTAGAGGTGATATTTCATAACACTGGGATGTTTATCTCCAAAGAATTATTTAATATAAAAATTATCATGACATAGTGTCATAGACAGCTCAAACAATTTCATCCTTTTACTACAACAATTTCACCCTTTTTTACTTTTTTATTTATTGATTTAAAAGGTCTGATGGTGGACTGCAAAAAAAATCAAGAAATTTGCTGCTCTACATTCACATTTTTTTGTTTAATCAATGGTTTTCAATTAATAGATGTTCCGTAAAAACAAAATAATGGAAATTGTTGATTGCCAGTTTGCTATGAATGACAATGGTACAATATGGTGGGATATGATATACTGTTGCATATGATGTACATGAAGACCAGAGAAAACTTCATCTGAGAAATCACCAGGAAAGAACTAAATAATTTACATGAAATACTTCCCTAGAAAGAGGTTTAAGATTTTTAATTTTGATGGAAAGAACTTTTTTGTGTTTTTTGGTGTTATAATGTTGGATACAATTGGAAACTTTATAATTAGAATGTGTTGCTAGAAGATAGATATAAAAACTTTATGTTCTGAATTTTAATAATTGCCATTTTATTGCAATTAATGATATTAAATGAAAAGGAACCTTCTTTACAGAAGTTACTCATCAAAGTAGTAATATCATCAAAAAATTACAAGCATCTATTCATCTGCTTGATAGACTTAAAATCATTCCTAACTCTGCTCATTTGTGGTCTTAGGAAAATTTGTGCAGAGAAGCACCAGTACCAAGACAAAGAAGACACAGTTATTCCATGGCCATGGATGAATCTGATGCTGAAATCTTTGAAGAAATACCACGAGCAAGTATACAAAGCTACAGTTCTGTGACATCAAATCGTGAGTTATTCCTAAAGTGATCATGCATTTTTTTGCATCATTTTGACATTAACTGAAGTTAAAGAATAATTAAATTTCAGTGTTCTATTGTGAAATGTGGGAGGGTTTCATTTGGAACAATATATTTTCTCACTACTCATTTTTCAGATTCAGAAGAGCATAAAAAATGTTGATGAAAACTATATAAAAACAATAATAAACTAATTATATTCTCGATCTTATGGGAGGGGTTTCCAACTAAAAAAGCTCATTTAAAATTACAAGGATAAACACTTATAATTACACTAATAATTTATAATGAGTGAAGTATCTTGTTTACTTGGGGTTTTTAGGTTTAAAATTTTTATCTTATAGTAAATTTTTACTAACAACAATTATGATTTATATTTTTTAGCTAAATCCTCTGGGAAAACCAGAAGGAGAGTACCCAAGGCAAGACCTAGAAGTGAAATCGTGAGGGGAAATCAGCCTTTGACTGAACTTTGAAGTTGTAAAAACTGTAAAATGCAATTGATTTTGAGTTAGTGATTACACTTGGATGAAAATACATCAATTTTATGGGAAAACTGAACAATCCTTCAGCAATTACAGTACTTATTTTAAGTAATAGAAAGTATATTTAATAGGCTAGTAATCATTCCTTCTGATTTTGTATGAAAGAATTTGTACTGCAAAAACTTCATCTTTAAAGAATTCATGTGATAACTTGAGATAATTAATATCAGTGCATTGAATAGAAATTTTATACCATGTATTCAACATAATATTTTAACATTGCATAAGAAGTGTTAATTCATCTATCCAGAAAATGTCATCATACCTGTAGAAAGTTGTAATAATATACCATTTTTGGTAATAAAACAAAATCCTTTTGATTTAAAACTATTCTGTTCTAGATTTCATCCACGATGAATCACATATAATATTTTTTAAGGTACAACAAAAGTATGGAAAGTGTGTGATATAAAAAAAATTTGATTTTAGCCAAAACTCAATTTTGATCTCATGGGAACTTTGACACACAGATAAATATGATTAAAAACTGTCTTTTGGTTAAAATTACATTTATCTTATCAAGATGAAAGTGAGAACAATAATCCTCATTATACATAGAAAAAACAAGATTCATGCTAAATAAATCAGGAGGGACTTGAAAAACTCCCCAACTAACAAAGGATTAAGTTCACTGTTCTGTTATATAAGGCTGCTCCAAATTTTACCTAAACTCTCATTCTCATATTTCCAACATATTGTTTACTTATATTCCCATTCTCTACTGTAAAAACTATCAGTGATGAGACTAAATTGATGATGAATGCCATGATTGATATCCTCATCTCAATATGTTGAATTTTCAAGGTAAGAGTTACTAATATTTCTTGATAATATGAAAGCTAATGAGGTATGAATAATGCTGAATAACGACATTGATTAAGGTCTCTCCTTTTGAATGTAATGAAAAGTGTTACCTGTAGAGTCATTATGCTGCACTGATGTGGACTTGTTCTGCTTATGGCATTCTTTCTCAGTGAGGAAAGCAATGGAAAACTACCTCAAACCTCATTTTGCCTAGTTGCCTCAGTCCCCTCTCCAATGCTTTTTGTTGGTCATGGTGGAGGGATGAAGTTCAAACAAGCGTTTGGGCTGAAGGTTGTACAGACAGACCATATATTGAGAGATTCAAACAAATTCTGCAATAGCAATGATTAATTTTATTGCTTCCAATTGTATGTTTAAAAAATTTATTAGGTCTAATGTTGTAAAACTTTATTATAATCACTAATTTTGTTTAGGAGACCTGAATTTCTTGTTTCACTGTATATTTACATGTTCTACTTCAATTTTATCATAGATTTTACTTCATTTTCCTGGGAATTCCCATATATCTGAGAATGTTGTAGCTTATTACTAGATAATTTATTGTAATTTTTGTACTTGAATTTCTTAAAGCCTTAAACTTCTAATTTTACTCTGTCCTTGTGTTCTCTATTTCAGTTTTATGAACTATTTTCTTCTGGAAATGTCTATGCATCTGATCTGTCAAAAACCTATAGGTTTTTGACAGAATGAGTGTTGTGTTCCTGAAGCCTTGAATTCCTAATTTTACTCTGTCTCTATCTTTTATATTTCAATTTTATGTACTCCATTATTTCTGGGAATATCTTCATATGAGATCTCTCAAATGTCTTATTATTTTTCTATGCTGTACACATTATTTTACCTTTTTCATTATTATTCTCTTGAGAACATCTACATATGCTTTAACTTTTGTGTACATATTTACTTTTTAACAGGCTTCAGTTTCCTATGCGCTCACATCCACTGGGCCTGTTTGTTTAGTTTCCCTCTTTCTTTGGACCTTCGGATAGCTCCATATTTTTTATATTGGTAATGGGTGGACTTTAAATTTCTGATGGGTAGTGAATGTGTTAACTTATTGTAATTCTGGTATTTTTAACATGTATAAGGGAGCTGCACATGAAGAAGTCATTTATATTAGATGTTTGATTGATTTGCATGGCACACAATGACAGACCACCAAAAAGATTGCTGATGGGGACACAGCATGAAAATGAGAGAAGAAGCTGATGTTAAGCAAAGTTTTCCTTCACAGAAAGCAAGTAGTACAAGAGTGGTGCCTATTGGAATGTCAAACAGGAAGCAGTAACTAATATTCAACCATTTTAAATGTCAAGTAGTAGTAGTAGTATTGTGAAAAGTGCTTCGACAGCTAAGGTCATTTCGCACGTAGGCCCCCACTGGGAATTGAACCCGGGACCGCTTTCATTGAAGTTGAACGTGTTGCCCACTTGGCTATCCGGGAGCCCTTTAAATGTCAAATAGAGCCTGATTTCCTAAATATGATCAAAGTAAATCATTGACAACTATACCATGATCATGCTAATAAATGTCAACATTTATTAGCAGCCTCAAATATGATTTTTAGAACAAAATAGTACTGCAAGGCTCAATCACCTAACTCTATTTACCCGATTAGACACAATGCAGTTTGTGATTTCATCTAAAATTGACACTGATCACTCTTAACTCCCAAAATCCAACTTCATAGAATCTTGGTTTTTCTCTTCCAAATGGAACGATTCTCCAATCATCTAAAACGTGGTTTTCAACTTATTTTATGTACTACTCTGATGTACTCTCTGTGACTGTAATTATAGGTTAGTATACTAACTTAAGTTTCTAACTCTCTCTTAATTTTCCTGCTTTTTGGAAAAGTTTTAGAGAAGATATTCCATCTATGAGTGAGCAACTGATTGAATAAAAATTGTTATATTTAAATATGAGACCTTAGATTACCTTAAAATTGCCCATACCATATACAAGTTTCTGAGAGCCATAATCACTGGACTGTGTACCTACACTACCTCCATCAACATTTGGTCATATAACTTGATTTGGAAATCTCAAGATCTGTAAATCAGTGGTCACTAATTTCCATTCCATTCGTTATTTTCCGATAAGTGGTAATTTAATGTAATTTAAGTAATCTTATGAAATTCTCTAAAAATAGCTCTATTCTCTGTCGTATGCTTAAGAGGATATGTAATCAAGCGGACAATACAATTTCTACAGCTGATTTAAAAATGAAAATGGGTTGAAAAGGCCTCTTTACTCATTTTCATAACTTTTATTTTGTCTACACTTACTTTAATTCCATATTCACCGCCTATTAATGCTATTCTTTCCATCATCACTTGTGGCTCCTCCTCTGTCTCTGTTGTAACTGCCTAATCATCTGCATATTTAATTGAGCGAATATTTTCTCCACTAATTATCACACCCATTGTCTTTTCCAATTCTTCTTCTATGAGTTTCTCTGCGTATACATTAAAAAGCATCGGTGACAAGCAACATCCCTGTCTTACCCCTCTTCCAATATTCACCTCCTCTGTATCTTCGCCTTCCACTCCTATTATCACTTGTTTTCTTATTTACTCCATTAAAATTCATTCACGCAAAGAGAATCTCATATAAAGAGTACGACAATAATTACAAAATTCATCATAACGAGCAAAACTTTCGCATCTTTTTACGCATTCTATGTTCTTGAACCCAACTCTTCAATATTTAGCAGTTTTAAGTAAATTTGCAAGCAAAACAAAATCGTACACTCCTTTGCCGTTCACACTTCCATAGACTTATAAATAATCGCAGTTTCCAGAGCTCCTAATTCGGAGTCACTTAAGGGACAGAGAATTCTCAAATGAAATTAAATAACACGCTCCACAATACAGGTGTTACTTCATAATTCAGAAAACATAAGAATTCCATAACATACTATTTGATGATAGCAGCCTTTCGATGCAAATAATTACAATGTTTTAAGACATCGCAACGGAGATGAAAGCATAACTTAAAATATAACTCATAAAAATAGTCTAGAAGATTCTCGGATAAAATTCTGCCCAATTACAAAAATATAACAGATGCAGAGGAATTAATAATACCAAGCTATTTTTGCACTTCCAAAAAATTGTAGCACCTGTCATTCACCTATAACGAAAGTCTCCTTCAAGTCACTGTCAGCAAACTCAACCTCTAGCAATTATTATATTACATCCAAATTTCTTGTTACAATTTCAGAGGTAGGAAATCAGTTCACATTAATTACAGTACTTTTGACATTCTGTGATAAACTTGCACATCCTACATAAAGCTTCTCCTCGCAGATTGTGCGCCGTTCGTTAGTCAATTCTACACAATAATTTATCTATTTCGCAAGAAATGTAAGGCAATGTCATTTTATTTTACTTTATTTAAACATCTAACTTTCTAGGAAGGAAAAAATTGTGCCGCCCTTGTTGGGATTTCAAATCAGCAAGACTATGGTAAGTAGAATTTTGAGGGAACGCTAACTGAAAAGTAAACACCGCCAGTTTTCGCAAGTATTAGTAAATTGCCAAGATAATAGCTTTCACGGTGTTGTTGGTACAGTTTTATTGCTTTGGAGGGGTAGTTATCTACCCCATGAGGAATTTGAGTCAAGCCTTGTTATTCATGTCAGGCATGATGTGCACTCAAATACCCGCTTTCCGCAGGAGCAGACAGAAGATGTTGAATTGACCGATGAATTAAGTCAATTGACCCCGGTTAAGGTTAGTTTTTCGAATTGGGCTGTTTTGTACACAACCAAAACATGCGTTGGAAGGAGGCTATAATTTTTAACGCTTTGTATATCTTCTTCAGATGAAGTTACAATCATGTATAAACGTCGAGGAAGCACCCGGGATTTCCCATGTTCAAGAATCTGGCGACAAAGTAATCAAGTATGTTAATGTGGTTGCATTTTATGCTAGTTTTAATCATTCTAATTAATTTAGAATCTGTTAAGTTATAATTTTTCTTTTTACTTCTGGTGCACTGCTAGTGGACCCCTACCTATCGTTAATACAAAGAAATCCTTTTGGAAAAAAATGCAGCCAGCTAAATCCTCCTGGTTGGCGGCCAAATGGAAGATGGGGATTCAGCACGCAATAGTTATTTTGTTACTTCCACTTCTTTTGTGGGGTATTTTATATTCGACTGTTGGCGATTCTGCTGCACCAGGAGGAAATGTCTTTGCTTTGGGTCTCCTCTTCGGAACCGCAGCCTTGGCTGGACCAGTTGCAGCTCTCATCCGTATGCCCCCGTTGTTGGGTATGCTACTCATGGGAATATTTCTTCGAAACATCGGTATCTTCTCTGTTAGTGGAGCCTTCATTGAAGTTGTTGGTGTGTTACGGTATGGGTGATGCACTTTTATTTATCATTCTTGTTCACATTTTTAAGGATTATTAGCTTAATATTTATTTGGCTTCTCATTTTTCTACTTCGAACTGCAGGAAAATAGCTATGGCAGTTATCCTTACTAAAGGCGGCCTAGGCTTGGATGGTGGAGCTTTACGAAGGCTTAGTTTTATGGTCTTGAGACTTGCTTTCTTTCCTTGCCTCACTGAAGCCGCCACCATTTGTGTAGCTTCTCATTTTCTCCTTGGATTTCCTTGGCTTTGGGGAGCTCTTCTAGGGTGAGTCATTCCTTATGCTGATCCAAGGCATCATAAAAACACAAATGTGAAGTGAGTTTCATAACAAATATGATACCCAGCATCTTACAATCAAGTACACCAGCAATTGAAAATGTTGGCGTAGAAAGTTTTCTTTCCCAATATTTTTGGTTTTGTCCTGATAACAAATCAGCAATGATAATATCATAGGTAAATTTCCACATAGGCATAATTAAAATCCTTACTCTTGCTCATTTTAGAACTAAAATATACTTTCTCTGTTATGTAGTCTTTTAATAGGGGTAGGCTTTGAAGGATTCCTTCCAATAATGACTGGTTGAGAAGGTCATCTTGTTTTAATAGAAGCTTGCATAATCTTGTTTTGTATTTTCTTTTATTTATTTCATTCTTCTGATGATAATTTTTTATTCAAAAGCATTTATGAACTAATATTATTTAGATAATAGATAGATAATAATAGATTCTCTTTTTATATCCTATGGGACATTTTCTGATTGACCCACTTCATTACATATATGGTGCTATCATCCTATTTGAGCCAAACTCTAAACTTATATACATATTATCTAATACCCCCTGATGTCTAAATACTCTAACATATCCACCTCAAGTGATCTATTTTACCAATCCCAACAAGCAGACATGCCATGTGAAGTAAATTTAATTCCCTTTCTATGTATTCCCATTAATGAAAGATAAACATTGAATATTAACCTTAACAGGAGAGTCTTTACTGTAGTAAATTTATGAGTTGAATAATGCTATCACTTGATTTACAGAAAAAGTTTGTAGATGAAATTAAGAGAAGCATACTAGAGAATTGATGTTTTGAATTGAAAAGGAATTTTATATTTAGGGGAATATGTGTTATTTTTGGGGAAGAAACTTCCAAATGGTTCCATTATCAGAAAACTGATACAACCAAATAATAATAACTGTTTGTCAATGAAATAAAGACTGAGTGCCTTGTCAGTTATCACTTAGCTTGGAAGAGAAACATTGGTTTTTGACAATTTATCTTTCTGTAACGAGATACTTCTTCACCTCTATGAAATAGTTAGATTGAGGGGAAAATACTCCATACATAATAGAATATGAATGTATGATGATATATATACCACGCAGTATGACAGGATTACTTATGAACAAAAAAGCAAAAGATGATAATGGCTCAATGCTATTCATGGCTCTATTACAGAGGTCGAAATCCAAGAACCCATGGCTTAATTGTTGTTGTAGCTTACAGACATTCAACCAGTCCAAGTTTAAAATGCTTGCAAGATAAATGAAATGTAGCCCTTAAAGCAAGGATATTCTACCAATCTACCAAATGATAAAGATTGAGATTGGAAAATGAAATAACATTACTCAAAAAATGTGTAAAAAAGTCTCCAAAAGTCTGTAATCAACACATTTAAAGACTGCAAATTCCCCTCCTTCGGTGTAGGGGAACGCCAAATTTATCACTGTGAGTCAAGAATAAAATTAAGCCTAAAAATATTATTTGAAAAGGATTATAACTCATTACAAATGCCTTTGGTATTGGATGCAACAAACGAAAAGAAGTAGCACCATTATGATGTTTACCTAATTTATTTTTAGGTTTGTTATTGCTGCAGTATCTCCTGCAGTAGTTGTTCCATCTCTGCTAAATCTAAAAGAGAAGGGTTATGGTGAGGAAAAAGGAATCTCAACTCTTGTCATTGCTGCTTCCAGTATCGATGATATATTGGCAATATCTGCTTTTGGCGTAGTTCTTGGAACTATTTTCTCTGAAGGTTAGATAAGAACAGTTATTTTTCTCTTTTCACTCAGTAACCTTTGTTTGAAGTAGAACAGAAAAATTATCACTACTATAACTTTCCACTGTTGACCCAGGAAATTCATTTCCATTCTTCTGCAACCAAAATGCCTTATCTTATCTGAACTTCATTAGAATGAATCCAGATACTTTCAATTTTTACAACTTTCATTTTCTTTCTAAAATCTATGCTCGATTTCCTTTCTCTGATGCTTCAAATCAAAAATTAATCTAAAAAATGCATGAGTTTGATTTCAAACAAATGAGTTAGTGAAAGTCGGTTTTTATTATGGTCTTCCTTTCTACATACCAGTTTAGGATTATTTAGGAATACTGGAAAATCATTATGAATATTTGAAATAATACATCGGATCATTTCCTAGTTTTTCGAATTCATCCAATAATTACAACTTATTTGGCTTTACTTATGTGAAAGCATACAGGAAGGCTGAGGTTCTAAAGAATTAACTTTGTTCATTTTACTTACTACTATGCTGTGTGGTAGGAACATGCTCATGTATATCCAAGGGTTGAGGTTGGTATGTTTTGCCTCTGCAAGAAGCCTGGAAGTTTTTCTCAGCTATTCTGTGAAAAGAAGTTGAAGTAATAATAATTTATTGTATTAATATTGCTTAAACCCTCACATATAACTGCTAAATCTCCCCATCACTTGTTTATGCTGATATGCTTTTGCTTCGACCGAATAATATTAACTTAAAACTTTCTGTAAGCATACAATACAAGTTAAAACATTAAATTCACCAATAAAGGACAGTAGGGCAAAATTAAGTCAGCTAGGTTGGCATTGGTACAAGGTACTGAAGCTGGCTGCTTGGAAATCTGCGTTGGTAGTGAGTAACAATGCAGGCTGTGGAGGGTCAAAAAAGTGGCAAATATGGCCGTATTAGTATTAAAAAGGCATCAAGGGTTCAATAAAATTGGAGATTTATTACAATAACTCCAAATTCCAGATTTTTATAGTAATTTATTGGAGTATTATTTGAATGAATCAAATAAATAGTTTAGTTGTTTTTAGAGATTTTTGAATATCCAATGAAAATATTTTTTTTAATTTCTAAGAGTAGGATTTGAACATTTTCTCTTTATGTCCATTTTTGTTACATCATTTTAAATTTTTTTATTTTTATGTGCATTAGGCAATTCTGGATTACCATTAACAAGTAAATTAACCTTCTACCTTAAACAGCATATGCTACATATGTGGAATATAGACTAATATTACGCATTAGAACAACGTAGCTCTTTTGATGAATTTTTATGTACTTAGTATTTGATTTCCTTTAGATCAGCAGTTTGTTGGATTTAAAATTATCTTACTTTTGCTTGTAGCCCAATTTAACTTCTCATCTTATTTACATTTTTTTCCTATATTTGGTCGTAGAATGAGCTCAGTTTTCTGATGCACGGCAATTATAACTTTGATTGACCTTGTTGGTTGATGAGTGGAAATTTATCAAAAAATCTTAGTATTTTGTTTCATTTTATAAATAAAGCAGATATTAAAAGGTGTTTTTTATTCCCAGGAAGTCTCAGTGAACAGATTATGCATGGCCCTCTGGAAGTAATAATTGGATTGAGTTTTGGAATATGCTGGGGCATGCTAGTTGGATTAGCTGTCCCCAAAGGTGAGGTAAGTATGGGCAATGAAATTGGAATTGTATCTTTGATATATTTTTGTCAAAAAACTGTTAATTATAGATTTCTAGAATTATAGGTGGATTATTTATTCATTTATAAAATTATTCATCATAAATTTACTGAAATGCAGAATATTTTTATTATAAGTAAAGAAACTTTTTATTTACAAGGGACATACCAAATTTGTGTGACAGAGATTCAATGGAGGCTTTCTGAGTATGTTTCTAACTCTAATTTAATATTTATCAGAGCAGAGGTCAATCGGGGTAGTGCTATAAAATTTCTCTTGGTTGTGGCAGTCTATGGTGTTTCCATCTCGTCTGCTAATAAGAAAACCACTCATAAACTTAGTCATATGTATATGGGAAGAGGGTTGTCAACATCTTAGAACATTTAAAAGAAACTGTGCTGAAATTATCACAATAAGAGTTAGTGTTTCTCTACTGGAAATTTTGCTAGACATAGAGATAATTAATATTTAAATTCCACAGAGCAGTGGTCTGGTGTCCAAATCTGGAAAACAGGAAAAATCTTTACAGTTCTGTTAGAAAAATTTGTCTGCTGACAATATCTCAATTCTCAATCCTCTACATACCCAGATAGTACTTAAAATAAATTTCTGAAAATCCATACAATTCAATATTGCAGGGAAAATTGGGAATCTAGGCCATCCGGCGGCGAAAAAGCAGCCAAGGGGTCTCAACAGCAGCTTCTGGCAGCAAAATTAGCAACTTCTGTCGCTGGTGACTTTTTCCTATTCAGTGACTCCATTCATTCAAAATGCAGCTCATGTGCCTAGCGTGTGAATTGTTTAACAATTGCCAGAATGAACCTTTGAAATTAATACAATAGTGACACTTAGTATAGACACATCTTATTAATATTAAAACAAAAAATAGTCAGCATGGTAGTATGCTTGGTCAATGTGAGCCCTGCAGTGAAAGTGTCAAGTTAAATGGTTGGACTCATTTCTGTGATTTACATTAATTCTGAAGGACTCCATTGATTCTATCACACAACTTAGTGTACCCTTATAAGATCTTTACATTGCCTAAAGTTCCTAAAATAATTTCCCATTTCTAGCCTAAAACTATGCAACTGCGATCTATGTTGGTGGGTGGTGGAGGTCTCTTTGCTGTACTTGGCAGTCAAGCAGCTGGTTATGATGGCGCTGGTCCATTAGCATGTATAACAGCAGCCTTTGTTGCATCATCTTGCTGGAAACATTATGAAGGCAATGAAGCTACTGTTAGTATATTTATAATTTATTAAGAAGTTAATGGCTCATGCAGCTCAAACTGTGCTTGTTTTTATTGTAATTTTTTCATTATAATCTCAGGAGACAGTTAATACTCCTGGAATACATTTAATAATTAATTTAAAATGCATATAATTAGTTTTTATTAGATCATGTAACATAAAATAGGATTTAAAGCTTTACTGGTGAAAATATTGCTGCAGGAATACTACTTGGGATGCTAACTGGTTGGTTCACATAGTGTGTAACCCATGTTTTGGCTGCTGACTCTTTAGCCAACTTCAGGTGGAATGATTCAGATGACTTCAGAGTCAGTAGCCAAAATGTCAGTTACACATGATGAGGTGATGCGATTAGCATCTGGAGAAGTATTCCAGCAGTTGGTGTCTATATTTTAGCACATTGTAGTACCTAGTTGTTTTTCCTACCACTGTTCTTCCCCATTTCCTTGCCCATTATTATTGCATGTTACTCTCAGGAAAATGACTTTTTGGATGAATTCCACTTTTGTAATTTCACTTTCACAATTCAACCAATCACAAATTTTATGAAAAGCTGACCCTTCTTCAAAAATATGACGAGAAGGCAGTCAGAATTACATAACTATAGTTCATAGACTCTCTAGATATTCCATTAAATTTTCAAGGTGTAAAACACTTATGTAAAAATTAAAGAGTCAATAAACCCTTCCTTATTGTTTTCCTATATGCAAGAAAAAAAGCTGTCATATCCTGGTTATAAAAGGAGACTTACTTTGACTGTAATCCAAATTTTAAACAATGACTAAAAGTTGTGATATCTAATAATTATTTAACTAGCTATAATAAGTCATACCATATAATGTTTTATGTAAAAGTAACTTGCATACTATGAGGTAAAACAATCTTAAAGTTGCAAATCCTAAACTTTATGCTAGTGATACCTTCTAAATACACAATTTGGCTATATCCAAATGAGTATTTTTCTCTTGCTCTCAGGTAATTTCTCCTATAACTTAGTAAAATGGCCATGTGTTAAATATTTCATAAAACATTCAACCAAATTTGAATTGAGAAATTTAGAAATCAAGAAATGTTTGTTGTATTCAATCTTTGTTATGGATGAACAATATAAATGAGGAATCACAATTCAATTTAATTGCAAGGTTGCAGACTTGAACCTCTCATCTCCACTTTATTTAAAACTTAGTGTTTTCTTTCCTTTCCAGGACCCTGTGGCTGCCACATTTTCTGATATATGGTTGATTTTCCAACCAATTTTATTTGGCCTGATAGGAACAGAAGTGAAGTTTAGTGAAATTCAGCTAGAGACATTATCTTATGGGCTTGCTGTTCTTGTTATTGGATTGATGGTAAGTTTGCAAGGAAAAATATTCTCAGCTTCTTCCAGCTATATCATTAAATGTTGATATCTGTAGATACTATACAATGCCTTTAACACATTTCTCTTTATAGAAGAGGAGTGTTATGCATAAATTGGTTACACTGTAAATATATTAAATATTATACCACCAACTTTATACTAGATTTAATTTCCAATGGTGATGACCATAAGGTTTCTTTATTAAAATTTACTCCAGTTTTCAATCATTTTATATTGGTTAATAATGATGCCTTAAAAGGGAATTGGATCATACATTTCTTTTCTATGTTTCAAAAATGGCAGCAGTTGTAGTATTTTTATAAGTGCTTAGGTCAGTTGAGTTCAGCTGACAGCTGAGGTCGTTTCACACATATGGGCCTCCACTGGGAATTGAACCTGGGACCACTTTTACGAAAGGCAATACCCATTTGGCTATCCAAGAGCCCATTCAAAAATAGTTTATTGTCAGGATGCCTTTATGCAAACTTCCATTTTCAGACAAGACACATAGATTCATAGTTTATGTTCCAAGATATTAACAGCGGTTTTCTGCTATCATACTAGCTTGAAAAATTGTAATGTATAATAGAAATATATGCACTGATCAATTTATGCTCAGGAATTTTTAAGACAGAGTTATTGTTATTATGTTGTTGATTTCCAGATCAGAGTTACAACTTGCCTAATAGTCACCCAAGGAGGGATTCTAAACTTCAAGGAAATCATATTTGTCGCAATAGCCTGGTTTCCCAAAGCTACAGTACAGGTAAGTAGAAATAGGATATCCTTTGATACAAAATTAGCACATACATGCTTAGAATCTTAATTTTCCAGTATTTGGCATATATACAGGAGAAACTGAAAAAGTTGTTAGATCAGGGACATTGTCCTATAGTTGTAAAATTGTGAGACTAAACTTGAAATTGCAGACTGTTCTGCTCTATGAGAGATGATTGGTTGCTTAACTGAACACTAATTAAAAGTGTTTTTCATGATAATTTCATGGTAATTGAGACCTATCTCTTTGAAATTATGTTATTCGATAAAATATTAGGTAGAGGAGTGGAAATGTTGTCCTCACATTCATCTATGTGCAGCATGTGAAATATATAGAAAAAGGAACTAGATGTAAGACAAAGAAAAACATGCAAACTCAAGGTAATCTCTATAGACATTTGGCTGTAACTGTGTTGTGTTGCCGGGTTGCCTACACGCAGATCACCTACTTTTAATAATTTGTTGCAGTGAAAATAAGGCCAATTCACATGAACCCCATTACTCTTTTTTATTACTCCATATCCTCTTCCACCAAAAAAAGCTTTATCAAAATTCCTGGACAAAAGTAGGAATCATTCCTTGTTAGAGAAATGTTTGTTTAAAGGCAAGGTTTGAGTTTGAGGTTCTTTTAAAAGTTAATGTGCTAACAATCAGGTGAAGTTTTTATACTTTTACTTTCACTTTACAGAATTGACTATTATTTTATCTTTCAGCTTCCTTATTTGTCTTACTTCATATGAAGGTTGGACTAAAGAAAAAACACAATGATCTATCATTGCATTGGATGGTAGAGGCCTTAATATTGTGGTAATCCATATTAAAAAAATAAAAAAGTATTGAAACACAATTTTGTTTGTGGTTCAGTATATATAAATAAATTGTTTCAATACTTTTTTATTTTTTGAATCTAACATTGGTTTTCATAATCTGGAAATTGATTAACCCTTCAGCTGCGGGGAACGTACTTCTACGTTCTTCTAAGAGGACTACGGGAAAAACATATTACTACTTTTGACATGCTCTTTCTTCCCAGTTCTTGTCCTTCCTCGATTTTATGGCCCTGCCTCTCAAGTAGACACCCAAAGGCTCACTCTTCTGTATTGTTCTAGATTGGGAAAATCTAAGGGATTTCGCACCTCGGGGGAAACCCAAATCTTCGATTTACGAATAGCAGATTTACGAAATTAGTAATAATTGATAAAAATCAAGATATCTGCAAAGTGTTTGGTATCAAAATGATCAGCAAAGTGCAAGGAAAGTAAATTTGGACTGCTTATTTAAAAAACATTCTTATTAAATATATTATATATGATACCAACCATAATTTCTAAACAATAACCACTGACCGCACCCATAGGAAAAAGGTCGACCCGGATTTTAAGGGATAACTACCTGAGAGGAATTGCCTGTGCCTCCAGTACCCATTACTTTTCTGTCAAACGTAGAAATACGTTTTTCCCACAGCTAAAGGGTTAAAAGTTACAATGTTCACTACCTAAGCTAAAATTCTGGATGGTTATCCAACATTTTTTTGAATGCCAACCAGCTGAATTTTTGAGCATAGAGTAATTCTTAAGAAATGTTTACAATAATTTTCTTCACTCTGTAAAGAATTGAATAATTATGCTTCTCAACCTTAGAAAATAGGTAATTTCTGGATCACTGCACAGAAATTTTATTTCCATAGGCTGCATTTGGACCTGTGGCTCTGGATATTGCTCGGAAAAAGTTTGATGAGCCATTTCCAACAATGTCAATCAATTCTACCATGACTGAAGAAACCCCTTTGGAGGAATTGTATGATGGAAATGCCATACTGAGCCTTTCAGCACAAGTTTTAACAATAGCAGTCCTTTCTATATTATTCACTGCACCAATTGGTGCTGTAGGAATAGCCTTTTCAGGACCATGTTTGCTGCACCAGATGGTAAAACCCAAAGAAGAATTTGTATCTCCTGTTAGGAGAAGAAGACAGCAGCCTAATCAACCTCAAAGGACAGATTCTTCTGGGCGATGATCAAACAGATTCTGCCTCAACTAAAGTTTTATTGGTAGAATTAAGAAATTATGCCTAGAATGAATGATTCTATGGCTGTAATTTTCATAAGCTGAGATGTAGCTATGATTTTTATAGAGGGCTCTAAACTTAAAATGCATTAATATGCCTGCAACCTGAAAGTAATGATTCTGTCTGTGCATTGATAGGAAGTAAGAGATTTCAGGAACAAAGAAAAGCAAGTCAATGAAGAATGTTTAAAATTATTTTAAAACAGCTATGATAGCTACATTTCTGGTGGACAACTTAAGTTTTTTTTTACATATATTTGTAAGATTCACAAAATATTTATTGATTATGGCTTTCTGAATTCTTATATACTGGGTTTTTATAAACTACATTTGAGAAAAATAGATAAGGTTTAAACTGAAATCATAAATCAAGAGGAGAATTTGAATGAAATAGGCAGTACAGGGGAATGGTAAAGAAGCATGTTTTAGAATTTAGGAATCGTTTCGGGTAAAAGACAAAGAAATTTTACAAATACTTTTTCTACTGAAATGATAAATTTTCTTAATAAGTGATTTATGAAATTAAAATTTTGACTTTTGATTCTAAATGGGCATAATGTTATGAGCTCAGAATCTTTTTGTAAATCTTGGCGTAAACAGATTTTTCAAGTAGGAATAAAAAAAACTGTAAATACTCCACAATATATTTCACGTAAACACTACCAGTTTCAACAGTGTTTTTTATTCCTAATTGATGGAATTCTACAAAGTAACGGCATCTACCATTGATTACAGATATTTCAACTAAATTATCAAAGTACTGCCTATATTCTTTTGAAACATTAGGAAACACCCTATTTAATACAGTAGGAATAAATACAGCGAATTAGTCACATCAAATGTATGATTATAGCCAACTATTGCTATAAAGTACGGAGAAGTTATAATACATGATTTAAGTCACAAATCATAAAATAATAATGAAAAATACCAATACTATACTAAATGAAAAATGTCAGTACTTAATTTGTCTTAATATATTGATAGTTAATTTGTTCAATTTGAATAGATGTTTGAGTTAATGATCTCATGAAGAACATGATTTATAATTTTTCTATAACAAAATTTTATTGAAATTATTGCTTTTACAACGGACAGTTTGATTCATTTTAATTAATTACATACCTCCGAAATATGGAATTTTCTATCAAGGAGGACAAATTTATAAATAAAAGATAAATAAGATTGTCTATAAAAACATCTAGCAATAATTGTAAGCTTTTTGTGCTTAGGTTTAAATTACTTAAACTTTTCATCTCCAAATCTTTTGCTCTGAAGGCTGAGACAAACTTTTTTAGCCCTGTTACTTAATTACTCTTGTTTCTCAGGAAAGAATTACCAAATCTTGTAAAGCTTTTTCAAGCAGTAAGCTTTTTTAGGATTTCAGGGTATAAAGCAGCTGATGATGCTGTTCAACTTCATTTTCAATGCCAAGCATCTATAAACATGTAAAAGAAAATTCAGAAGTCCTCATTGTATATCAAAAACGTTGCTTAGAAAGCTATTCTAATTTCAGACACTGCCATGATCAACAATAAAGATTTAATAACATCATTTTGCATCTTGGATCGCAAGCAAGAATTCGATGTGCAATTAGGAAAAATTAATTAATGGGAAACTAGAAGTATATCATACATACATGATATCTTTAGTTACGAAAAAATTCCTGAAATCTCACATTTCAAGTTTCTATTATTATAGATGTTGCTACATCAGTACCTGCTTTTTCACAAGGAGAAAAATGAAAGTGCTAAAAATGTTTCATTGATGTAAACATGACTTTTCCTTGTCATAAATTTTATAAATCACTCCAAAGGTGTTGCAGTAAATAACTGAGAACTGAAAGTGATAGTGATTGACATAATACCTAATTAAGAGGAAATGCTGACTAAGTCCGTAAACCTCAAGGGTAATTTAATATTTCTATTCAGAAATAATGCTGTTACTTAAAAGTTGAGGTACTTATTTAGAGAAATTCTGAAACATATTGTTATACATTGTTTACATTTATAATGGCCACTTTTGCCAACTATTGTATTTATTATTACAGAAAGCCTACACTAAATTATGCAGAGTATGTAATTATTTTTTTTAACATTTATCCAAAGATGAGAGTTCATTATTTTTAATTTATTTTTACCTACAGAATTACTGTTACTAACAGTTTTATGGATTCAAAGAGTCTTTCTGAGGCATTTGTTAAGTTTTTTGTTGATGAACCTAATGTTAATGATGTTCTAAAGGAAATTACATGATAATCAAATGAACACGAATTTCATGATTTTTCAACTTGATAATGCTTCAAATAAATTTTCAGTATATTTTTGTTTTTTAATTATTTCATTTGGGTTTTTCATGCTCTCTGAAGACCACCAATTAAAATTTCTCATTTATAATGTTAGCATTATTTGAGTATATCTTATGTTCTATTAGCACGTACTTAAGGTGAAATTACTCTAATATTTTATATTTCTTCAGAATACATGAATGTTAAGTCTAAACGATAACTCATATGGTGTACTACCACTGCTGGTTTAAAACAGGTGCTTCAAGAATTAAAAGGAAATTCTGTGTGAACTTCAAAATCAAGCAATAATTCAGATTAAGTATACAAATGTAAAAATTAATTAACAAATTATATGAATTTAGACAAGAATCAGTTATACTGCTGTTATCAAATTAATGTAATTAAACAATGTCCTTTCAGATGATGAACCCATTACTGATCCATTAAAAATGTAGTACAATAAATATAAATATAAATAGTACATAAAAATGTAATACAACTATACATAATGCTATTTTTTGTAAGTACAAAATTGGAGTGCTTCTTTTGTACAACATGGATTATAAGAAATGATCACTCATTTTTATCTAGATTTATCTCAGTTTCTGATGCATTTGTGTGAATTTTGTGATACATTATGTGAATAAAATTCTGTTCCTACAAACACACACCAAATATATATTTTCCTTGTTATTGTTCAAGAATAGAGTATTTATTTTGCCTAATAGAAACAGAGATGAAAGTACTGATACTTTTACTGAATGAAAAGATAATTTTTACCTTGCCCATCTTATTTACAATTCTATTCATTTAAAAATGGCCCATTGAGTCTATGTAAGATTATTCCTTTGGCTTTGGTTAAATTAAGATTTTTCACCTACCTTATTTTAAGTTCTTTGTAAGTCAGAGATTGTTTTTCCTGTTGTAATAGGGCCACCGATGTTGCCTTGCAGTGAGTCCTACAAAATGAAAGTTCTATTGAGAATCATTCATCCTTTATGCATGATGAAAATCTTGCAAACAAAACATTTCCTGTTCTTCATGTAAATTAAAATTCCATTAAGAGTTTCCCAAATTAAAGAAAATCTGAAGGAATATTATTACGAATCTCTTATAATTATAATTTCTCCATAAGAAATTTCTTGATTCACGTTGGCTTAAAACATAAAAATTGTAACTCTGCCATAATTTCAAAAGCCTTTTTTTTCGAAACAATTAATTTTTGAGGCCTTTTTAATGTACAAGACAATGATAAAAGTAATTAAAGCTTTACAATTATGATCAACAGCAGAAATGTAATTTGTAAGCTGTATCATAAAATATAAATTTCAATAAAAAATAACCATATATAAACACGTGAGATGCAGCTGGGTTTTTGCAACTTTATTCTTCATCTATCGTAATAAATACTACGGAAAATCTATATTCTCTAATAAAATACACCCTAATTTTTAACCTATTTTTGGGGAAAATGTCTTATACACAGTATGTTTAACCTAAATTATAAAAATAACTTACTTC
>KZ308177.1:1357911-1422076 GCA_000376725.2 Ladona fulva
AAGCTTTACAATTATGATCAACAGCAGAAATGTAATTTGTAAGCTGTATCATAAAATATAAATTTCAATAAAAAATAACCATATATAAACACGTGAGATGCAGCTGGGTTTTTGCAACTTTATTCTTCATCTATCGTAATAAATACTACGGAAAATCTATATTCTCTAATAAAATACACCCTAATTTTTAACCTATTTTTGGGGAAAATGTCTTATACACAGTATGTTTAACCTAAATTATAAAAATAACTTACTTCTTATGTGGCATTTGTTTGATGGACAATTTTTTATGTGGAAGATATTCGTACTTTAGAAATTTTCTTCCACTTTACTTTTAGTGATTTATATTGAACTGCAATGAGAAATAAGAAATAAAAGAATGAGCTCCACATCTTCTAGGAAAAGTAACCATTATTCTAACAAACAATTCTACAAAATTCATTTAATTAACAAGATTATCGATCAATATTACTGAATTTTTAAAGCATGTATTTTGGTATGAGTTCATACTTCATAGGGTTTATAGGTGACTATGACTATTTTGAAATCATACTGAATTACTTCAAATAAAGATACAAATCATCACTAAACAACTATCATATTGTATGAATAATGAGACAAATAAATGGACACAAATATCAGCAAGCAAATCTCAAATCTGGCTTGTGGTTCTCTATCAGCAACTTATTTACATAATTAATTTCAAAATTTTGAAGGAATCATTTGATGATAACCGAAATGAAAGCCTTTTTGCTAATAGAACATAGTGAATACTTTTACATCCTTTATTATTTGATGCCAAGAGAATGTGATTCTGAATAATTTTTGGAACTAGATCCATTTGCAGTATCGTTAAAAGTGCTTCAGCATCTGTGGTCATTTCGCACATATGAGAACCCACCACGAATCGAACCTGGGACCACTTTCGTCAAAGTGAAAAGTGCTGCCCACCTGGGAATTCTCTAGATCCACTTGCATTTTCTTAGCAAGATTCCATTTTCTTGCTTGTAATGTACTCCATTACTTTCTTAAAGTGAAAGTCTCTGTCTTCTAAATGCATATTTTTCTTAAATGTTTTTTTTACAAGGGATTTTTAGACAATTATACATACATTTATAAGGAAATCAATCACCACATTTATATTAGATGTCTAAGTTTAAATAAAGCATTTTTGTTCTTCTCAAATATTTCTAGATTCAAGAGGTAGAGTGCTTTCCAAACTGAATTATCAGTACTGTTCATAAAATTAAAAAGTTCAGTTAAGTGCTCAGATAACATGCTTGCAGCTATGATACTTAACTATATTAAATAATTTCAAATAGAAAAAATTCTGTACAGTTTATGCATTAATAAATGATAATTCTATACCCTTCTGAGGAAATATAACAATTCAGCATATCACTCATCTAAAGTAGAAATAAAAAATTTGAATGAACAACACACTACTGAACTACAAGATAAACTTTTGCAACAACAACATATGATGGCAGATCAGATCCATTCATAAAAGTACTGGACTTTTATGTTTTATTTTTTAACGAGGCAACACGAGGCAGAGCCTTTAGATCGTCCTCGGCCCCGGCTGAGGCTACCTGACCGGATACGCCGGTTCAAACGCTCCCTTAAGTTTTTCGACTTAAGAGATTCCTCTGACAGTAGGCTGCTACGGCCACTCCTGAGGTACGAGCGCGTCTAGCGATACGTTATTGGTTATTGGTTAGGTGAAAGGAGTTGGAACAGGAAGGAAAAGGATACCGCAGCCCGTACGAAACCATCGCCAATGATGGCCTGACACGGCCCAAAAGGATGAAAACACCGTGCCAGGGCATGACCATCCCCGTACTTCCAGAGTTTTGTCAGTACCCTGGGACGAGAGTCTAACATATGATGGCAATGACATTTCCTTGAATCCAAATGAAAACTCGAGAGCTTATATTTAGGATGTTTACTAACAAAAAGAAAATTAAAGGCATGAACGCCATGCTTTACTTTGGGTCTTTTAACTTATCAGTCAGTAATACTAAATTAAGAATAACGTCAATAATTGAAATAACATATTATTATAATTCTAATGGTAAATTGCAAAAAAGTGAAAAATGTATCACAAAGAAGCAAGGAGGAATGAAAAATTTATAACCAGACACAACTCAGAACAAGAGAAGAACCTCTTACATTATTATTAAAGTAGCCATAATGTTGATGAATTGGGGTACAGAGATAAGAAACAGCAAAGTAACCCAAAACTCACAGTTTTAATATTTAATACTAGGGTGGATTTGCAATTACTGATGAAAGAGCATTTAATGACATCGAGTTCCCATTCCTTTACTTTCATGACCTTAATAAAGACTCTCAAAAGAAGAAGACTTAATTAAGAAGAATGAAGTATCTCCTTCAGTTGCCTAAATAAATGATTACATGAATATTAACCACTATCACCTTGAGCCATCAATACAGTGGAAGTGATCATTAAACAATTTTCTACATTTTTTGTAGAGATTTACTGGGTGTTGTCGATTAGAATATAAGGTGATTTTATTGCAAGAGCGAACTGAACGATGAAATGGGAAAATGGTTTTCAGAAGATATGAAACTGGAAATAAGTTTGAGATGCCACAGTCTTACAATTTACAAATTATGTAAATCAAACGAAAAACAAGAATTCCAGACAATCAGAGGAAGGCGAAATCAATACTGGGACAGAAAAGAATAACGTTATCACAGCAATTTTATTATATTTCTCTTGCATTACTTCCTAGTAGCTTATATATACATACACATGCTTTTGAAGGAGAAAAATACAAAAAGAGTAACATTTACTCACATTTATTCAACATTAATCCCTGCAAATTTAGCAAATACAATACAGATGAGACTTGTTTGACCTACGATATATTTAAACGAACAGCGCTTAACGCTGAAGTCTTTTCGCTTTTCTTTCCATAGCGATCGCTGTTTTCTTGTCTGCGCTAGAAACAGTCGAGATCAAATATTGGCGAGAAGTGATCCAGAGCGTTCTACAACAGCTTAGAAGTAATCGAAGTACTGAGGAGTGTATTACTAGAAATCTTTTTGTATTGATAGTTAGTATTCTCATGATTTATGAAAGTTTCACATTATATCTTTCTAGTCCTTTTAACTTAAGCCAGAAATATATTGCGTCTTATGCAACTTAGGTTTCATTTTTATCATCATCAGTTACTTCAGCTGGCTAGGAAGCCAAGCTTGACTAGGATTCACAACTAAAATCTGTTGTTTCTTTTTTCTTACTTCTTCCAGTAAAACGACTGTCAACATGTATGCCGCAGTTAGAATATGTCAGGTGGGAGTGTTACCTGCTCTTCGGACGAATACTGCTAGAAGTGGTTTAGTTGGAAATGCCAAACTGGTTTACCGAAATTTTGCGAACGATGCTCGAGAAACATTTGCTTCTAGGGCCGCTCGAAGAAAAACTCTTCGCGAAAGAGCCATGGCTCCAGCCGGAGACACTGGTAAGATTTTTTGCGCAGTTTGGAAATGTGTTAATGACTACCCCCAAGACACGAGTTTTAATTTCCTAAACCTTTCTAGCATTCACAATTGGTAAAGGAGCTTTGATTGGTGGATCAGCTCTTGGTCTTGGTGCATTATGCTTTTATGGTCTCGGACTATCCAACAAAGAAGGAGCCATAGATAGGGCGATGTGAGTACCATGTAGCAGAGGTGAAGAAATTAATGACAGCTGTCAATTACATAACTCCTCGGCATATTTTCAGGTTATGGCCCGATTATGTCAAGCAGCGCATTAAGGATACATACTTATATTTTGGCGGATCCATAGCATTCACCGCCGCTTCTGCTGTAGCTGTATTCAGATCACCTACGATGTTGAATCTGATGACCAAAAACTCTTTTCTGGTAAGGTTTATAAGTTAATTTTTTAATCTTTAAACCTCATAATATGTATCAGAATTTGATGTTTTTGTTACATTGTAGGGGACTCAGCACTATTGATAAGCAGCTTTTATTGTTAGTATATTTTAGATATTACTCATCCGTAGATAAAACTGTGTTCTTGTTTTCTATTGTTTTGCTTTTATAAAATCAACCTTCAAAGTGAAAATGGTAAAGGTATTTATAAAGTGAAACTTCCTTTTTCTATTCCAAGTAACGTCATTAGCTTAATTTTATTATTGTTATATATTACTGTACACATAAGTGGACATTTGAACATCCTGGTCAATGTACAAAAAAATTAATTTTATGGAACATAATATTGCCGAAAGATACAAAATCTTGTCCGGCTATAAAGAGAAATTTTAAAGCATTAAANGAAGAGTAAATTACTCGTCAGATTCGGGCCAAAATAAGAAAATCCGACTTTCATTCTTTTTTAGGCCTTATACTGCTAAACTAGTAAAAAGCAACAATAAATTTTAACAAGATTTTATGTTAATAATAACGATAGAAAAGTGTTCCACGCGTTTACAACGATTTAAAGAGGCGCCTTCAAAGTGTTTCATTCAGCTCCGTCCTTCCAACAGCCAATAGAATGCGGAGAAAAGTTTAGACTCGCTCTCTCCATGCTTCACGCAAGTTATGCGGGTTGCGTCCGAGGTGGTAACATTTATGTGGAACTGGGTGTATATATATCCAAGGGACCGATGGAACAGAGACATCGTTCAGTATTTAGGGGTAGCATGGCAACAAGAAGCTCAGAATAGAGAGAATTGGAAAGTGCTTCGAGAGGCCTACATCCGACGTCGGATTGAGAATGGCTGATGATATATATATACACACACACATTTAGGTATACCGATTAAAATCTTAGGTGTGGAATTTTTATACAGGGTGGGAGACCAGGGTTTGTCCCAGTCAAATTGGTTTTTTTTCACTCTTGTTATTCCTTGGGATTCAGTCGCTTCACCATAAAAAGTTATTAAACCTTTCCTTAATCCTTGTGGAATTTTTAGTTTTATGTGAAATTTGGAGAAATGTCATAATTTCTACTTTTGTTTGTTGTCTACACTTAAGTTTGTTTCGTGTCTAGGCAATTGGAGCTTCAATTGCTGCTATGATTGGAAGTGGAATTTTGTGCCAAAGCATACCTTATAAGCCAGGTGTTGGAGCCAAACAGATGGCATGGATGCTTCACACTGCAGTTGTTGGAGCTGTCGTGGCTCCCATTTGCTTCCTAGGTGGACCTATTCTCATCCGAGCAGCTTGGTAAATATTACACTTTTGTTAAATCATTTTGAAATTTCAAGTTTCATTCTGTAATTACTTTAAATTTACAGAAATTCCTGGAAATGAGTGTAAATTCAACTTTAACCAACTTGATTTCACATTCTTATAATTAAGATGTAGTTTGATAGTATTTGAAGTTTAAACTACCTTGACTTTCTATGGGAATGTTCCTCGAATTATTTTCTGATGTAGGCAGTTTAGGAGAATGTATAATTACAGTTTAAAATAAATATCATCCAAACTTCTGTTAATATAGAGCAAAGCATTGTTTTACTGTCATATGTCTCTACAGTTACTAAATATACAAGTTATTTTTAGGTACACTGCTGGAGTTGTTGGAGGTCTTTCTACAGTTGCTGCTTGTGCACCAAGTGAACAATTCCTGCACATTGGTGGACCTCTAGCTATTGGTTTTGGTGCAGTTTTTGCTGCATCTCTTGGTAAGTGACTTCGAACCTTGAACCCCTCACGTCCAGGAAGAATATAAGAGTGTTGTTATCCCATACTGATCATTGATATCTTCACTTTATTGCGGTTATCAACAATGTTGATTATTCATTCATATAATTATTATAAAGCAAATTGTTGAGCATGGTCAGTACTAGGTACCAATGCCAGTTAGAGAGAGAAATCTGGGTTGATATGTGGTATTTATTCATGCTATGAAATTAAAATCAATTACTTTGATAGATATTTTTGATTCTCAATTGGTTTAGGTGTATTGCTAGTGACAATTCCTATGCAGGAAAATTATGAATGATGTGATGTTTTTCCACAGGGAGCATGTTCCTGCCTCCTACTACAGCCCTTGGTGCTGGACTGTATTCAATTAGTCTTTATGGTGGCCTGTTGCTCTTTTCTGCATTCTTGTTATATGATACTCAACGAATCATCAAGGCAGCTGAACGACACCCACCTTATGCTCCCATGCCTTATGACCCTGTTAATGCGTGAGTAAAATTCCTACATGTCCATTAGAATGTAAATTTTTAATTGCCATAGAGATAGTGCAAATATCAAACTCATTGTAAACCTTACGCCTGGAACTATTTCAGTAGGTGTAGGCTATCTATCTGTATTCAAATTGGACAAAAATTGAATAATTTAACAATATAATATTTCTAGACTTGTATACTAAATTAGCTTTGTGTTCCAGGATTGGTTTTCCTGATATTGTGGAATAAACTTCAAGAAATTAACTTCTATTTACTGAAAATAATTTATTCCTAGATATTACCTTTTGTTAATTCATTGAAATTTTGCATATTATTGATGCTCGACCATTTCAGTGATAGTTTTCTTTGTACCTTTCAGGTCAATATCTATTTATCTGGACACTGTGAATATCTTCATTAGGATAGCAACAATCCTTGCTGGTGGAGGAAACAGGAGGAAGTAAATTAATCGCTATAATAAATAATTCTGGACAAGCTTTAACTTCAAATATTTATTTTGAACAGAAGCTATAATAAAAATAGACAGTAACAAAAATTTAAATGCAGTCAATCATTTTTTTTGTTATGAATTTACCTCTTTGCTAATTGCCCACATTGGTTTGCTTCTACAGTACAGTTGCTGGTATTTGAAAGCAGAAATGCTGTTTGGTTGCACCAAAATTTGAGTATTGTCCTAAATTTTTAAGTTCGTAAATAAAAGATTTAAAAATTTTTTCCTAGTAAAAGGTGCAAATTGAGAAGTGTAAAAATTATGTGAATAAATATCATTGTTAAACATAAAAGCATTTTCCTTTGAACCCTTCCAAATATGGATACACATGTTGCGTAAAATCAGCATAATCAAATAAAATATTTAAAAAAATGTCTATTAATTAGCTAGTGAGCAACTAAACCCAAATAAGGGTGGTTGCAGAAACATCAAATCACCATCTCTTTATTTACAATGACTTGGCAATTAATTTTCTCTGCTCAAGTCCAAGAAACCAGCTTACTCCCTCAATTCAATGCCTTTGAAAAATATTTACAAATAATCTCAATGCTATTTACACTTTATATATTCATGAAATATCCACAAAGCAGAGGAAAGAGATTTAAGAGAACTACACATTGACCAAACAATATTTAAGTACAAGAGCAGTAAAGTCTAATTGGTGTTGTGACATGAAAATGTTAGAGTAAGTTCAATAGCAACAATAATAAAAATACATGCAGGCACCACTACTACTAACTTCAGATGAAAATATGTAGCTATTGTAAAGAATCAACATTGGCATGTTAAATAACCATTGACTGGTTGCCCAAAGGGTTTATGAACAAAATGTGATATGAAAACATTAAGAGAATATTGTCTCATGAAATGGTTAAAATCAAAACATAGGGGAATGAACATCATGTTATTGTCTCTAAAATGGCTACATATTATCTGCATATTGCTATTTTACATTTTAGTTGGTTCCAAAATTTATTTACTTGGAAGAGAAAAGACGAAGAGTTTCAATTCTGACTAGCTCGAACATGAGCAATGAGATCAAAGAACATAAGTACCTTCTTGTTTAGAGAACCTATTCACCTGGTAATGGATTTGCTTCAATAGCGAAAGGATCAAAAATAAAGAATTACTTGGAAAAAGTTGCATGTAACAGGCTTACAACACCAGAAAAAGAAAACAAAATTTGCCTTAGAGATATGAAACCAATGAAGGGAATAAAATTTTTGCTCTTGAAAGATTCCACACAGACCTAGAGTTAACAAAGAAATAATTCTTCCAATGGAACAAATTCTCTATGAATTGAAAGTGAAGCTTACCAAGGTCAGTAATCAAAAATACTTGATAATTAGCATAAGAGTTATGAAAGGATCTAAAAATTAAAACAGAGATTAAAATAGCTCTGAATAAGGGCATATTGTTTGCAGGAAATTTAAAAAATTAAATACATTCAAGTTGTTTCTTTGAAAGTCTATAAGCAAGATCATAAATTGAACACAGACTGGGATTTTTCATCTGACACTTATCAAACTCCTTGAAAACAATGAAAAAGTAGTCAATCTTGAAAAAAATATTAACCAATAATGTATAAACTGTAAACAATTTTCTTTCTTTCACACATAACTTGAATGATTAGGAATTCAACAACTACAGAATTTTTACGTAAGCAACACTTGCATTGTAGATGAATTTGTGAACCGATATAAAATTTCCCCCATTTGATTTTACCTAAGCTAGGATTCCAATACTATGAAACTCTTTTAACAAGATATTTAAGTCACAAAACAAGAAAAATACTGTACGAACAGAAACTTAACAAGGTTCCTTCAGGGAACTATCACCTATTGAACAATTTCCAGCCATTTTTATCTCAAGCCATTAACTCTGACCCACCTTCAGCATAATTGGATGTTGGAGAACACCCCTCCCCTCCAGAACGCACCCCACTGCTTGAATCAGATGGTGATGTTGAAGCTGCAACAGCTGAGTGATGCCTCAGATAAGCAGCGAACATGTGCCTTGCACAGTTAAGCACCCTGGCAACATCGTGCCTTCTTACCATCTTGTCAAAATGCATGGCAAGTTCATTTGCATCCATCCTAGCACGCATCACATGATCCCTCTGTTGTCTTAGTAGCGTCAGGCAGAGGAACATTAGGAAAGGGTTTCCCCCCCCAAATTCATGAGGAGGAGGCAGCTCCATTACACCAGACCCACGTGATTCGGTGCTTTCACCAGACCTTGATGGGGTCCTTTCAGTTTCACTGAGGACTAACAAACCAGTCATCTCAGTTACTTCCTCACAAGAATTTGTAGTCAGGCAACCATCACCTCCAACACTTCCTACATCGGCACCCATTCTTGGCTTCTCTGATGAGACATCTTCGGGTAAAACCTCGGCATCAGAACTGTCGCTGGAATCTGAACTGGTCCTCCTAGCCCGTGGTCCATTCCCCAAATCTCTGAGGAGTTTGATGGGGGTCACTGATTTGACATGGACTGTCACGCCACCCCCACCAGGTGTTCCACCTCCTGCTTCTACAACCTCTATCACTTCCCCATTGTAACTCCCTTGGTTTCCACTTTCCGAGTCATCACTTCCAGGTGAACCGCCTCCTCCATCAGACTCAAGATCAGCCTGCTCGTCAGGCGTTGGGGGACACTGAAGAGGGTTCTCCCACACAAATATCTCCTCTCCACTCCCACCTCCACCCACAACCCTATCATATCTTTCAATCCGTTCAGCTCTTTGCAGCTGTGACTTGCATGGTGATATATCTTTGAAACAGTCCTCTCCATCTCCCTCCCCCCTCTTGCTAGCATCCCGGCATTTTGTCACCACAGTTACATTTTCTGTAACTGTGTTAATTTTAGGTGATCTTCCACTGGTTTCTTCCTCGTGGTTGTTTTCTGCCTCCTCTTCATCCTCATCTTCATCATCCATGTCCAGAGATGGAACTCGCACTTTAGCCTCTCCAAAAACCTGTCTATCTAAGCTCTCCAACTCTAGCCTCAGCTCTCGAGTGACAGAAGTTGTCATTGGGAAATACTCTGCAGAATCATCCTCAGTTGAACTTTCTTCCACTGTTGGGGACTCTGTGTCAGGACTGGTTTTGTTGCTACTGAACTTACTTCCCTCTTCCGCTCCATCTCCACTGTGACGGGTCTCCTTCTTTGCTTCCTCTTTCTTTGGTACTTCTTTTATTTCCTTCTGCTTCTCCTTCCGGCCTCTAGCAAGGTTAAGGAACTCATTCAAGTTCTTCACCACTTGGTGTTGCCTCTGTATTGGAGCAGGGCGCACCCTGTTTTCCACTTTTTCCTTATTCTCCTCCTGCTCTGTCATTTCATCAGCTTCAACTGGTGTTAACGACTCGTCCAAACTGAAAAAAGGCCGTGCCATGCGAGCCTGCTCTTCAGCTCTCTGTAATCTTCTTCGGCCCCATATGTTATCATCCAAGCTCTGATTTTGCCTGTCTGGTAATCCCCTACCTGATGATGTACGTCTTCTCAATGCACACAGCCTTGAGTAAGGAGTCTCTCTTAAAGGAAGTCTCATTCCTAGTGGAGATGTTGAAGGCAGGGTGTTGGCTGGGGGCTTTTCCTTCTCTTTCCCCTTGACACTAGGACCTGCAGTTCCCTCTCCTTCAGTCCTGACCTCCTCACAAACTTTTGTCTCAACTTCCTTGTTCTCATGATCTATACAGGGTGCTGTGATGTTATTCGATGTGGGATCTAAGGAAGCTTTGGCACGCACTGAGTAAGGCACTTCCTCATATAGTTGGAGACCAGAGGCTGGAGGGGGGTTAAGTGGCAGGGAACTCCACAGCACTTCCAACATTCGCAGAGCATCATCAAAAGCAAATTCCCTCTTCATCTCCAATAGCAGCCAGCGGTAGCAGAAGAGAAGATCATCAGCCTGGTTTGAAAGATATAAGTGCATGAGTGTTTGAAGACTCTCATCCTTAATCTTTTCATTTATATACAAAAATCTATACAGAATTAACATAAAATTTGAGGAATACTAACTAAGAAGATTTTTAGATAATTTAAAGCCATTTTGAAGAATTTGGAACTTTCTTGGTGATAAGCAGTTTTGAGGAACATGTTTTAAATTACACAATTCCTTATAATGACAAAATTCATAGCTAAAACTATCTTCAAAAGTAATAATGATAATCCTCCATTCATTGTTGGAAATATATACATGTAGAGATTGGTATTGGCATATCTGAGTGCCTGATGGCTCGGGCATGCGTGATGACATAGGCATGGATATGATATAATATGAAATTACTTGGTAGTTTTCACAAGAAATTTTACTT
Organism: Ladona fulva; assembly: GCA_000376725.2. NCBI lineage: Eukaryota > Metazoa > Arthropoda > Insecta > Odonata > Libellulidae > Ladona > Ladona fulva. The sequence goes on from KZ308177.1 coordinate 1,368,903, forward strand.
CACGACCAGTTTAGACTCTCACGAGTCATCTTAAATGGTGGACAGATAGCCTTGAGTCAAAGAGACTCTTACACTTAATGAGTACTCACTGGTTAGAATGAGTTGGTGAGACTCCAAATGAATCACTCTGACCCATCTTGAACCAGCTCATCTGCTGGGTCATCCACCACAGAGGAGAAAGTCATCGAAAGTTAATGTTGGCTCTAGTGCAAAATGGTAGATGGGTTGTTTGTATTTTCTGAATGTCTTATGTGTGTGTGTGTGTGTGCTAAGATACAATGATTAAAAGTGAAGTTGTAATACTGATAAATTTTATCTCTCAACATGAACCAACAATGCTGTCAATATAACATGTTTCTAATACTTCATGTCATGTTAATATATGTTGAAAGTTACTTCGTTGGAATAAATTTTAAGTAGCATGGTAGAGGTCAATTTTTATTTATTCATTCATGGAGACATAGCATTAAATTGGGGACCAAGCAGTGGATTATATCGTTGAAGCCTTGCTTACACTACTCTCTACTTAAAACACCTGATTAATTTTTTTCCGTTTCATTCAACATTCATAGCATCTCTTGTTTAAGTCTCTACTTTTACCACAGTAAATGCTATTTTGCATAATATATTTAATCCGACTTCTATTTTCCAGGTATAGAATCAACAGGCACTTCAGCTAATTAGTTAATAAATTTATACATCTTGTCTGATGATTTATTTAATGGATTGTAAAATTTTTTTTATCGTTTTTGTAGATTATTGGTTGGTCTCTCTTTTGCAGGTAATGTTCATAACTTTCAAGCATAAATAAACACTCAAAATTGTGAATTTATATTTGATTTTTCATATTTTCTGGCATGTCTCTCATTATAGATGCAAGAATTGACCATTATCCTGCCTCAAAATCTGAATTTTGAATTGAAATTAAGTGGTGCCTCGACTGCTGAGGTCACTATGCATCTGAATTTTGATTGGAGTTATGAAATTCCTGCAACAAACAGTTTAGTTATCTTTTACTACTTACCCAATGAAGGTAATTATTTAGATATTTTGAAGTATAATTCAACTGATTTTCCAGATGTTACTACTAGATTCTTCACGGCTGTCTTTTGTGTTATTATTAATTATCTCAAACAATTTCTAAATACCAATTGTTTCTTGAGCATCTTACAATTAGATTATTTTTAAACATGATGGTATGAGGTATGACTTGGTGGAACTCCTTCATAATCACAGAGAAAGAAACTCACTTTGTAGAGCTCAGACAATAATTTCAACAGAATCAACCTTAGTTTCATTGCAGTGTAACATCTTCAGGTGAAAATACATGGAAACTGACTGTTTCACTGAGGGGGGAGGGAAAGGAAGCTGAAAAGGTGGGTGTAAATACGGGGAGAGGATGGGGGTATTTTCACCTGAAGATGTTACGCTGTAACAAAACCTAGGCCGATTTTATTAAAATTATTTTGTGGACTCCACAAAGTGAGTTTTTCTTTCTCTGTGATTGTCGATTCTTTTTGGCTTGCTCAATATTGACAATTCTCTTTTGTAGAATTTAGAGATATTAATTATTATTATAATGTTGAATAAACAAATTTTAAGTTAATGTTGCCCTATCATGGTGCAGAAGCCTACTGTCTATCACAGAAAAAAATTAATTCAAAGGGTGTGAAATTCATTTTTCTCTGGATATTTGACACTAATCAGGAAGATAAAGGGTTAAATATCAGGGTAAAGATTTTCACTTAACATGTAGAGGAATGTGGTTTCAAATTCAAGGATACACTGAAGAGAAAATGTAACTGTGACTGGGACTCAAACCTAGGTTCTCCACTTAATCAGCAAATGTTCCAAACACTAAACTACCAAGCTAAGTCAAGCATCCAGCAAATGGAGTGTATTTGATATAGCACAAAATTTCAGAGGTTAGAATGTCTACCTGAAGATCAGAAGACCTAGGTCTGAGCCCCTGTAATGTCAATATTTTTAATAATAACTTACTTGCACAGATTTTAAGTAGGTATAAAATTCAGGATCTATGTGAGCCAAACCATCTCCGAGATGTCTAAACTTTGCACCCATGGCAAGACCATCAAGAGTGAAATTTGGTCGCAGACGACGCATGAGGGCAACAAAAGTTATATATGCATGTGCTTCATCCCCCATGGTAACCAGTAGTGGGGATGCCAAGTCACTCATTCCCTGGCAGTAGCTCACACCAGGATGATTCAGAGCATAACTGCGGAGATAAAAGATTCTTAATAAGGTTGAACTTAAACATTTAACTAGATAGCAGCCTCAGCAAGAGCTAAACAAATAAAGGCTAATATGATGGACTCAAAACCACAGATTGGCAATACATGCTGTGACTATAGCTGAAGGATTAGGTATGAAGAAAGATGTAGCAAAGAAAGCTTCTCATGCGTTTCACAAAATGACAAATATACAAAGAGACTGAAAAATCGACTATTGGTCTAAGAGGATCACTGCAAAACGATTTAAATTCATCAGTATTTATGTGATATTTATAATTAGCAATTAAAATTAAAAAAAATCATTTATTTAATCATAATAGGCTTTGAAATGCTCTATATTAAAGCTTATGTTATCTTTAAACCACATTTTTAAAATCATTAATTTAAAAATGATGTGACATTCGCAGTGGTGTCTCTAGGCATAACAATGCTAGAGGTAACAATTTTTTGTTATAATTTCCTCAACCATACTTAATGACAAAAAAATGAAGTGTATTACTTTGAATAAAATAAGCACTATTTATAAATTAATAAATAATATTATCAATATAAAGATAAATCTCTCTTGATTATCAATTATTATTCATTAGAGATCAAGATAATCATGCAGGGCACCAAAACAAGAACTTGTGCCTTTGTGCCTTTTTTTGTTTTTTGAAGCTCTGCACTGGATATTAACTTTTAACTGACAAGAAGTAAGCCATATTGCTGAAAGAGGATGAGTCTACTGGCTAGAGAGAGAATGAACTGGCAAGGCTTACTATGATTGCAAACAAATTACTACTGGAGGAAGTATTATGAAAGTTTGCAATGTTTAAGGATATAAAAGTTGTCTAAATAATTTAAGACAAAATGAAGTTTGTAAATAAACAGTAAGGAGTTATTCTACATATTCTCAAGGGAAGAAGTTCCTTTTTGTACATAATCTTCTTCCAGAATAATTGAGTGGATTACGGTTTATTAGCCACAATTTTTGTTAATATTCTTAATTTCATAAAGAACTAGAAATTCATTGTATTTATGCATTTAGGGATATGAGACTACAATTTGCAAACACTGCAAAGCTTTTCCTTGAATAAGGTTAAGTAAGTAGAGATTACCAAGCATAAACCTTACAAAAAATAAACAATAACTTTAGTTTCAGAAGTTATAATTGTGACAGAACAAATTATGAATTTTAACCGAAATGTTTTAAAATGTTTTTTATGATAGGCATTGGAAAATTTAACACCATAAAGGAAATAGTAATTGTAAACTTTTAGATTATAATTTCAAACAGCTTCATTTGAACCTATGATTATACCTCCAAGCATAAAAATTTATTTATTGCATTGTATACCTCTATAGATGCGAGTTATAGGCTGTGACATGACAAAAATTAAGTTTAACCTTGAGTGGATTAATTTAATTAAACACTATAGTTTACTTCTTAGTTTTTAATATGTTTATATTATCTTGATGATAATTAATGTTGCAGTGGAATGTTAATGTTCAAGTGATTAAAAAAATACTGATAGGGATTTTTCCATCTCTAGAAGGAATATGTTATCATTCCTTTTTCATTGCATTTTAACGTGCTTAGGGGTGATATATGATTTTGTGACACCACAGGAAATTCAGATATTTGCATAACACTTATTAAATGGAAAACAACTATTTAATAAAAATAAATTATTATTATCTATGTAAATGATTAAAGGAGACTACATTTATATTATTAAGATTGAAACTTGTCCATGTATTTTACTTCCACCATAATCATAAGCAAGGAAAACAGAACAATTTGATATTTCTATGATATCAAACATCCTTAGTATCACTGAAGCAGTATAATATTTAAAAATTGAAAATTAACTCCTCAGAAAACAATATTTATGAATTGTAACCAAGATTACTTCTTAATTACTTAATTTTCATTTAATCCTAAAAATATGCTTTACAAGCTTGATGTAATTTAAATCAATTTAATTAAATAATTAACACAAAGAAACTATTATTACATTAATTCAGTATTTATAAAATAGGATGAGAGCATGTGTAATAGCAAAATGAGAGGAAAAAATAACAGAAATTAATGTTAAGGTAGTTAATAACAAAACATTCAATAATTAACAAGTGAAAAAGAAGCATGACAAGGTTGCGCAAGCAATGAAGGAATTACATACGTGGTGAGAACATTAAACAGTGAGGCGATATTTTGATTGTCGTCACTGCCAGCATAGTACTTGTGGTGCCTATCAGTTCGAAGGACATCTTTCCTCACCATGCTTGTTACATAGGCCAACTCCTCAGTCATCTAAGAAGAAAATTAGTCAAGAATCATGCACTTTCCTTTGGACATTATGGTTATTTCAACTATGACTGTCTTTCATATTAGACACCACCTTGAGGCAGATAAACAGTTAATTACACATTTTATGAGATTATTTCAAGAAATTCGAAACATGCCTGTTTACTAGTTGATAAAACTAATATGTTATGGATTACATGCAAAATCCTTGAACACTGCCTATTTTGCACACATAAAAGTAGTGATAAGGAATAAAAATTAGAAAATTTTCATGAAAAAGGATGAAATAGCATGCATTTTATTTCCATAACTGTTTGTGTATCCAGATGTTCCAATAGAGAGCCACTAAATATTGCATTTTGAACAAAACTAACGCCAGGGCAATTATTTTTATCATAAGTTAGTTGCGATCTTTTTTAATTCACGCCAGGGAAAATAAAACTGTTAGTTATGAGACAAAATAATGATACAACCAAAGAACTGGAAAAACAAACTGTGACATCAAAATAATAACAAAACAGCACCTTATAAACTATCATGCACACTTAAATCATTAATTAATCAGGATGTACTGGATTTATAAAGTGAAATACAAACACATGGCATACATATTTCACAGTAAATGATGTGCAACTAAGCTTCAAACCTTACAGTATAAGTTGGTGAAACATGTTTCTTCATTGACTTGTCATTGGCAATTTTATTCATTCCAGACCAGATAAACAACTTAAAAAAAGAATCATGTCCAAAGCTAGGGAAATAGAAAGCCATCGATTTGTTTTTTACCCTTGAGAAGCTTTCTCGTTAGGATAATGTGAGGGTATTAAGAACAAATGTAGGTAATTCAATAAATTCATATGAAGAGGATTCTTCCAATCTTTAATTTAATTAGTTTAATGAAATTTTCAAAAATTAAGATTTGATTCTGTCACATTCAATGAGTTTATTTTTCATAAGAAGAAAACAAAGAACTTCTTAGCTGCACATTCTCAGCTAATTTATTGGTGGCTACCACCAAATTTTTTAGTGTTTTTGAAACAAGCATGATTTGAATAATAACAAATTATAATTATTAAAATAATAAATTTATGAGAAATTCCAAACTTTATTTGGAAATAAAACAAATGCTATGAGTATATGGAATATAAAGCATCTGTCTTAATATTAGACCACAAAAATATATTTGAGAGGCCAAAATAGGATCATTACTTACAAAAGGGCTAGATAATTGGTAGTTAAATAGAAATTGGCACAGTAACAAATTGAAAGTCAATGGGAATTCTTGTAAAAGACCAAAATCCTGGACTTCAAATGAAAGGTTTTCCATTTAGGTAATATCTATCATGGAAAACCTTTTAACTGAAGTTTGAATCTCTTTATTTGAGATATATTGTTTATAATTTCATATTTGGGATATATTTCAGAGCTATGAAAATGCTTAACATAGTATTGTACAATAAAAGAATCAATCAGAATGAGCTGTATATTCTGCAATACGAAGAATTCCATAATTTGAAAGAAAGTTCATCCATTAAAATAAAAATTAGGATTGATGTATGAAAGCTCTTTAGTAAAATAACAATTAAAATATTTTATTTTGACTATGATAACATTTCTTATGATGTTGCTAAACAAAAAATCTTGGTTGGTTAAATAAAAAAAATGCAAATAAATTAAACAAAGTTAGTCTAACTTATCATGAAAAATTTCCAGTGTGTTGAAACTATTTCCTCCAAGAATAGGCTCATTGCCAGCTAACAAATTATCACTCACTTTAACCAAAAGACTGTGATTTTAGGTGATGATTTTATTAAGTGCAATCAAACATATCTAAATTTAGATTTAAGCTGTACCAATAAATCTACCATTAGACTCATGATTTGCAATGTAAAGTAGATATTACACACAAATGAATTAGAAAGTGAAGTTAATATTACCTGCCCTTTTTTGATCATTTCCTTCCATGTATCTCTAAGCTCTTCATACTCATAGCTCTTTTTCTTCATGTAATCCATTCTTTCTTTGCCTGTCATGCCTTCTGGGTACACATTGAGGATATGCTTCCAAACAACTTTCCTGCAAAACAAAGCAGAGATCAAATTCATGGAAAGTAATTCAAAGTCACACGCTTTAATGTAAGATATCTTAAACCAAACTCAGAGCAACAGAAGAAAGGCAAACTAAGTCTTTCTTGAAGAAGTAAATAGCAATGTGGTAAAGCCTATTTTGCCTAATAGAAAATGATGGAGCACATATATTTATTCATTCATTTTGATTAAATAATTTTGAAATATCTCTTAGATTATACATATTATGGGCAATAAATTGTAACACAACCAGGATCTTGGTGGGATGAAATTTAAATGGCCACTCAAATTCTTTATTTAAGGTACCTTAAATATCTATGGTTAAATCCGTTCGTAAATATGACCATTCAAGAATATCAAGAACTGCTATGTTAAAATTTATCATTAATGTTCATGGCTGTTATTTAAAAATTACAATAAAAACCTGGAAAATAAATTTGATAGAAAAGAAATGAAAACTGCATACCTCAAACTAGGTTCCATACCACCAAGATGAACAACAGCTCTTAGTTCACGGCCTCTAGTCAATTGACCTAATGGACCTAAGAAGGTGCGAAATTCAGCATCTGTGAGAGGAGGTCTCGGAGGAAGAGATGTTTGAGAACAGCAAGGAGTGGAGTAAATGGGATTAGGAGCTGGAGGAATATTCTGAGACTGATCCTCAACCAGATTGAAAGCCCTTTGCACCATGCTAAATGTCCTCTCCACCTTGAAAGTAAGAAATAAAGGAACCCATAACAAACCTGGGAATTTCACTGAGGTGTGAAATAAACACTCTAGGTGATAACTGCATCAACAAAGAAGTTGACTTCAATTAATGAGGAGCATTGGTTTAGTAGCAAAAAATTGATGTGGTTATAAATAATCTGAATGTGCAAAATTGTTTTGATGGTTATATTTATACATATACAGTCTTCTTTAAAAAGTTACTTTGTGTTGTGGATCTTTACAATAAAGATGGAATCTATTATTTCCCTACCCTGAGTAAATTATAGGTTTAATCCATAGAGTTCCTTGTAAGAACTTTCTTTTCACTTATATTTACCATCAGAATTTTTAAGACTTAGGGCCGAATTTTTAGACGACACTCGAGTGGCTACTAACACTCATTACGTCACAGATCAACACTTGAGTGCTCGCGCCGAATTTTTAGTCGCAGAATGAGTGCTATATGCACTCGCCTTATGAATTTCGTTGGATGTACACTCGGAGTGCTCATAGATCGTTTTGTAAACAAATAAGATGGCGGAAAATCTGGAGAGAAGCTGCTGTCTAAGGATTTAATTTTCAAATTTAAAGGTTAAAACGCAGATTTTTTCTTCAAAATTGGTATGGTTATTCTAATTAGACTGGCGTGTTTTCGTTAAGATACTAATTATAGCGTGCTGAGCAATTAATGTTATTATTTGGTTTTGTGATATATTTTATGTTAAGGAGATACCTTTTTCAACTTATCTAAAACTGCTTCATTTCACATCGAAGATTGGTAGACAATTTTAGTGAAATTATTTGATTATGCCATGGAAAAGCGTACCTTAACATACACAGATTTTACATCAGGGACTTAAGTAATCCGATGAATTATTATTCCTCTAAGAAGTTCCTCCAGCATTACAGGAATAATGAGGAAATTATTAGAGATGAGTTATCTCTGATGATAAATGGCAATTTAGTTAATAATCGTGGACACCCGGTGCCACAACTACTAAATCTACTGGTATCGTAAAAAATTTTTGGTATTTAAGTTTTCCATTAGGTAAATTAAGTAACAATTTTCAGATTAAGNTTCATTTCATTCAAAGTTACAATGACAAACCATAGAGCAATCTGTAGCAGGAGCCTTTATTTTAAGTAAATCTTCATCTTGATTAGAAGAACATGTTGATTGATGTTAGAGAATAATGTAATAGAGAAATGCATTAATGTGAAATTCCAGATTAAAATAGAAAATCCACAACAAAACCTACAATTAGTTGAAAATAGTTCATGGTAGTTACAGAATTTCTTACATGAAAGTTTCAGAATGACTTAAGAGCATTAAAGTTGGAGGGAAATAAATTGAAGATGATCAGTATTCAGGTCTTCTCAGAACATAAAAACAGACATTGTGACAAGTATATGGAATCCAGCAGATGGAGCATATACTTGCGAACTTGAGAAAGTGTAGTGCAAGGTGATATGATTTGTTAAAAAGAGCTACAATAGTAAAACAAGTGACACAAGTCTCAGAAACAGGTTGGGAATCCTTGAAAGAAAGGAGATTAGAAGCTAGGCTGCTATTACTTGATAAATTCAGAGAAAGTACATTTGCAGATGTAATTGGTATTATCTGACCCCCCTGCTACTTCAGCCAATCTGACAGTGAGTGTAAAATAAGATAAATAGATGTAAGGACAAATTGTTTTATGAACACATTTGTTCAGCAAACAATATGCAACAATAATAAGCTAAAGAGGTGACTCTAAAACTTGGTGTTTATACTGCCTGCCACATGCGGAAAGGCAGCTTACACTATATTTACGTAATGTAGACATTATAAATCTTCAGGGACATTTTAAACAAAATTATTGCCTGAGTATTTGCAGAGAAAGTTGACATTGACAAAACTGGTGGCTGAAGTTTTGAGAAATGATGATGTTTATTATGAGGAGATGTTGACAAACCTTGTGAACAAGTGGAAACAGAAAGACCGGAAATGAGGAAGAAAGGATCAAGGATTCTTCAACAAGACAATAAGCCAGCCCAAAACGTGCACTAAGTCAAGATGCTGACATACTTCTCTTTCAAACGAAAGTCTCTATACTTTCCCACTAGCAACATGAGACATGAACACTCCTCACTAAGGTACAGTAAGTTCAATCTTCAATTTATTACACAGTTTTGCATATTTTATTCAACATTTTCAAGATTTAGAATTGTTTAATTATACCTTAAATTATGCGTATTTGTGGGTTAGTTTACATTGATCTACATTGCTTCAGGTTTGGGAATGGATGAATTAACTTTCTATTATTGAAGAATAGGAAGATTGGTTAGACCTTACTTCGCTCAACGGAGTGGCGATTCTACACTTGCTCGAGTGGTGACTAAAAATTCGGCCCTTATTGTCAAGTCACCACTTTTATCAGCTGACAAACTTCATTTTCTGATTACTTACGATAATTAAATCTCTGATTAAAAGTGATTAACCCTTTAGCTGCGGGACCCTCAGATATTTCTATATCTGTGTGCGGGAGAAAACTAACAGGAGTACTGGAGGCGCAGGCAAATCCTAGCAGGTAGTTATCCCTTATAATCCGGGTCGATCTTTTTCGTATGGGTGCGGTCAGCAGTTATTGTTTAGAAATTATGGTTGGTATCATATATAATATACTTAATAAGAAATTTGTTTTATATACTTTATTTGGAAATAAAACAAATGCTATGAGTATATGGAATATAAAGCATCTGTCTTAATATTAGACCACAAAAATATATTTGAGAGGCCAAAATAGGATCATTACTTACAAAAGGGCTAGATAATTGGTAGTTAAATAGAAATTGGCACAGTAACAAATTGAAAGTCAATGGGAATTCTTGTAAAAGACCAAAATCCTGGACTTCAAATGAAAGGTTTTCCATTTAGGTAATATCTATCATGGAAAACCTTTTAACTGAAGTTTGAATCTCTTTATTTGAGATATATTGTTTATAATTTCATATTTGGGATATATTTCAGAGCTATGAAAATGCTTAACATAGTATTGTACAATAAAAGAATCAATCAGAATGAGCTGTATATTCTGCAATACGAAGAATTCCATAATTTGAAAGAAAGTTCATCCATTAAAATAAAAATTAGGATTGATGTATGAAAGCTCTTTAGTAAAATACCAATTAAAATATTTTATTTTGACTATGATAACATTTCTTATGGTGTTGCTAAACAAAAAATCTTGGTTGGTTAAATAAAAAAAATGCAAATAAATTAAACAAAGTTAGTCTAACTTATCATGAAAAATTTCCAGTGTGTTGAAACTATTTCCTCCAAGAATAGGCTCATTGCCAGCTAACAAATTATCACTCACTTTAACCAAAAGACTGTGATTTTAGGTGATGATTTTATTAAGTGCAATCAAACATATCTAAATTTAGATTTAAGCTGTACCAATAAATCTACCATTAGACTCATGATTTGCAATGTAAAGTAGATATTACACACAAATGAATTAGAAAGTGAAGTTAATATTACCTGCCCTTTTTTGATCATTTCCTTCCATGTATCTCTAAGCTCTTCATACTCATAGCTCTTTTTCTTCATGTAATCCATTCTTTCTTTGCCTGTCATGCCTTCTGGGTACACATTGAGGATATGCTTCCAAACAACTTTCCTGCAAAACAAAGCAGAGATCAAATTCATGGAAAGTAATTCAAAGTCACACGCTTTAATGTAAGATATCTTAAACCAAACTCAGAGCAACAGAAGAAAGGCAAACTAAGTCTTTCTTGAAGAAGTAAATAGCAATGTGGTAAAGCCTATTTTGCCTAATAGAAAATGATGGAGCACATATATTTATTCATTCATTTTGATTAAATAATTTTGAAATATCTCTTAGATTATACATATTATGGGCAATAAATTGTAACACAACCAGGATCTTGGTGGGATGAAATTTAAATGGCCACTCAAATTCTTTATTTAAGGTACCTTAAATATCTATGGTTAAATCCGTTCGTAAATATGACCATTCAAGAATATCAAGAACTGCTATGTTAAAATTTATCATTAATGTTCATGGCTGTTATTTAAAAATTACAATAAAAACCTGGAAAATAAATTTGATAGAAAAGAAATGAAAACTGCATACCTCAAACTAGGTTCCATACCACCAAGATGAACAACAGCTCTTAGTTCACGGCCTCTAGTCAATTGACCTAATGGACCTAAGAAGGTGCGAAATTCAGCATCTGTGAGAGGAGGTCTCGGAGGAAGAGATGTTTGAGAACAGCAAGGAGTGGAGTAAATGGGATTAGGAGCTGGAGGAATATTCTGAGACTGATCCTCAACCAGATTGAAAGCCCTTTGCACCATGCTAAATGTCCTCTCCACCTTGAAAGTAAGAAATAAAGGAACCCATAACAAACCTGGGAATTTCACTGAGGTGTGAAATAAACACTCTAGGTGATAACTGCATCAACAAAGAAGTTGACTTCAATTAATGAGGAGCATTGGTTTAGTAGCAAAAAATTGATGTGGTTATAAATAATCTGAATGTGCAAAATTGTTTTGATGGTTATATTTATACATATACAGTCTTCTTTAAAAAGTTACTTTGTGTTGTGGATCTTTACAATAAAGATGGAATCTATTATTTCCCTACCCTGAGTAAATTATAGGTTTAATCCATAGAGTTCCTTGTAAGAACTTTCTTTTCACTTATATTTACCATCAGAATTTTTAAGACTTAGGGCCGAATTTTTAGACGACACTCGAGTGGCTACTAACACTCATTACGTCACAGATCAACACTTGAGTGCTCGCGCCGAATTTTTAGTCGCAGAATGAGTGCTATATGCACTCGCCTTATGAATTTTGTTGGATGTACACTCGGAGTGCTCATAGATCGTTTTGTAAACAAATAAGATGGCAGAAAATCNGCAGGTCAAATGTAGAAATATGTTTTTCCTGCAGTCCTCTTAGAAGAACGAAGAAGTATGTTTCCCGCAGCTGAAGGGTTAAATAAGGGAGTCTAAACTCACCTGATTGAGAATTAAACCAGGCAAACGATTCTGTGGCTTGGTCTCTGTAACTACTTGCATCCTTGGAATATGATGGTGGTGGTGATGATGTATTTCATGTGGTACTGATGCTGTCATTTCCCAATCGTCCAGGGCAAGACCCTCTTCAAACTTCTTCATATCCACTCGTAGACAGAGGCATGGTTCTGATGCACTGTAACAGCAGTTAATGGCATAATTTTAAAAATATAATTTGAAAAAATTTCAAGACCCTGTGAAATATTTTAAATTTCAAAATTGGCATAACTTCATCCAAGAATGCTCAGTGTTTCCATAATTTATACTTCCAATGAGCAAGAAAGAAGTGGTATGAAACAGAGTTAAGGGTATTAATGAGTAAAATATAATCCTAAAACCTAGACAAATTTTATACATGACTAAGTGATATGACAGAATCATCATCTTGCCATCAACTGCAAGATGAAGCTTCAGCTCAACATCCATGCTCATGTTCTCAGATCAGTTTCTTCAGGACAAAGTCAGATGGAAAAAGATAAACCATAAATATTTTAATAACAGAAATTCCACTGTTAACATACTACTTTCTCTGAAAACATTTGTTTTAATGACAATATTTTTATGCATTTACAGGACAAAAGATAATATTTTGTCTTTGTATCTTCAACAAAATTCAATTATCTATCCTGTATCAGAGTAAATACTACTTTAAGAAATGAATTTTAGTGTTTTATACACAGAAATTTTCAGGAAAATGGGTAAGGGTGACTTTGCACAAGATGGTACGCACCCAGGAAAAATCCCAAGGAAGAATGGACTTGAAAAAAGTCTGACAGGACCAGGAATCGAACCCAGGTCTCCCAATTTGGGAGACTTTGTGGGCAAGGGTGCCCACAAATTCTCCCGAATGGCTTGGAGAAATGTTCTGCCGGGATAGCTCAACGGACAGAGCACCCGACCGGCAGAAATTTTCAGTTGACATATGTACAATAGTGTAAATAACATGAGTAACTTGAGACTTTTTGGGATTAGAGCTAATACTATGTAACAGCAGAAAATAGGCTGCCTATTCAGGCTCTTCAAGTTGTAGACAAAGTACCCTGGTCACTAGTAGTTAACAACTAATAATCCTAACTTCTTTATATATTTTCTCTGGGTTAAAGAATCCTTGTTCATTATATTGGGTATTGTTATATTGCCTGTACACTTTATACTAGCTCATTGTTTCTATTTGTATTCATGCATGCTACAGCTATTGCAATAATGAAATGGGCCTAAGTGTAATTCCCTTAAAATTTCATTATAATTGTACTGTACATGTTATTGGACTTGGTTATTCATTTCATTCAAAGTTACAATGACAAACCATAGAGCAATCTGTAGCAGGAGCCTTTATTTTAAGTAAATCTTCATCTTGATTAGAAGAACATGTTGATTGATGTTAGAGAATAATGTAATAGAGAAATGCATTAATGTGAAATTCCAGATTAAAATAGAAAATCCACAACAAAACCTACAATTAGTTGAAAATAGTTCATGGTAGTTACAGAATTTCTTACATGAAAGTTTCAGAATGACTTAAGAGCATTAAAGTTGGAGGGAAATAAATTGAAGATGATCAGTATTCAGGTCTTCTCAGAACATAAAAACAGACATTGTGACAAGTATATGGAATCCAGCAGATGGAGCATATACTTGCGAACTTGAGAAAGTGTAGTGCAAGGTGATATGATTTGTTAAAAAGAGCTACAATAGTAAAACAAGTGACACAAGTCTCAGAAACAGGTTGGGAATCCTTGAAAGAAAGGAGATTAGAAGCTAGGCTGCTATTACTTGATAAATTCAGAGAAAGTACATTTGCAGATGTAATTGGTATTATCTGACCCCCCTGCTACTTCAGCCAATCTGACAGTGAGTGTAAAATAAGATAAATAGATGTAAGGACAAATTGTTTTATGAACACATTTGTTCAGCAAACAATATGCAACAATAATAAGCTAAAGAGGTGACTCTAAAACTTGGTGTTTATACTGCCTGCCACTTGCGGAAAGGCAGCTTACACTATATTTACGTAATGTAGACATTATAAATCTTCAGGGACATTTTAAACAAAATTATTGCCTGAGTATTTGCAGAGAAAGTTGACATTGACAAAACTGGTGGCTGAAGTTTTGAGAAATGATGATGTTTATTATGAGGAGATGTTGACAAACCTTGTGAACAAGTGGAAACAGAAAGACCGGAAATGAGGAAGAAAGGATCAAGGATTCTTCAACAAGACAATAAGCCAGCCCAAAACGTGCACTAAGTCAAGATGCTGACATACTTCTCTTTCAAACGAAAGTCTCTATACTTTCCCACTAGCAACATGAGACATGAACACTCCTCACTAAGGTACAGTAAGTTCAATCTTCAATTTATTACACAGTTTTGCATATTTTATTCAACATTTTCAAGATTTAGAATTGTTTAATTATACCTTAAATTATGCGTATTTGTGGGTTAGTTTACATTGATCTACATTGCTTCAGGTTTGGGAATGGATGAATTAACTTTCTATTATTGAAGAATAGGAAGATTGGTTAGACCTTTGAAAGATTCAGAATTCAAGCACCATCTTAAATGAATAAAGCTATACGTCAAAGACACCTGTATTTACATGTTTATTAATGCTGTGATGCAATACTGAAATCATGCTTATTTATAAAACGACCTAAGGACAGTATAATGAGACTACTTTTTCAAAAAGATTTTTATAAATGGACCCAATCTATACCAAAAAGCCTAAACATTCCATGGAAAGTTCACAATAACTAAACAAGTGAAGACATTTCACCTCATAAAATAAAATTGAGATAAGCTTATACCACAACAAAAGACACTTCTTTCTCATTTTCTGAATGTATGCAAATAGAAAGGTAAAGAAAATTGTGCAACATCCAAATGATAGCCAAGCAGCATTTACAGCGATACGCAGTCAACGCAGTGACTCCCATGCTGCCTTATTGGTTTTCCTAGACCAAAACTGGTCCGTAAACCTATCAATTCTCATGGCTTCCTAATTTATTCATGACGCTAGGTGATCATCATGGTTCCCAATTGGGACTGAACCTGAGACTACTTTCACTAAAAGCAAATGCACCAACTATTTGTGAACCCTTGAATGTGTACTTATGATTGGAAAATGTTTTAAGGAGTAATGCAGAGAAAAAAAAAGACTAAAAACTGTCACATAAGATGAAAATAGTTAAAGATTATACTAAAAATATAATTCTGTACCACTTCTTCAAATGTTTCAGAGCAACATATTTCTATGTGAATATTTGAGAAAGAAACAAAGATTTCACCAGTGATCAATGGGATTATCAAGGTAAATTCAAGAATATCCTTTATAAATTGCCTTGAGTGGTTTATCTAGTTTTATTTTAAGGAAGATTATCATCAAAAACAAAATAATATCAATCAATATAAAAATATAAAGCCAATCAGAATTTAGAAAAATGTAATCAATTGAAACTGGAAAGCAAATGATCTTCTGCTTTACGTACTATCAACAGTAATAGTTGTTGTTGATTAATTACGTTCTAAACTGAATTTGCATTCAACTGAAAGCACAATTACCATTTTAAAACTCAATTATAATATAAAGTACCTCTTTAAAGTGTAATTTTTATCATTTTTGTGACCAGGTTGTTTAAAAACGAATAGTAATTCTTTTTGGATAATATGGACTATTCTTCCATAAGGATTGGAAGAAGGCTTATTTGTGCAAACAGATTGTCGTAATTTATGCATTTCCTTCTTTCATATCAATGTCACTTATGTTTGGTACATGAGTAACCCATCTACTTTTTAATCATTGTCAATAAAATTAGCTACCTTGTACCCCTATGAATATAGGTCAACTCCTGAATTTAACTTAAAATTTCCATCATTTAAGAATGTTGCACATAGGTAAACCATTAATATTTAATACTATTTACCATAAAACTTTTACGTTTTAAAATTACGATTCTTTTACTTAAGGCGAGATACAGAAGAAATTAAAAATATTTTGGCAAATTTCCTAGAATATGAAGTATTTCACCTCTGTGAACTGCATAACAATTTGAAGTAATTCTGTACAGTAATTTTAACATTAATTATGATCACAACTCTTTTGTACAGAGGTCCACTCTACATTTATTTTACTGAAATCTTGTATTTGAAATTACACCTAAACTAAAGTATAAATGGAATACAAATTTGCATGATTTTCTGATCTTGAAATAAAATTCAATACGTCTTGGTTAATAGTGAAAAACTTAATATAAAAAAAATGTGAAATGCTGAGTGTGGCAGTTTTCTGATAAATGAGACAAAGAAAACTAACTATAATTAAATTAACAACCAAAAACAGAAATCAAAAGATAACAACCTACTTAGAGAAAATTAACTTAAATGAAATAAGGAAAGCAAAACTTCTATAATCTTGACCTCACACATAGAATGGTATTATTACTGTTAAAAATGCTTTGATAACTTAGGTAATTCCACACATACGTGCTCCCACTGGGAATCAAACTTGCAACCACATTATGAAAGGCAAACATGCTACCCATTTAAATCCAGGAATCTTCTCTTTCATAGACAGATAAGAGAAGATGCATTATATATCTTAAGAAGAACACTAATGCTGCGGCTGTTCATACAATATTTTTGGATCTTGTTATAATACAAATTTGCTTTTTTATTTGAAGACTGACCAACTGTAATGTTAATAGGAAAGAAAAGACTAACGTTTATATTAAAATGGAAATGTTGGTGCAATAGGATGCTAAAAATGGCTGTATAAGAATAGCCACAATATATATTAGCATGCAAATTTTAGAAAATGAAAAAGATACTGCTGATTTACTTTGAAATGACAAATCCTAAATAATTTGCTATTTCACCATAGTTTCCCTTTTCAAATTCCAGCCCAATGCACTAGAACTTGGAATTGCTAAAAATCATGATGGAAAATTCAAAATGATAATGATAATTTCCGCAATTAGTTGTGATTTCTACCTTAGAAATATATTTCTGGCTATGGAACTATTGGAAGAGAGGAAAAGTGAAGTGTAAAAACTATGAAGATGAACTCTAACAGAAAAATATGGCGATGAGGTATAGAAAAGTGGTAAGAAAAATAATGTTTACACACAACAGAAAATAATCTGAAATACCAAACATGACAAAAACGTGAAAAGTTATGAGTCAACCAGCTGATATAGTTCATTACTTCGATAAAAGGTGGGTGAATATGATCGATGTGACCCTCATTTAAAGATATAGAGGAAACTTGAAGATACAAGCATGATTTACATTCTTGATTTAATCTGAAGAAAAGACATAAAACTGCGCCTGTAAAATTTTTCGAGGATAATAAGTAAGAATTTTCGCTAGAAGATTAGACAGAAGATTTGAAAGAAGTTATCAAACTCAATCGACATAGAAAGATGTCGATTGATATTGATAACTAATTTTAAAAATTATGGGGAGAGTCACAATAAACGGCATTTTAAGTTTCACTAATTATCCTGTTCTCAACGAAACCAGAACATGACTATAAATAGGAACTTTTGAAATAAAATTTTCACTATGTAGACACACGAAAATCTCAGCTAAAAATTTATACTTTACTTTTATCTAAAACATTTCGCCTTATTCTTCCCTAAAAAACAAGCTGGGACGGGAAATAGTGATTTTTCTAAAAAAATCTAGAAAAACCGTGAGAGAAATCCAAACACCACAAAACTTTCATCTCACACAGCATCTTCAGGTTACGGAAAAAAATTGCGAATTGATGACAAAAATAAGGTCTTTATACACTAACCTTAAAAAAGCAGCGTCTAGATCCCAATCCGACAACAGCGACAGATATGTTTCTTGTCCGTAGTCATCGACGACACGATAGCTCACGGTGAATTCTCTGTCAAAAAATATAGAAATCACATTTTTAACTCAGCAAATCATCAGTAAAATATGCGTATCACGTAAAAGATATGATTTCCATACCCTTTAATATCAAATGCTTTAGCTAATATACTCAAAAGAACCTCGAAAGACGTTATTTGGGGATCTACACTGAATTTCCTATCTTCTGGTTGAAGCTGGCCTTCACACTTCTGAAATGAACAATTTACAAGTAACCATATTCTTAATGAATCAAATCAATAAGTCTAACATTTAGCATTCATAAATAAAATTTCTAGTACGTTACCTTAACTTTCACTCGAACCGCTTCTCTTCCGTATCCTAACATCGCTGCCATAACAGTTACTGCAAAATAACTAATTTTGGATGGTAATAAATACTAGTGAATTTAGTTTGAGATTATGAATAACCCATGTCTATGGAGTATTCCTTGAAGGTTGAAAATCCTCCCCTCAGATCCGCCGTAGCGAACCTCTTGTTCTCGCTAAGGCTGACATGTTGCAGTCATACCAACACACGAAATTTGCAGCAGGTTGTTTATTGAAAACAGCGAGATTGAAAATCGTTCTTCATTCTACGTTAAGACAATAACAATTTGATGTTACGTTAGAACAATGCCAGTTCTTTACACCTATGTAAAACTCACGTAAAGACCTAAAGAGTTAAACTGAAAAACGATATTCTACGTTGGCAGTAAAGGCAATCACAGCTGTTACATTGTGAGATCTCTTGCAATGAATCAAGGAAAGACGACTTTTTATTAAAAGACCCAAATATCATAATGATAAACTTTCACAAAATAATGCCACTGGCATCGGAAGAGTGTAATAAAAAACAATATGCATTCAAGCAGAAACATACATCGCCAATCAAAAAAGTGCACTGACAGGAGGCGCATGATACAGTCGTTTGAATTAATGAATACGAAACATTTACTTTACTCCGAAAATATTCGCTTACCTAAATTTGAACAAAGTCATATCACTCAATATGCAATTTTCGGTATTACTGGGCTCATTTTAATCGATTCCGCAAAATTTCCGACTGAAAACTGACCATAAATCACGAATCTCCTTAAATAGAACTTGAGTCGCTCATCGCTTTAGAGCAAACGTGCCATCCTCTCATTTTCTGTAAGAGCATGGGTATACTAACCCACCCTCCCAACCGTATAAACAAAGTGCGTCATCCTTAGGGGGTTCCTGCGACCATATGCCGAGCACCTATCGGCGCGCATTGTGTATCCACGCAGCAGAGAAGGAACTTGGACCATCTCCTGGGCGAAGGAGCAGTGTATCGGGATCCATCACTACCCGAGGCTGAAAAATGCCTCGGTTACACGTGATGCTCCTCTTTTATCTAATTTCGGGACATTCATCCCAAGAAATTCTTTCAGATTTAAAACTCCCTCAGGGGAATGTCTCGGAAGAGATAACCATACCCACTCATTCTGCCCAATTTTTTCGAAATTCCTTTAAGTGTTGCAATCATTCTTTTACGTACAGCTCAACCAGAAGGATATGCTTAAATTCCACTGGAATCAGTAGCTCGAGATGGAAGCAGTCCTGGGATCCGATTGATCCTGATAGGGTTCATAGTACTCCTAATTGCAGCCTTGAAAATGTGCTGGTTGATTACGAGTTGGTAGTCAAGGTGGAGAGGGAGACGTGGGAATCTGAAGAAAAGAAGCTGAACAATTCAGAGCCTAACTGCGAAACGAAAGAATGCAGAGTTGACAGGGTTAGAAGAGCTGTTTCCCCAGTGGACGATGACGTAGAGACGTTCTCCATTGGAGGTTTCAATAACACAACTGCAGAAGATCAAATCGGGAGGCTTGAGGTGTTGACCGCTGTCGTGGTATCTGGTGGATCACTGGAAGGCTTCGGTGATGCACCAGGAATCTTAACTCTCTTTCCAAATGGGACTATAAAGTTGGGCAGGGTGACTTTCGCTAAGGGAGAGTTCTGCATCGATGGAAGGGACGGCGAGGAAGACACCTTCGTCGTAACATTAAGGGTGTGCGAGTCCTCCATCAGTTGGTGTCTACCGGAGAGGATTTGCGTGAGGAAATGCTGTCCCGATGGAGAAAGTATGCTGGAAAGAGAAGTGGAAGTGAACGGGGAGAAAAAAAAGAAGAGGACCTGTGCCCCTTCGACAGTGGGATTCCAAATTCAAAAGGTAAGTTAGATAAGGTTGCGACGGGTGGTCGAAAGGTAACCGTAAGAAAGACATTCCAAGTGAGGAGTCAATGAACCTTTCAAAGGATTCTTGAGTTACAGGGTTCAACAGCTACAAAATATGATCATTATCTAAAATTACGACGATGACTTAATTAAGTTTCACATTATGTTTCGTTTTCAGTAATCAATTGGAAATTAATTAAGGGATCTTGAACATATCTTACCGTCTATATTGCTGTCGATTTTATATCCGAGTGATTTAGGTACTTAAACCGTGGGGAGAAAACTCGTTTATGCTTAGAATATTAATAATTCAGATAAATAAAATGTCTACTTTCTTTCGAAACAAAATCCACGAATAATTATTACATATAATTAATGAAATTGCCTTGATTTTTAACAACAACTTAGTGTATAGTTTATCTGATATAAAAAAAATAATATCAAGATTTCTGAAACTTAGTAAATATATATTTTAAATTGCTTTTTATACGCATACATTAGGTCATAATCATAATAGTGTTATGAGCATCTGGGTTTCACAAAAAACGTTAATTTTGATACGAAGAGAGAACGGAGCAAAAACATCAATCATTGGTCCAAACTGATAAATAATTACTCTGAGCCTTTTGCCATATTACTTCTTAATACCAGTCATGATAACGAGATACGAACACGATTTCCCTGATTTTCCCTGAATGAATTTCACGAATGCGATTACATATATTTAACCTTAGGTGACCACGTAGAGGGAGGAAGTTGATTTTATTTTATTCGACGGAATAATATAGAATACTGTTTCTAGAGTTAGCCGTGAAGCAGTGCAGACAAGACCCTTATTTTAGTAGTGCAACAAGAAACATCTCTACAACCCTTCGAAGACATGTTCAACAGAATATTTCGCAAGAGGAACGCTTTCAAGGAGGCTTTTGGGAAAGGCGAAAGTATCCTATACAAGTAAAGACGCAATTACTTAAAGGCCGGAGGATAAATGTTCCTAACCCAGCTCATAGAGCAACAAAAAGTCTCTTTTGTTATGAAACTTCTGCGCTGCCAACATAGCTTCTTATGAAATTCTTGTGCGGTAAAGCTGTGGAAATAGGGTAGCCTCCCCTGAAACCTTTTTCGCGCATCCATTGGAAATATGCACAACTTTCTTTTAATCAGGAAACTGATTAGTATCCCGTAAAGTAAATATGTAGTTCTTGTAACCAGATACAATTTGATTTCCAATTAAGCGAAGCGAAGCATTTGGGGTTGTAAAAATTAACTTTGATATTTACATGATACCATGCATGACAATAATGGGAGTTCAGAAACATATTTTTCATGTACACACGATGCAGAATTTTCTCTTGTAAGAGAATTTTTTTCAATATTTCACCAGAATGCATAAAATATTTATAAATAACTCATTATTATAGGGCTGGTGCGGCTTAGTGGTCCTGTTTCATTTGATTGCATTTATTAATTATTTTACCACAGGTGATTTAATATTCGCAGGGTTTGCTTACAGACTAACCAAATAGTTCTCCAAGCGATTTTTTTTAATTCACAAAACCAATATTTCTTTCCTTCTTTTATTTCCTTGGCCACCGTACTTGTTAAAAATCTGTATATACTCTAGTTAAAAAATCCTATATCATTTTATATGTTCGTATTTTCGCATTAAATTTAGCAATGGTTAAGTGGAAGATGGGACACTCCAGTCCCGATTTCGCCCAATAAAAACGTTTGTGTTGAATTGTAAATCGTCGTAGATAAAGTTTAGCACCACGGAGTGTCTCTTCAAACCTCAATGTAAATAATTTCTCCACAGTCCCCTTTATTTCAGTTTTCTAGCCTTAAAGAGGTCTGAATAGTTATAGGTGTTAAACGAGTAATTATCGTCTCGAACAAAAGCTGAATACTTACGGAGTCATTACCTTAGCAGCGGAGATAATGGCTGGTGAAAGCTTTTTTCTAAAGGAAAGAGTTTTTCGTGAGGTATAAAAATAGAATTATTGTGACACATGCATAGGAATAGTTAACGGCTCGTCATCTAATTCCTCGACTTCTTTGTCTGATTAGAGGGACAATATTTTCGCAGAATTAGCATCTTCATAGAAGAACTTCCTCGCAACCCTTTCGGAGGACTTCTGATGAATTTAGTGTAGCATCATTTCTAAGTAATCCCATCTTCCTTCGGTGCGTGCGCGCTTAATAATATTTCCTTCCTTTCTCCGCTTAGGGATATGATTAAACTAGCCACTAATGAACCAAGCTTGATTTTTTTATGTCTGTGGCAGTTTTACGGCAGTTCTTGGTCATAATCAAAGCTTACGGAAAATATGGGAAATCGCATACATTATCGCGTGACACTCGCGAACGTTTTTCGGAAAAAAATTATTGTATTCAGCCGAGGTAACGTTTCTGTAAACAGTGTAACGGAGAGAGATTTCAATGATTAAGTGGTCGTTTAAAAGATCTCATTTGTTGAAAACGCTACATTTTTTACAACCAGAGTGAACTAATTAGACTGTAGCCTCTCAAAGATGGAAACTATCGAGTTATAAATTATTTCAATTAACGATTTATAATTTTAAATTTAATATTAGAGATTTATCTGATTCGAAAGTGATATCATTTCCTTTCATCTAAAAACTACGTTTTGACTGCATATCTAAAGATACGCATTCCGACGGTTGAAGAAAGGTATCTTTTCGGACGATGGGTGATTGATATGGACTGAAGGTCATTGAAGAGCCATAGCGAGAGCCTATCTAGGAACATAGCGAAGTTTGATGTCGTGACGATACTGCATTGAGGTAAACAAAACGATGGCATCCAGAAAAAGGATTCTGGCTGAGATAGGCGAAAAAGGAGTCTCGCTAACCTGTTACTCTTCTTTGGTGCACTCCCGAGAGAAAGTCGCTTGAGCCAACACTATCACGATGAGGTCAACTACTTCAACCTTGAGAGAATAAACAGTCGAAGAAACATCATCATTTTAAAAGGATGCAAGATAAGATTGTACTTACAAATAAATGAAAAATATACATCATTTAACCTTTACCATACCAAGGTTTAAACGTTACAGAAAGTATCAACAGGAGTTGCAGTTTCTTCCCACATAAACAATTCAATTGTGCACAAAATTACGAATTAAAAATCACTAATTGCCATTAATATTAAATTTTACATTTACTGACTATTCAACGGAGTAGAAACATCAAAACTATCAAAAATCGGCTGATTTAACCCAATACGTATTTCGCCCTCCAAGAAAGCTTTATCCGGGGTAAAGAGTGAATGTCTCAGAGAGCGTAAACTATGATCGGGAACATAAAAAACAACTAACAAACGGAACCCACCAGACTATATAATATTTAATTAAAATTCAAATCAGTGTTCATTAGAAAGTCTCTGTTTTTATAATTATATAGATTTTCTAGTGCATTGAGGTATGTGTTAGAGTTACGTATTAATCTAAAATTATCGATCGATATATTATGAACTTGATCGTGCATATGTTTTGCAACTCTGGAAAGTGAATATATGCCTGATTTAAAATGCGCCAGGTGTGCTTTGCGTCCGGTTTGTCCGATGTATTTTAAACTACACTCAGGGCAGAGAACTTCATATACACTAGATTTATTTAAATTATCATCTTTATCCTTAGTTACTAACTGACTTAATGATATTATTTTGACAGAAACACAAAAATTATAAAAAAGAAAATATGGGGTTTCCATCTACACTCACGTTGCGTTGGTACGATGAAGGTTTAGTTATTCCCTTTTTCTCTCTCTCAGTATCTGTAGACTGCGATAACCAACTTGAAATTAATGCTGTACAGAATAACTAAATCCTCTCCAAGAGGACATGTGTATGAGTAACATACTATTCTATATTGCTATAAACAACACAGCAATCTTTAATATGTTGCGTCATTCTTAATCAGAAAAGTAGTAATAACAGAAGCGGAGATTGATAAATAAATCTATCTAGGAGGAAAATAGCGGAGACCATTCTTGAATAATAAATAGTAGCTGCATACTTACTTTTCTTTAATAATTTTCGAAATTGAAGCAATGATTTGTTTCCTTACAAGTATCTACTATATCATTTCTTAAAGTGCTATATCATATTACATAGAAAAATCAGTGTCGCTAATTTGAACATCTTCCATCAAGCATCCTGTCAATAGAACGGAATTGTCTCGGAATGATATTTTAGTGATTAAATTAGAAAGTGGGAGACCAGTGCTCGAGTCTCAGTAATGTCGATATTTTTCGATTCTGTGTCTCCTTGGGTTTTAAGCTATACTACGAGCAAAAATATTACGTTTCTTTATTCCTTGGATCATCCATTAAGACTAGTGTAACGTCGATGACATTAGCCTGCTTTTGAATCGAAATATAGCAGAGCTAATTGCTAAAAAACATGATTTCCTAAACATTTCGTCCCTGGAGATTTGAAGTTATTATAATTTTACCCTTATAGCAAACATCTAGGAAACATTATACGAGTACAGTGGAAGATTTCATATAATACTACGGTATTATATGGATTCATCCTAGAAACTGCATAATGAAATGTCGAGAATCCCCCTCATCGTTTTGTGATTATTCTCAAGTAAGGAACAACGATCGTCCAGAAAAAATCTTAAGCATGATACGTGCGAAAAATAGTGATAGAATGGATGGAAAACTTTGCTTGAATATTCAGTTCTTCAATCAATCCAGAGATCCACTAAGAGGTTTCCTTGATTGCAAGTAAGATGTCGGACCAACGAGTGACTGTATTTTCAAAGCATAGGACGTCGTTGGCAGAGGAAATTTCAGGTGGAAAGAAATTTTACCAGAAATTATGACAGAAGGTCGGCTTTAGTTTATGGCTATGTTAAATTTGTCAGTAATTCCCCGAAAGCAATACGAGGGAGTTCTTCAAACGAGCTAGAATGGGCAGTATCTTTATTTTCCGGTCATATTTGAATTCTTTGAGTTAATTTACATGAGAGAGAATCCGCGAAATTTTTTGGCGTATCCGTTATTGATAGACGAGCCAATAAATAGCCAAAAATCTCAATCAAGCCCCATTTACACCTAACGATTTATTATAAGATTTTATTATCCTATAGATTGGGTGGTCGATAGGAAGGTTTCGACAGAGGTTCAACTTCTGTCTAAAACTGCTCAATCTCTAAGTCAGTAAGGTTATTCGATAGACGATTTTTCACTGATAATACATGACTTATACATGAAAATTAAAGTCTAAGTGAACAAAACCATCCCAGTTTAGGTTTAGAAAGGGAAAGCAAACTAATCATTACTGAAACATTGTATTAAGATGCGTGGTGAATATTTTTTGCTCAAGATTATAAATTATATATTTTTTTTATGTCTTTAAAATAGTATTTAAGTATATAATAATGTTGAAATGGGTAAGACGTATACAAAAATACCCTCTGCAATGTTGGTTTTGAAGGGAATATGCCTAGTGGCCCCCAACTTGAATATACTGCTAGGCACACCTCGAGGTATGAGTTATCACGTTCACTGCGGATACCTCAATTTTTAATGCATTTATCACTCCAACGGTGGAGTGATCCGCGGTGAACGTGTTAAATGATATATTTTCCCGATATTTCCGAATATTGTTCCGATGCAAATATAACTCTATAAAATCTTCCAAAGAAGGAAAAAATGTAATTTTCCGCTTTAAAAAAAAGGGAGAATCAAAGCTCACTTAAAGATGATGGCTTCACGGAAAAAAAGTTCTAGAAATCCATGCAAACTCTTGAGCATTTACTAACCAGATTGACCTCCATTCAGTCCAAAAGAAATAAAATATTTATCTCGGAACATTAAAAAAAAAATACCCTTCTCTTCCGTTCATCGCGCTTTGCATCTTTCTCCGCGTAGAGAACGCCCTGATATATTTACCTTTGTTCATTTTTTATATTCTTCGCGGTCTTTACATTCCCACGAAAAATTCTGCTATTAGTTTATGTTTAAGATAATGTTTATGTCTTTCGGCTAAGCATTTTCGCTCTAAGGAATCCTGGTATATTCAAATATTTTCTTTCAGGAATCTCATACTTTTAGGTCACTGATGGCGTATTTTTAGCCGAAACCTTTTTGAGAAAAACGAGAGCTCCAAGCTTTTAAGTTGAAAGCTTCGATTACCAAACAAATTTTGTGAGAAAAAATGGAGTCGAGTTTTGAGATCATCGAGTATATGCAAGTGTATCTCGCGATAATATTTTGAGAATTGCTCCGAGTTATGTTCTTAGTTAAACAAACGTGAATGTTTAATATGCCAAAAGTAACAAATCCGAAGAGCTTCGTGAGTTAAATCCAAGGATCCGAATTCGATTCCAGGCTTTTTTCCGCGTACTTAATCGTCAAGTTGTGACGTTTACAAATAGAAAAACCTATCGAGTTCATTGATTGTTAACATACATGACTTAAAGAGACTGTGTGTGTGTGTGTGTGTGTGTATATATATATATANTCTCTAATAACGCACAATGTTTTGTTTCTTTGTTCTTAATCATTTACTGCAAACCTAGGTATTACATTATTATGTTTAATTTATTATTGTCTAAACTTTAAATTACAAACAATAACTATAGAAAAAGAATCCCGTAAAGAATCCTATTCATATGTATCACGCGTTAAAGAAGTAATTTGTAACCAAACTTTATATCCCTTTGTGAGGGAACAAATAAATATCAATGATTGCAATTTTTGCTTTCCTTGGTAACTTTTAGATAATATTAACCAGGCTTTGACTCGTGGACATTGACCATTACAGATGAGTTTTAAAAGATAGACTATGAAAGAACTAAAATGTTATATATTATAATGTATTATATATTATATAACGTTGAATATTGTTTCTCCATTTCTGTATTATGGCTATATGAGATTTAAAACTACTAGGCATTCTTAGGCAATAATAAAAATCTGTTCTCTATCAGCAGGGATACCTATATTCCAATTTTCTTGGTTTTCTAATTTCTCCTTGAAAATAAATTCAGTTCTGGCTTTTCAGGTAGTTAATGGTTTGAATTAATTTGATAAATGAGTTTTCAAATGTTTATTGGTTTTATTTTTCTATTAATAGATATAAAATACGTCGAAAAATGTAATTAAATTTACAATGAATTTATTTCCGTAAAGAAATCATCACGATTTTTTCATTGCTTAATCGAATATGCACGTAATCCTGATTATATTCATACATTCCCTGTGGGGAAAACTACTTGATCTGAATATCTAACCAGCCATGAAAAGCATGGAATAATTTAAAATACAAAATAGGATGCTGTCTTGGTTGCCCAGAAAGGAAAATGCGTGAATGTTACTTAATTTTATGAAAGATGCGGATTAATGTATGAACGTTAGTAGGACTAAATGTGTCTTCTACATTGACATTTACTGCAACTTTTTGCAACTGACATTTACTGCAACTTTTTGCAACTGACATTTACTGCAACTTTTTCTAACAAAGTAATTGGTGCAGTAGGAGTAGTTTGAATGGGCCCTGCATACTCGTCCTGAGAGTTACTAGTACAGTTTACAGCTGCATATCAAATCATGCTACGAGAGTTATTTACAACACTCAGCTGTTAGGAAGTCCAGCAAAACTGTGCGTATAATTCCGTTTCTCTGAAAGAGAAGGCTTAATTTCATACTGGGTCTCAGCAAGAGAAATACAACGGGATTTTGAGAAGTTTTCATCATCGATGCAGTGGCACAGCTTGTGTGCATTCTGTCCACTCTTCTGTGTTGTATAATATATGCGACATCGCCATCTGTTGCACTACTGCGGTAGACTTGCCAGTCACCTCGAACATTCGGTTCCGACTTACAATTTCAATTCGACGCGGTACGTCGCATTGATACCGATGCCTTCCACGTACATGTAATGCGTATTGTAGTTTCGAATGCTAAAGTTAATGGAGGAGTTTTGGGAAAATACTCGAGACAATGAAAAAGCTTTCAGCAAACCAACAGTTGAGTTTTTCCATGAAAGACCTGACTGGAAGTTTTTCTTACAGTTACAGCATGAAGGTAAAGTTTGATACATTTATAAATGTAATTTTTTTACGTTTGGTGGCAATGTTATTTGAAGAGGCTAATATTTTTGTCGTGCACAATGATTTGGAATCGAAGTAAATCTAACAGGATTTTGTTCGTTTGCCTTATATCGGGACACAACGTTAGGATCTTTGTAAAGACACCTAACGAAACGTTGTGGACAAACTATTTCCATTTTGCAATCAAAATATATTCATCCACGAATCCGGATCATTTTAGGTTATTCTTTCCCTCTTTAATCATTGGTTATTAATAACTTTATTAGGAGGAAGGATCTCTATTTAAAAGCTTGAACATATAATTTCTAATTCCTACCTATTTATATACTAGAATTTCAATTGCATTAAAAATAAAATTATATTTATAAAGATACTACCCTTGTACAAGCTCCAGCTTTACAAAATACGGAACTAATTAGTTCGTAAAGCAAGCTATGCTCAAGAGCATGTTCAAAGGTGGGTAAAGTGGCAAGTGTCCGAATCCCATTGGCGGATCCATGGGCGGGGGGCAATAGCACCCTTGATAAATTTGTAGTACTAGCAATACGCCTAAGATCCTAAGAAGAGTTTGAATGAAAATCGGTTAGAGATTTTTTCCGCGAACACTAAACATCTATTATGTTTATCAGTCAACATTGCATTTAAAAGTTTGGAGATGAGTTCTTAAGGAAAGGAAATTCTAAGGAAATTCTTAAGGAAGTCTTAAATCCCCCTTTGGAAAGATCCATCCCCTCGTTGGTCAGATCGCCTCCTCCCCATCGAAAGTTTCCACCTCCACCCCTACCGCCTTCGAAACAAATATCAAAGGGGACAGGGGCTCTTACGTTTTAGAAAATGGCTTTATAATTTCGAAAATGGTTTACTAGACATGAGATAACAATTCTGAAAAGAAGTTTTCGTGCCCTCTTATGATGACCCCTGGATACGCTACTGTCTCAGTTTATTCCGAAATACCTAAGTATCTGGAAAAATCTTTGCTCACTGCAATATATATATCTTTTAGTCACCATTTAGCTGGCGCGATCGCTAAAAGTGCATCACTGAACTAAAGTAGAACCGCGTCTTCAACCGTAACGCCTCTTCAGCTGCAATTCAAAGCGACCCTTTTGTGCAGATTTCCCGCCCACACTTGACACGAGCGTTCCATTCATTCCTCGTGTCTTCATTCACATCCTTCCAACGATCCGTCTCGGGAGACGTCCGCGATGACGTCACATCCGAGACATGCGCGTTAAAACAAAAGAAATATCTATTTTGCTCGAGAAAGATCCATGAGCGTGGGCCGAGTTATAAATACCGCACCGAAAAGGAGATCGGAAACAAATAAATTGCCGCGAGGCGTGGCGCTATTTTCTCTAGAAAGTGGATTTTTTTATGAAACGGGAGTTTTTAAAATCGATCCGATTCTCTTATCTCAGACAACAGGGGGATTTAGACAGTTGGAGATGTTGGTTTTGGGGAGTCAGGGAGGTAGCTTGGGGAAAAGATGGATGCAGAATAACAAATATGGTGCAAGACATTAGAATGGTTCAACATGGAGAGGAAGACCAATTATAAGAAGGTTAATCATTCTCCGAGGAGAAGAGATTGTTTGAAAAATGAAATGTATAAAAAGATGCATGGGTAAATTCGAAGCGAAAGATGTATGCAATATACAGTAAACATAGTAAAATTTCCTGAACCTCATCTATGGAATTCTTCCACAGCTTTTGTACTAAAATACCTTTCTCTAAGATCCCTAAATGAAACCTTATTGAAATCGGATCTGTCTTTCATTTACAATATATTAAAATCTCGTTTAATGTATTGTAAATTCATTTTATTTTACAATATATTAAACTACCGTTTAATACATTATAAAATTAATTCTCGATTCTCCCGAACTAGTGTCACTGTTCGCTTATCATGTTTCACCTAAGACAACTAGATTTCATACTCCATGTTCCTACATTTAGATTATCTCTTGCACAACGTTCGTTACTATATCGACTTTCTAACCTTCTGAACTCCCTTCATACACCCTTTCAGACCGTCGTATGGATATTTCTTAAAAGAAAGTTTAAGTTATAGTTTATGTAAATAGTTCTGTACTTTGTAAATATTTCCTTCAATTAGCTGTGTGCACTTCTTATGGTGTATGTTATCATATGTATAGCCGTTAATTTGTTATGCTTTATTGTTTGGAATTCACTCTAAAATGGCGCCACCACTGTATACGAATCTATTAAAGAAATAAATAAATACCGGAAAGGAAAGTATTGAGTAGCCTTGTGAATAAACGAGAACGATTCCGTGCCTACGAATGGTGAAAGATATTAGCGTGTTTTGATTTGCGAAGAGGTAAGAAGCGTTTGCTACGCTGTTTCCAAAAGTGTAATTTATTTATCACGAAAATAAATTTAATTTTAAAAATGAAATTAAAAAATATAATTTGAATTTACGGTGTACAGTTTTCTCTTACACATAATCGTCGAAGTCATTACTAAGTACCATCTAAATTAGACAAAAAAGTAATTGATAAAACTAACCTTGAGCAAGCGAATTATATCAAAGCATACAAACAAACTAAGATGATTGGTTATTGGGAAAACCATAACAAACAAATTAAATAATTTATTAATGTACTAATTTGTAGTGGACGATACTTTCTCACAATTTTTTCTTCGTTAGCGTAAGCCAAAGTTGAAAAGCAGTAAAGTTGTATTGACCCGCATGTACCTACACGAGGAATTCAAATAATACCAACACGGATCAAGTAAANATTCATGGTGCTTGCACCCCCTGCCACACGCCGAAAGGCGGCTTGCAGGGTACTAATGTAGATGTAGATGTAGATGTAGATGCATGTGTTTGATAAAATCAAAGCGAATCTTCTTGTAAGCTAAACTTTCTTACCTTTAGCACATTCTGCTTTATCGATTCGCCTGCAGAATTTAACCGACTCTTTATCGTGTATATCCCTATGCATCGTGATAAGACGGTTAACTCACGAAATTGAAATTTAACAATTATAGTATGGTTCAAATCATATTTAAAAAATTGCAAAATAAATAATGAAGCCAAAAATTAAATGATGAAAAAGAAAGTGAAATGAATTTTAGGAGCAAAATTTTGCCAAAATTTAAAATGTGTTACATACGGTGAACTATGAATTTTTAAGCTGCGATAAAGCATACTTTCTCTTTCTCAAGGGAAAATAAATCAGAAAAATACATTAATACCTCTGCGGACATAAAAAACGCCATAGCTCAAATTAATACTGCATAGCGCGTAAATGCTACGGCATGAATAACGTGCGTTTCTCTTGCCAAGAGATTCTTCTGTTGAAATTTTTCAAACACACGGGGTTACCGGGAGCGACAGATATATCGATTGGAATCCAAATACATTTCCAGAAATATCTAAGAATCTTTGCCAGTGCCTCCTTTGTTTTTTTTTTCGGCAGTTTAAAGAGGTCGCCTGAATTCTAAAAATCGACAACGCACATCACTACAAACGCTTAGGGAAGTGGGACAAATTATATCGAAAAAGACGCACCTTGCGAGGACTGGCTCAACAATTACTACTATGATATCGTTCAACCCGAGCTAAATTTCAAGTGGGAAATTTAAGTGAACATTCTTCTTAACTATCGCACCTGATATTCATTTAAGCCTCCTTGGGAGGTTTCCATGTTACTATTACAAATATTGACTAGATGTATTGACCAGATGCGATTTTGGAGATGGTCGTCGATTGACGAATGCAAATTTGGAGTTACAACTACTAACCCATAGTGATAGTAAATAGTGATTTTCGTCCAAAGGAGAAAGTCTAGCGATTAAAATAGTATTCACTGAGATCCGTAATATTACTGCATCATTACTTCCTGGCGACAAATAGCATAAAATTTCTTACTTATTGTAATGAAGAGAATTTGATTAACTGCTTTGCGGAACCTGTTGATATTTTTCAAACCTAAAATAATAATTAGGCTATTGTTTCCACTATTTCCAGCGAATAACACCGATACTCAAAAAACCGCTAACAGTATTATTGTTTTTGGAGTTTTGATACCACATGTTGCAACTCCTGATTCCAAATGATTCTTTCACGCCTCATTGCTTGAGGATATCAGGCTATTATATCACCTCATAAAGTAACCATATTTAACTATGGTTTAGATTGTTTATAAGTAACAAAGAAAATGATTAACCAGCACCTTTTAACGTCCATGAGAGTGAACTTTTACTAAACCACACAAAGATGTAGCGACCCATCTTCAGGCCTGAGGATGTAGCGACGCTACGAAACCATGGTCCTGTTTGTATTATGTAGTGTGGTTTAGTAAAATTTCACTCTCATGGAACGTTTTAATATTAATAATTACCGTTTTAATATTAATAATTAAGGTTACCCCTGACTCTGTATCGTTCAAGACCTTACAATTTACGTTGCATAGAATTATGTGCATTTAATTGAAGTGAAATCCTAAAGAAGCCTAATGAAATGATTGGTATAATTTTCATCTATTCAAGTAGGGCTGTCCCTAAGGCTTGCGGGGCCACAAAATTTCATTTTAAGAGGAATGCAGTTAATGGGGGGAAGCCCCCAAAACCGTAACTACGCAACTGATTGGAAGAATGGTGGGCGGAATGCTATGGCGGAATAATACTCGTAATATTTGAACATTCGGCAATGTTTTAGTTCCAACCTAACATCGTAAAATCTTTAACATGTTTTAATTAAAAGAAATGGCTAAAAAAGTAAATTTCTATTTTTTCTTGAGCTTCTTTTCCATTAAAAATGACATACATGGAGGTATAAAGTTAATAATGTGGAGATTTCATCAGATCTTTGTCTCGATACGACACTTATTTTACTCTTCGAACGATTACCATTGCCCTTCTAAATACGGGGCCCCTGGAGTTCCGGGGCCAGGGGCTGATGCCTTTCTTACCCGGCCGAAATGGCTCTGCTAAGTGCAAGTCTTGAAGAAAATTGTATGAAACTCGACGTTTATCAAGTAAAATTGGCGTGGATGTACGAGTAAGCATTTTTGCCGACAAAGGTTCATAGCTATTCTGATGTTAAGTATCTAAGATGGGCTTTGAATAGTTTGTCGATTTCCAGGCATTGCCAATAAAATTCTCTCACATAAAAGTTTTGTTGATGACAGGATACACGTATATTAAAAACAGAAAGAGCTTTAGTAACAGTACTTTCAAAGATAAAGGTCACCTGGAATAAAACGCGGCCATATGCTTGCTATCGGTGCACACATTCTATTTTCTCTCTACTGCTGCTTACACGGTCTTGCCTTATGTAAACTCGCGCACAAAGTTTGATTTCGAAGTGTTTGAGCTACAAAGATGGTCTTAAAGCCGGAGTTGGATTGAATTTTTTTGTCATACGGAATATAAATCTTTCAATTTCATCCGCCTATGTTAAGGTTAAAGGGCAACCACGATCGGCGAGCGCAAAAACTACCATGGTGCCTTATATCGCGTCACCAAGTTCCCATCTGACTCTTGATAACAAATTAATACGGTTTTATGTAAAAATCTAGAATGAGTAGCTGCATTTTCTTTCGTAAACGTTCTTTAGAAGTTAGGAGCATGTAAAGAATGTGATCGATGTAATTGATATACCAGATAACGAAGATAATACGTTCCTGAGATACATTTCTGAACAGAAGTCATTGTTAATCGGAATGCGATTGCTCACAGACACCTAAATACTAAATTACGAATACCATAAGACTGCCACTGTTTTACAAATAACTAAATATAGACTCTATATCTGATGTTTCCATCGGTAACCGACGTACGATACCCCATGCGTTACAAAATCCTAAAATAAACGTAAACTTGGCCCTACCTTTTTCCTAAATTCTCAGTTGCGCGAGTACCTCTTAAAGCTTTTTTAGGCAATTCTGTTTCAAAAAAGCAGAAAGAATTTTGAAAATACGAAAAAATTCTAAATTAGCCGAAGAATTCAAGAGCAGTCAATTTTCATGTAAACTTCATTACATTCATTTTCAAATTGGGAAGCCCAATGAAGATGGAATTGGACTCTCCTGAACACGTGAGAAATTTTCTATTATCAAAATGATCTACCTATGTATATTTTTAAAGTAGAGAATTATGCTTGTATATCCCCACATTTCTAGTCAGTATGAGAGGTAGAAAATGTCTGAGGCCAAGTCTCCGGTTAATGTCATTGAGGCATGTCCAGTTAAGGATCAGATCTTTGGCTCAAAGTTATTGTGCTAATTGTGTGGAAAAATTAAAAGCTTAGGCAGACAAGGAAGGGGTTCAACTATTGGAGGATTAGAATTAAGAATGACGGTATATGGTGAGATAAGAGCGATGGGAGAATTGGGGCTAGTTTTTATGATTTCGAGAAAGACTTTCAAATTTCTACGGGAAAGAAATGCTGCAACGACTTTTGATCCGTAAAATAGATAATATAGAAAAGATAGAAAATTATTTATTGCATCATTTTCTCTGATGTTTTGATTTTAACTATCGATGAACTGTGAGCTTTTCTTGAATCTTGGTGTATTTGAAAATTATCGTTACGAATCATTCTTAGCATATACGGTACTTTATATTGCCGTTTTTAATTATTCTCTTCGCATACTTGACATTTCAAATAATTTTACTTCGTACTTGATTTTTCTTCATTTCACTGTACATTTTATTGATTGTGTATGAAAATTGTAGTGTTTATTATTAGAATGTTTGTTATTTGTACCAGGTTTTTATTTCTACGCCTTGGCAAGGATATCTGATTTAAAACTTTTTAGTAATATCTTGAAGTAAGTTTGTTCATGTTTTACACAACCCCCATCTTTGGGAGTGCTTTCCTAAGCTTCACCTAGGTTGTTTTAATCCACAACTTAATTTTCCCTATTCTCTATTAATTTAAATCATCTTTTATTATTATATACTAATTATATTTATTTTACATTGACGATGGGCTAGCTGGAAAAGGAGTAAATAAAGTCTCAATTTCACTCTCAATGAATACGTTACTTATTTACCTACTCATTATGGTATATTTAAACGTAAAATGTGTGCTCATCTAGGAAAGACATTTTCCTTAAAAAGAGAGACGATTGAATATTAAGAAAATGAAGAAGTTATGAAAAAGTAATGAAGGCTGTTATGCTTCAAAGTTTATGCTACTAGTATATATTGAGAGATGAAATGTCTTGCGATAAAAACTTCCCTCGAGAAAGTAACACATATCTTCAGCACATGTTTAGAGAAGCGCGTGAAAATAGCGTGCGAAAAAACGGATGGCTTCAAAAATACACGGAGAGCGGCAAGAGACGCGAGGCATGAGTCTACCAGATGAGTAATGGCAGCATTGAATTAAGGGTGTCTTTAAAAGGCAACGGAAAAACTAGAGACTCTTCTGCGAATCGCGCACGTTACTTCACGTTTTTATCTACTTACAATCTGCACATTCACGAGATGAAATTCGACGAACGGAAGATAGTCACGGTGAAAATGCACCGTTGAATTAAATTCTACTTCTAAATCTACATTAGTACCCTGCAAGCCGCCTTTCGGCGTGTGGCAGGGGGTGCAAGCACCATGAATTTACTGAATTTACTTCGCTAATCTATTACTTTCGCGTATCGTTCGCGGAAAAAATGAATTCTTGTATTGTTTTTAATTTGCGCAATATAAAAAATCTCCTTCTACATCTACTACATTAGTACCCTGCAAGCCGCCTTTCGGCGTGTGGTAGGGGGTGCAAGCACCATGAATTTACTTCGCTAATCTATTACTTTCGCGTATCGTTCGCGGAAAAAATGAATTCTTGTATCGATTCGTTTTAGCATCTATTTCTCTGATCTTTCTCGCAGTGTCTGAACGACCTATGTAACATGGGGGGCGCATTATGTCAGCTACATCATCTACGAACGTGCTTTCTCTAAATTTATCAAGGAGATTTAGTCTTTGTCTAAGCCTTCTATTTTCTAAAGATTCCCATCCTGCGTCCTGAAGCATTTGCGTTACACTCACTGTCTTGTCGTAACAATTCTTTACAAAACGTATCGCCTTCCGTTGCACTTTTTCTAATTCCCGAATACAACACTTCTCTGCAGGGTCCCATACACTACACGCATATTCCAAGTGAGGCCTGACCAACGCAACGTAACATCTCTCACGGACTTTTTCATCGCTTCTACCGACAATTCTCTTCACAAATCCAAGTTTTCTAAGCGCTCGACCACATATTTTATGGATGTGGGTACCCCAGCTTAAGTTATTAGTGAGGGTTACTCCAAGGTATTTCACCGTTTCTACTGTTGATAAAGTTTTACCTTGGAGCCTGTACGTATAATCGTTGGCATTATTTTTCCTTTGGAAGAAGTTCATTACTGAACCAAATTATGGTAAATCTATCTATTCGGAACATCTGAATCCTTTCTCAAGGGTCTAAAACGACCAGATTACGTAAACGTAAGTTTACAACAAATCAGTGTATATTTTCAGAAGATTTTTTTGCGCATCTTTAATTCAGAATGTACAACAATATTGGTCTATGTCATCGAGATAATAATTGAGGGAAGTGAAATTTTATGAATAAAAATTTTTCAAAACTTTGAATATTGAATTTACCGATTCTATTATTAGCAAACTAATTTGTGCAATTATTATGATGACGCTTTCAATTCACAATTCACAAATTCCTGATTGTTTCATATTATGAAACATTCTGAAATAATTATCATTACGTTGATAATTTTTTCAGCGGAAACGTGTGTACATAAATATATACTCCGGAAACATACTCGATGAATATTTCATGATGTATTAGCAAACGAAATTCTTTATTATTTTGCGTAATACATATTTCGTTACTGAAATTATATCGATCGGCTTAAAAAAGGGCTGTAATTAATGACCGATGACAGTGGATACAATTTCAACTGTATACAGCAATATTGTAAGGAACATTCCACCCAAAACCATCTGAAAAAAATTTCATCCGTTGTGGGGATCGAACCCACGACCTTTGGATTAGAAGTCCAACGCGCTATCCTCTGCGCCAAACGGACAGCGATTAACTACGGTAGAGTAATGGAATAACATGAAAATTGAGCTATTTAGTACTATTTAAGGATTTGTACTTCTGTACATAGAATCGCTGTATTTTCTTTAGCGGTACTTCAAGGTGGTGGCAAAATATAACGTGGGACAAGAAAAAAAATCTAAGGCCATGAACTTTTGGAGCGCGAGGAAACATCCCTTTTTTCCCTCTACAAATGACCGGAGTTTTACGTCACAATCTTGACCTTTTTCTTGTTCTCGGAGGAAGTTTTCCCGGCGAGGTCATTGCAATTATTTCACACTCGCTCTTTATATCCAGGAAATAGCCGCATATCCGTCTACTTCCACTACTCGAAGATAATGTGATTGTGTAACAAGCAAGCCGCACGTCTTGATAAGAACGATTTGTAAGATCGACCGCAAGATAAAACGATGTTTATGCTGTAATGATTTAATTGTAGTTCTGACCTTGGTAAAATTAAAAGAATGCACTCAAAGTATTCCGCTGAGTGGATAAATTGAAATTTCTGAGAGAAATTACTTATAATATAAATCCAGGAGCGGATTTCGACCGTCGCAAAGACCCTGGCAAGTGTTAGTAAATATCGCAGTAAAATACAAAAAATGACCGCTAATTACAAAATTCATTGAAACGCCTATCATTGACATTCTAATGTATGCCAGAAAAACCAATTCCAGTAATACCCTTAAGTTATGCGATAAATGGGGCCCATGGAGGAAAGACTGGATAGTCTCTACTCTTTCTACCATGGTGCGACTGACGAAAATCTCGTGTGTCGAATTTGCGCAAGTGAGGGAACAGTGTTGCATATAAAAAAATTAAATATTGTTTTTAGGGAACAAGTGAAAATCAAAACAGTAGTTTAGAAGAAAAATATGACGACACAACTTCCTCTCTTTATCTACGCACATTTTCGTCGTAGCAAGGTAATATTGTTTTTATTTCTCGCTTCGTTGAAGTCCGTTTTCTCATACTTATAAGCATTTATCAATTGAGCCGAGAGCTTCTGTGAAGCTTTCAATGGCATGTGTGAGGGACGAAACTGGAAAGGAAAATCAAGAGCCACGTAAGTCCGAGTTCGCGTAAATCGGGTAATTATTGTATTGGATAATATACAATGACAGACATATTTATCAATTAGCAATCGAAATGTACAGCAATGAATATAGACATCTGATTTAAATGACATGACACATGAATTTCCTCTTTGAGGCCCTACTTTGCACGAATTCCCAGTGAGCAGGAGGCTTTCGGTTAGCACATAATACCTCGAGTTGTGAATACACATTCACGAGTAAACCGAACGAAGCCTAATTGTCTGAGTAAAGTATATTATTGTTTCAAATTGTTTATAATGTAAATGTTTGACAAATAAAAGTATTTGAATCCTTTTATTAACGTGTGGTGAACTCTCGATTTCCCGGGCTAATGATGGTGAAGGTACAGGAATAATTAAAAAGCACGGATAATCCGAACTCTCACTTTTATCTCTTAAGATTTCCTAATTTATGTCAACGAACAATTTATTATAATTTGCGGACATAGATAATAATTTCAGATAGTTTTATCGACTCCTTGAGTGACTTCTTCACTCGGCCGCGGATCTCTTTATCAGCGATGAATGTTACTGTGGTCGTATTCACACTGTTCCATAGACAAGGTCTTACTCAAGTCCTACTTGTATCAGAGCGTGAAAATGCTTATCAGTATATTATGTTTGATTTTTTTTAAAGACCGCCGGAAATATCGACAAAGAGCAGCATATAATGCACGGATGAACCGCAAACAGAATAAGAGGCCCACGGATAAATGGGAGAGTACTTTATTTGAAGTTTGTTATCGTGTCCCGCAGCTTATAAGCACGACGGGATGTATTGATTATCTTGATAATAAACTCAAGATTATGAACTGTAGAAAACCAGCATTTTAAGCGTTCTGAGAAGAATTATTGATTATATCGTATTACGGCTCCATTGATGACTTGCATACTCTTCTCTCTAAATTGTGTCCTATTTACTGATTTTCCCGAAGATTATTTGTCACCAATATCTAAAGTAGAAGTATGTCGAGGAATTTTGGCAGGAAACTGCTAAGTGGCTCTTCTTAGCGATTTAAGCAAGATCCATTTAGTTAAGCCAACATTTTTAGCAAGTAAAAATCCAGCATGAAGTGGAAATTTGAGCGGCGTTGATAAGTTATTTACTTCTATTTGATATTGCAAATATTCGCATACTGAGAAAACAAGTTTTCTCTTGTGTAAAATCAAGGCTTCGGTAGTAATCGTGTGAGTTGCAATTTTTTCTGCCATTTAGTTAAAATTTCTTTTCTAGGAGAATTTTGAGTTCTGTAGGATTTTTTTACGTGATAGTACCAATTACCAAAGAATAGGAAATACTGTAAATGTAGTAGCAATGTAAAATAAAAGCCGAAGAGAATTATGCTAAGATAAACCGTAACATACATTCAGATACTAAGAATAGCTTAGAAAGGATGTTATGAAATGAGAACTAAAATTTTGTTATAGGTATATATTTAGGTCTTATGGTGACAACTTTATCCAACGCGACGGAATCTACGCTCCTTGTTTTCTAAGCTAAAAGAGCAACTGTTGATGACACTGAATTTACGATCTCGCATTACGGTGGAATTTTTAGACCTCTCTCCTAATTATCTTATCTACTCCGGTTCTGCGGATGTCTCCGCCTGCTTTTCCGCTTCCAGTTAATCTGACCCATATAGCAGTTCAGTTCACCACGAAAAGTAGTCTAGCCTTGCAAAGCTGGCGGAGTTATCAATTAAAATATTTCCTACTTTATTCTGATTGGACTTTCTTTTATCCTAGCACTCTCAAACTTGAATACTTGAATGCCTATACCCTATTTACAATAAATATCCTCTATAATATATCTCAAGCCCTCATTATAAATCACTGCAGTCAAACCTCGATAAGGATTGAGGATAGGAAAATTACTAATCACGGAAGAGCCGCGCGGCTATATCCCAAGGAATAACAGGTGTGAATAATAGCGACATGACTGGGACTCGAACCCAGGTCTTCCAATTTCCTGGCATAGATTTCAACTACTGAACTACCATACTAATTTTCTCCCAAACTGTTTGGGAATTCTTTGGTGAGCAAAGCGAGTAGTCTCCACTTACACGAACTACCGCTAGGTGATTGGACGCGCCTTGGTATTATAGTGGTTAAATACCTGCCCGGAAAGTGAGAGACTTGGGATCGAGTCCCAGTCATGTCGAAATTTTTCACACCGATTATTCCTTGAACCTCGATAACTCGAAATCCTCCATATGTCGAAGAAAAGGTCTGTCCTATTGAGGAAACCTCTATTAGTCTAAGTCTAGACTGCCTGACCTTTATACCTCGAATTTTTTAGCAGCGAGGACTTCCGTAACCCTATTGAGAAGAGTTTTCGGATCCCAAAAATGTCTTCCTCGAGTCTTTTTCTAAGTCGAAAAGGAACGCAATTAAATGCAATAGGTATAATAACGAATCGTAATGTAATTGTACTTCCCGCGTTATCCAACACGATATTTTGTAGAGAAAAATATTGTGATATAGACTCTTTATTTAAACGAAATTCTGTATCTCGCCTCCTGGAAGAGCTCCTTTCTAAGCACCTGTCCCGAATACATACATGCTTACATGTAACATTATGGAAGAAAAGGGTGAGATATTGAAGGAACAGTTAGGTAATTAGGCCAGGGAGCGTAAAAGATGAACGAAAAGATAGAAGCTGGATAGAGAAAAGGTATGGGTAAAAAAACGAATAAAATTTTTTCCGAGTGATTTTCTTTTTTACTTCACGGGGAAGATAAATCTAAAAGGAGTTCGAAAGGAGTTGAAAGTAATTTCCTGTAATACGATACCTTCCGCCCGCCTTTGTATGCAACCTAATGGGATCCATTTATGATGGAATTTTTACACAATTTTCCATCATTACTTTGGTGATGTAAATATTTTCCATCTCGTAATCCAATTAGCAAAAAAATTAAGGCTTAAAAAGAAACATCTTGTGCAATAAAATGATCAATTAAGGTGTGTACAATCTTCTTTAGTTAACGACGAAAAATTAAAGTGACAGCTAGGATATGTATACATATGGAAATTACCAAATTGTTTGGCGATCAAATTTCTTATTAACAGAACATTTTCAGATGAACTTTATCTGGGTTTATTCGCGATTCCTACAGGCGTTTGGATTGGAAATGTGGGATACTAATCAAACAAGCAGCAATTCTGTAATCGGAAAAACGTCCACTTTATCACGGATGTAATCTCCAGTAATTTTAGCTGATCTAAGATTTCTAGAGGGTATTTATTGCATGAAATAAATGATTGAGGTAATCTTTAATACATTTTAAGCAGAAAATATCGGTATTTTATTGAATGTTATCATTAACATTTGCTTCAGCAGCAACGACGCGAGGCTTACCGTACATACCCGCGTATAACACTTTTGGAACTGTATTCTTCATCTATCATAATAAATACTATGAAAAATCTACATCCTGCAATAAAACGCATCCTGATTTTTAAATAATTTTTTCATGAATAAACTGCTTCTTATGCGCTTGTATGTAAGTGTTAAAGCTGTTCAGATCCTTAAAGCAAAACTTATACCCTACACCACGTGTACAATATTTGATAAGCATAGAACTTTCTTAAGAAGAGAGAAGAAATTGCCAAAAATCGGAAATAGGAAATACTTTAGGATATGATATGATAGGACATATACTTTCATGGCTCTGATTTCAGTACAAGGAAAT
This sequence comes from Ladona fulva, assembly GCA_000376725.2. Taxonomy (NCBI): domain Eukaryota; kingdom Metazoa; phylum Arthropoda; class Insecta; order Odonata; family Libellulidae; genus Ladona; species Ladona fulva. The sequence goes on from KZ308177.1 coordinate 1,411,361, forward strand.
ATTTCAACGGAAAATGTTAAGAAATTCTAACTTATTGAAACATTAGAAATGGAAGGATGGGACGAAGTATTATTCGAGAAATGAAATCGCTATTAAATTAACTTTAATATCAACAGGAACATTTATGCATGGGTATAATTTCTTAAATGAAGAGCAAAATACGCTCTGATACATAAAAATTACAAAATCTTATTCATTTTCGCAGCGGAATTGGTTAATTCTAATATAACCACTATTTAGGGAAGTTTCGTATGCATATTTATCTACAATAAAAAATCACCGCTTTTTTGATGACTAATAACCTGATGGATTAAAATTGATAGTTTTTTAAAGATAGGATGACAAGAAGGAGACAAAGAGAAAAGTTGTCGGATGATATGAAGAAAAGGCTTAGTTATAAAGAAATGACATTTTCATTTTCGGGAATTTTAGGGAACATACTCATTTATTTATGTAAAATAAACAGCAATGGTTTTCACCCATAGTGAGTTCACGAATAGAAAGCGTGAAATATGAACAGAAATCCATAAAAATTCTTCTTACTTCTAATTCTATTCTTTTACTCTATACGAAGTTACTCCAAAATAAAAACTTATTTGTTAATTTTTCTTTCATAAAACGCAAGTATTTTTGCTGGGCATTCTATCTTTTACTACTTAGAATTTTCTCTCTATCTGTAAGTAACATTCTGCCATGCGAAAAGCAAGCTTTCTGGAGGGAAATCCCTTCTTATCAAATTTATCCTGAACAAATGATATCTTCTGATATTCTAATATAAATAGCTCTGTTAAGCAGTGAGAAAAGCAAGCTAATAAATTCCGCGGTAGAACACTGGAAGGGAAAACTAAGAAAGTTGCCAGATTATCTTCTTTCTGGAATCCTGATTTCCAAGGTGAAATCGAAATCTAGAAATAGTCTCCTGACTAGCGCCCGAACACTCCGTCCTCGTTGTTTTGTAGCTTTTCTTATAAACCCACAAATTATGGGAATGACATATATAGAGGAAGCTGAACCATATTGTGCAGAGCCTAAAATAAAAGCTGGAGACAGAATTCAAAAATTTTCCTGGCGCAAACCATCGAGTTAAAAGAGAACTTCGCGGTAAAGAAAATTACTCATATCACTTTGCTCCAATTACTAATCCTTTACATTAGACTGTTACACAATTATGAGAACATTGGAAATGAAAGAACATCTTTCAAGGCTACTGTCCAGAAAAAAACCAAGAACAAATGTTTTCCTTCATTTATGAAAAAGTGTGTGAATATAATAGTCCTTCATTTTCGAAACAATCATAATAGTTAAGGAATAACTATTTTTATCTTATGAGTGTGAATCATGGATTTGTGAATGAAATACATTTAATTTAGGACTTAACAATTGTAGAGACAATCAACAGCAAAATTCGGATCACTTTGATCATCAGTGAAGCGTTATTACCTTTAGAATGTTAAGAAATAGAAAAGATATTTTATTCGCTGACTGAAATTCATTGAATAGATCAACGACTAGCTTTTCAATCACATCCTCTAATCATCGAAAAGAGTTGAGTGAGCTAAATATGGTTAATTTCTAAACACTGCTAAACTTGAAATGATAACAATATGCTGGTAGAGTTCCAATTTGCCATACTGATAGTGACATTTACTAGGGAAACAAAAAATTGTGCCATCACGATAACTTAGCATTAGATAATAATATTTCTCTGAGTAGTTTCATGTTAAAGTTTACCTTAAAAAAAGGTGGAAGAGGCTTATATACACAATAAGCTAGAGCGAGCAAATGTATCTACCTCCACATATGTAACCTGCGAGCTGCCCTTCGGCAGGGGTGCTTGCACCGTTCGTTCTATTCCCTTATTTCGGTTACTGTCGCGTATCGTCCACAAAAATGCGTGCACCCATAGTCATAGCACCATTTTTTCTTATTTTCCTCGAGATATTAGAAACGACCTATGTAACAGGGAGGGCGCATAATATCTGCGAAGTATTTGTATATTAAGTACCTATTATTTTTCACTTAATTGAGCAAATTCAGCCAAGTTAAAATTTGTTTTCTTTCGAAGGCCATCCAATCTTATGTTCTGAAACAACTGGGTAACAATCACCAATTTATCGTAAGAGTTCTTCACAAATTGCAACGTCTTACTCGCTTTTTTTAAATCTACGCTTATTTTATTTCTCGACTACAACACGGGTCTGCATGGTCCCACATCGTTACATTAATAAGAGTAAGGAGTGCAAGAATTACGACAGGAAAATATCTCTCCGCCAATAAGTAGGTAATCAATTATGGATTCGTAATCTAATTCTTGAGTAATGTTGAATTATACTGTTTTTTGCTAGTAAGATTCCTCACGTTGAGACTCAAAATGAATATGAACCCCTGGTTACAGAACCAACATTTTCTCGATTCACTTTTGAGCTTTTTCAAGATACGACCTTGGTTACCCGTGCGCGACAAGAAAGTTTTATCCGCAATTTTACGATTTTCAGGTCACCTCGCATCGTTTGTTACCTCGAGATAGTTTGTTAGTGATGCGTGATGAAATGTTTAAATCCTTCCAACGATATTTTCATTGCCTCACAAGTACGTCAAACGAATTAAAAACACCTTCATATAACATTCACGAACATTAAAATGAGTTTCTGAAGGTTTTGGACACAGCATCAATGAATAATTAAAGTTAGAAACGAATTTTCATCCTCCTCAAGTATGTAGTAAAACCGCTCCGGTAGATTATGTTCTTACAGCTTAATGATGATATTTGTGGCAAATTTCCTTACATTGCATATTTTGCTGTTCTAGAAGACAATATTTTACCCTTACGTTACTTACTTTTCCCTTACATTAATTCCTGAGCACCGTAACGGAACATAATATGGCTCAAGAATACCCTTAAATACTTCCAAACTATTTGTTGCAGCTGATTCTACTACGAACGAAAAACGTTTGTCTTTGCTGCAGTGGAGTGGGGAAAGAATTCTAGATTGAGATGATATCAGAACCATGATACAGAAAATTGAATCTTATTATAATTATTTATATAAGTAAGATGTCTTACCCAGAAGAAATAAATCAATTAAATCAAATCAAGGTATTGATTGAATCATAAAGATTCAATCACTACCTTTGCTGAATAAAAATCTAGTCATCATACGGCGTTCTGGTTGATTTCACATCAAGGGGAAAAGCAAAGACGTAATACTTCACTTCCAATCTTGTCTAGTAAGCTTCATTCCTTCTCCTAAGTTATTGGCAGCAAACCAGCTGTCTGACTTTGGGCTGAATACTTCATAGACTAACAATCATGTGGTGAAAAAAGTCTGCTAGGAATTTTGTGAAGGGAGAGCATTATTCTGAACCATTATTTGGAAGTTCTTTACGGATCTAAGAGTTGAAGAACAATGCACAACCTATAGTGTTTCTAACGGCGCTAAAAGGTCTGGAATTAATTCACTGTGGTAGTGAAGGAAACGTTGGTAGTCAAGGAAAGAGACAAAAGTAGTAGAGGTTAAAGAGCGAAATAAAGCATAAACGGCCATTGCCGAGTTGAATCATGCCAACGAGATAAGTTTACGTTTTTCCCATACTTCGAACTTTTAAGGAAAAAGGGCTGTTAAAATGCCATTAAAATTTAAGGAAACTGCACTAAAATAAAAAATATTATAATTATGCAAGAAATTGTTCAATTTTAAGCTTATCGCATCACAAAGAAAACTTACCGAGAAAGTTTTCATTTGATATAATAGACTTATTATATATTTTCGATAAAAATACTTCTGTGAGAAACTGTGGGAGTATGACTCAGGGAAGGATTTGAAACCCTTGTTTCCGTGATTTTCACTTTTAAATTGATTCGCTGAATAAAATTCTCTGCTTTAAACAGTTTAATAATTATTACCATCATAATGGTGAATTGGGTTACTATTGCTGGACCTCACGTGAGCTAGATATCTAAATATTCATATACTTTATGATAAAAACATATTGTTATTTGCTGCAATCATATAAAGGTCCCTTTCTTAATGAATATCACGCCTGAAATATAGAGAAAAACTCGCGCAATCGTTAGACCGAAAAAGTAAACAGATGCTGACTTTCTAATTGGTACTCATCAGAACATTTTGTCGGAACTTAAAGCTATTTGTGAAGATAATCTAAGCGAGGATCTGAAAATCTGCTAAAAGTGGCAAGTCCAAAGAGGACTGTATCTCTCGCTAAATTCCGCTGCCTAATAATAGAATGGAGAGACAGTTTTACGAGGATACTCCCAAAGCACGTCCATTTTCAATAGAAAGCTAGAGGAAGTCATTAAGGCATCCGGTGGTGGTCAAAAGGACCGCTTTGGTTCTTTCGACAGACGCGATTCAAACGATGCACACCAGTTGTCGGAAAATTTGTTTACAGTCCAACGCTTGTAAAAATCCACTCTCCGTTCCCTTCAAGTAAATTTGATTGGAAACCTTTCTTTAATTACGGCCGACGTTTTCAAGGTCTCGAAGTTTATTAGTGTTAGGATTAGCTACTTAAATATCATACGAGGGATGGTTAGTTTGACATGTAGATTGGATCAGATGTCTTCAATAGTTTTTCTTGAATGAGTCCATTCATTTATGCTAACGTAATTTGCAAGACTTTGATTGAAAGATACATCAGTGCTGAAATTCGTACACGATATATGTATTTATATATGTAAGCATGTAATTCTGTCTATGAATATGTTCATAAATGTATTTTTATGTTTAAACACTCAAAATTCTAGTTTGTTGTACGCAATAATTCACCAAATTAAGACATTTTTGGATTGAGGTAAAGGTGTTAACTTTGCACATTGAAGTTGTGCGGCTGAATCTCAAGGAATAACAAGTGACAAACAAAGAATAACATGACTGGGACTCGAACCCAGGTCTCCCACTTTCCGGGCAGATATTCTAACCACTAAACTACCATGCCACGTCTCTTCTACACTGTTTAGGGAATGCCTTGTGAGCAAGGCGGGCAGCCTCCACTTAGTGGGCCTTGCTCACAAGGCATTCCCTAAACAGTGTAGAAGAGACGTGGCATGGTAGTTTAGTGGTTAGAATATCTGCCCGGAAAGTGGGAGACCTGGGTTCGAGTGCCAGTCATGTCACTATTTTTCACACTTGTTATTCCTTAAGACATTTTTGTTCAAAGATTGGGGAGTAGAATCGCAGGATTCCCTTCATTTTTGCCAGTATTCCAAAGGCATTTTCTAGTTGCATATTAGTGTGGTTGGGAACATTATGAAATAAAAAGTGACGAGAGGATACTAAAATTTTAAGAATAAGATGCTCAGAAGGTAGATACTCCAAAGGAGATTTTTTATATTGTGCAAATTAAAAACGTTTGCGTCATTGAAAACTTCGTTATTACCTTTCTATTATGTTTCATTGCGATTTTTTAATCTCGAACCGTCTAAGCGAAGAAATGGTGTATCAGTGGCTTAAGTAATTACATAATATAGAAAACTTTACTAATGAAACGTCCTTAAGTAACCTAAAATTATCCCCAATATATAATCTTATTTTATCTGATAAAGTTATTTCTACGATTAAATACAATTCAATGCAGAGACGAAAATGAGAAAATATACGAAAGGAAATTATAACTTTTTATGTTATGTTAGATACACTTGATAGAAGGAATATATGTATTGTTTCTCTAGAAGAAACGGACATGAAGAAAGTCTGACCACACTGGGACTCGAACACTGGGCACTGGGTCTCTCAATTTCCGGTTGGTTGCTCCAACCATTTTTTTGTCAGGATAGCTCAATAGTCATTTTTTCTCAATGGAATATTTTGTCCGTTTTTCTTGGGGAATTTTTCTAGGTATACGCTATTACGTGCAAAGTCACCTACTACACTTTTCCATATATATATATATTTTTTATGAATAAACTTCATTGATCTATAGCGTTTCAAATGAGTGCGATCTTTCTCCAAACCCCTCTCCTTACTCATCACCCACTCTGACACCTTATTCGTATTCGTTAAAAGATGTCAGCGTAAAGAATGGAACGACATAACTTTTATCCGCAGCACTTACTGTGCATTTGTTAAAGTTGTATCTTTTCATACTTTACGTTATAGAGACCTACCACAAAGGCATTCCAGAAACAATTAATACAACACATGATCTTAAAATGTTACGATTTTGTTTCCAACAAACTTCACAGCCTTGATATTTTGGCTTAAAATTCACGGCCGACAAACGCATGAATGTATGTGTGCACTTTTTGTGTCAATCAATAAGCAAATGTTCGGAGATAAAGGTCAGATTTGGAGGTCACCCTGCAGTCGTCTCAAGTGGGGACTTAAAGATCAATCGCTATTGAAGAGCCATTGTGCCCTTTCCTAATTTTCAACTGTAAAGCCAGTTTCCAAGAGTATCGCTTGTGAACAATGACGACAGGAAGTCACGGTTGTAAATATCCTTTCGTGCCAAATAAGTGAGTAAATTAACAATGAAGGGGCTAGAAGTCATCATGAGCACTTTTCTTATCAGAAGTAACTTTCAAAATGTTTTTTTTGGTAGAATATGCCAAGTGGTCTTTCTTTCCAAAATAAATGTTTTTAATTGTCCTTTATTGGTTTTTAATGCGATTTGAAAAATTGACTTAAAACCAGCGGTGGCTGAGATCTGGTATCACATCACATAGGTTTCATCCTCTATCTTGATTCGGCATATTAAACGTCGTTGCATTTAAACCCCGAATCGGAAGTGTGTTTACTAGGCAAGGATGCCTTACCTGAAATGCATAGGTAATTTACGCATAGCATAATGCATATTCGATTTTAATTTTTCAACAACGGGTCTCTCAGCATCACAATTGAACTGAGTTTACATAAATAAGCACATTATTGAATTTTCCAAATTTTTACCTCAAGTCATCTTTCAAAAAGCCCAAATTTACGTTTCATACACTTTTGAGAAAAGATCTGTTTTAATAATATTGTATTATTTGCAAAAGGAAAGAATTTCTTGTATTTATAGAGACCAACCTTTAAAGGCCAACTTCAGGGAATATTTCGAGAATTGGTTTTTGTATGGAAAGAGGCCTTTATAAGAGAAATATGAACATGGATTAAATATGGATATATAACATTATGAGATCTTAAACTACAAATTATACAGATTTTAATAAGCTCAATATTAATATTCACGGATTATATCATATAGGCGATTTCGTTCCCCCTCATTTTTTAAAACAAATTTTCAATTTAATTCCATAAGAGAATAAAGGTCCATTCAATTCAGGGAGAGTTCTCCATGGATAAATGAGAACATTATGAAATTATTAAAATTTCCGCGATAAGATGTAAAAAAGAATTATAAGATTGTCACAGTTTTTCATATTAAGTAATTTCTGAATTTCGGCAATGCTGTAAATTCAACCACAAACTATGACCTACAACATGTATTGTAATTCCGCAACCATAAGAAATGTAATAGATATTTCACGACTAACTCCTTTTGGTGGATTTAGCTCAAATATTTTCTCTAATTACTTCAAACAATGGCAATTTAGAACCTCTGTATTTATCATCCCATGCAATTTTACCTATTTATTACGGCCACTTTTAATTTCTTACAGTCTCTACAGTTCTCTAATTTCAGTTTATCCGGAGGATAGAGATTTTCTTTGCTAAGAACAAAACTTCGCGTCGTCACCTTTTTTCCGCGTTAATTAAACGTAAATAAGAATTAATGTTCTTATTTTAACAACTGTAAAACTTTTTTTAATAATTAAATGGTATATTTGAATTTGTCCATGATTTCTAAATTCAAATTCCTCGCATGAGCGAAACCGTAGAAAAAAGTAACGAAATACTTACTTTTCAAGGTATCTTCAACGAGGTTTTAGTACAGCAAATTCCGTGATGACATCAATTTACTTAATAGCTTGTACAGTGACACTTTTAACTGTAACTAGACTCCGTGACTCCACGGATTTCTAGAAACCGGTATTTTTCTGCGTAAAAGATGATACAGTGCGATGTTCTGATGATTACGGTATACGTGATACCTAACGAAAGCTCAATTAGTGGTTTAGCAGGAAATGAAAAGGACTTATGAGGCAGAATTCCAAGTAATTTGTGGTATTCCATGCCAGGAGATAGAAGAAAGGACAAAAATTTTGACATGGAACTAGATCCTGTAATATAATTTTCAGCCTAACAATTTAATTGGTATTTTGCTAGGTTATATAAAACAGGATCTAATTATCTTTGAAAATTTGTGCTGTCCTTTTTCTCTTAATAAGGCTATTATAATTACACGAAGAAGCTTTTTACTAAGATAATACTCCAAACACTTTTTTCCGACGAGAATCCATACGAGTAAGAGTTCATGGAATTATCTTTACGGGAAATACACAATACAACACTAAGCCAGAAATAGTAGGGGAAATTTTCGTGTGTTACTCAAAGGAGTATCAGAGCTGTTATTTAATATTCAACTGGTATTTAACATTTACGTAACGCTTAAGTTCATCAGGTGGTTGAAGTATATCTACGCTATATACTCAAATAGATTAACTTGTTAATGTCGCTATAAAATGTGTNAATTTTCGTGTGTTACTCAAAGGAGTATCAGAGCTGTTATTTAATATTCAACTGGTATTTAACATTTACGTAACGCTTAAGTTCATCAGGTGGTTAAAGTATATCTACGCTATATACTCAAATAGATTAACTTGTTAATGTCGCTATAAAATGTGTCACGACAAAAGCTGTTAAGTTAATTGAAGTCATCACGTAAATCACGTGGTACTGAAACCACGTTGAATACTAAGTATTTCGTTACTTTATTCTACGGTTTCGCTGATGCGAGGCATTTAAACTTAGAAATGGAATAAATTCAATCATTCCATTCAATTACTAAACAATTGTTAACAAATGTTAAAATAAGAAAATTTAAATACATAAATAAATAAATAAATTCAAAGATACACAATTCGGTTTTCTTCGTAGGAGTTATTTGAGAGATATTCTACTACTTGCGCACAAAGTGAGAGATGAAATTTCGTTTTTGTTCAGTTCAATCATTTTTCTACTCGCAAACTTGGTGAAATCATTCCAACTGAAAAACCCTCTTAACTAATCAACAAAGGTGAGAGATAGATTAAATTTGACGAATCGTACGACTTATTTAGTCATAGATTTACTTATCGACTAACTGATTACTTAAAATTTGAATTCGACCAAAAATATTAATTTTCGAAAATTGCCGAGAATGAATTCTCGTTTAGAATGACGTCTCAACTATGCCTGATAATGGAACTCTAGAGACAAAACAGGTATTCTGTGTGTGAATAAAAATTTGCAGAATCCGGAATAATTTGTGCAATTCCTTTCATGATGAACGATATAGCTAGGTTCTACGAATAAAGGCTGATTATATGGAGAATGAAATCAGTAGAGCCTTTATGTTATGTTAGATACACTTGATAGAAGGAATATATGTATTGTTTCTCTAGAAGAAACGGACATGAAGAAAGTCTGACCACACTGGGACTCGAACACTGGGCACTGGGTCTCTCAATTTCCGGTTGGTTGCTCTAACCATTTTTTTATCAGGATAGCTCAATAGTCATTTTTTCTCAATGGAATATTTTGTCCGTTTTTCCTTGGGGAATTTTTCTAGGTATACACTATTACGTGCAAAGTCACCTATTACACTTTTCCATATATATATTTTTTATGAATAAACTTCATTGATCTATAGCGTTTCAAATGAGTGCGATCTTTCTCCAAACCCCTCTCCTTACTCATCACCCACTCTGACACCTTATTCGTATTCGTTAAAAGATGTCAGCGTAAAGAATGGAACGACATAACTTTTATCCGCAGCACTTACTGTGCATTTGTTAAAGTTGTATCTTTTCATACTTTACGTTATAGAGACCTACCACAAAGGCATTCCAGAAACAATTAATACAACACATGATCTTAAAATGTTACGATTTTGTTTCCAACAAACTTCACAGCCTTGATATTTTGGCTTAAAATTCACGGCCGACAAACGCATGAATGTATGTGTGCACTTTTTGTGTCAATCAATAAGCAAATGTTCGGAGATAAAGGTCAGATTTGGAGGTCACCCTGCAGTCGTCTCAAGTGGGGACTTAAAGATCAATCGCTATTGAAGAGCCATTGTGCCCTTTCCTAATTTTCAACTGTAAAGCCAGTTTCCACGATTATCGCTTGTGAACAATGACGACAGGAAGTCACGGTTGTAAATATCCTTTCGTGCCAAATTAGTGAGTAAATTAACAATGAAGGGGCTAGAAGTCATCATGAGCACTTTTCTTATCAGAAGTAACTTTCAAAATGTTTTTTTTGGTAGAATATGCCAAGTGGTCTTTCTTTCCAAAATAAATGTTTTTAATTGTCCTTTATTGGTTTTTAATGCGATTTGAAAAATTGACTTAAAACCAGCGGTGGCTGAGATCTGGTGTCACATCACATAGGTTTCATCCTCTATCTTGATTCGGCATATTAAACGTCGTTGCATTTAAACCCCGAATCGGAAGTGTGTTTACTAGGCAAGGATGCCTTACCTGAAATGCATAGGTAATTTACACATAACATAATGCATATTCGATTTTAATTTTTCAACAACGGGTCTCTCAGCATCACAATTGAACTGAGTTTACATAAATAAGCACATTATTGAATTTTCCAAATT
>KZ308177.1:1422288-1468865 GCA_000376725.2 Ladona fulva
TAAGCTTGATTTTCTTTCAATTCGTAATCGGGTACAATGAGAACCATCCCAGAGTTGTTACAGTATATAAGGAAATTAAATGTCCGCTCTCCGCGTCAAGCTGTAACGAGGGATATCCTCTGGTTAGTGGAGGTCCATGATTGCGATTCGGACATTAAGAGTCATTTGTCATCATTACCAAGGCAACGCCACAATAATAGGTGAGGAAGACTCGGTCGATACCGAACTGGATCATGGGAAGGTTACGCAAGGTCATTAGTGCACCACCGCAGATGTGTTTTTCATAACCACATCCAAAAGACCGGCTACTGAGAGAAAGGGGAAAGCAGCATCCGCTCCGGAAATGAAGTCACGACGAATTATCGCAAATAAAAAAGGAAAAATTTCGTAGATGAGTGCGGAAAAGGATTTCCATTCTTATTTTACCGTAGGGGTTTTGATTGCCGTCGTTAAATCTTAGAAAGGAATGCGTTTCAGTTTACGACGTACAATTCGGTTCCCTCAGTTCGGACAAGGAATTTGGGCCATTAATTCCCTTCTTTTGATACGATACGACGACTGCGAATTGCGGAATGTGGCAAATATCTCGAGTGCATTCATTCATGACAAAGTGTCGCTGGGCTGTATGAGAAGCGTTGAGTTTTGAGATCGTATTCAAGGATTATACCCATGATTCTTTGAAAGAAAAAGATATTGGATGCGCAAACTGAACGGATGAAAGCTCTACATGCAAATTAAATGTCTCGGACAATGATTTTTCTTATTGTGACGCTTGGACCGACAATTTAACTTTTCATTACTTTATTGGAAATAATGGAACCGTTTCTGTAATGGAATCGGAATTCATAAAAATATGGTTAGATCTAAAATGAGGGTGGACTTGAAGTATCTTTTCGGTCTTCACGCCGGTAATTTCAATTGGAGAGTGAGGCGCCCTCTCCACCATTCAACCGAGCATTCCAGACGTAATAAAAGATTCATTATCTGGGAAATTATGCACACCCGTCGAAAAATTTCGTATATTTAACAGCCGTCTATGAATTCTCTTTATTCATAGATACGAACGAAAATGATTTAGAGGAAAATTGTTCATGATAATACAAAGGAAATAACTTATAAAGTTATGATCAGCCCACATTTATGAGTAGATTTTTCAAAAGTCTAGCTTTTACTCTTGACAACTTCAAAGACAAATAGACAGATATAAAATAATTGTAGACAGCCGACAAGTTCAGCTTGTTGCGTAAAAATTTCTACTCTTCAGCACACTGCAGTTATAAGATACATATAAAATAGATAGTCAGTGACAGACAGATATAAAATAATTGTAGACAGTCGACATGAACATGAAATCTACAACTTCAGCTTGTTGCGAAATTATATCTACTCTTAAGCACACTGCAGCGATGAAGTGCTGAGAATCTTTTCGATTGCAAGAAAAGGATCCCAGCGTCCCAATTTCGAAGTTTCAAACTCGCAAGATTGATTTGTGAGCATCGATGCGCGATGCAAAGGAGATCCACGTAATCTCTTTTTGTGACTTCTTGGATAGTACAATGGACTGATGACATATTCAAACTTTCAGTACCTCCACTCGTAGTAATGTTGACAGAATGAGGTTAGCGTTACTCCGTCTTTCGTTATTTAACAATTTGTTTTTCTTTCGCACAAAACTGTAACTATTAGATTGTTTTAAACTCTGGCAATAACTTTAGATTTTGATAACTTGTTGTTTGCTCATTACACTCTATTCTGTAACAGTAAGTATTAGTTCTCCCGATTCCAGTTTTAGATTTAGCATTAATAAACCTAATTAATTATTTTGAAACGCAATCACTGGAATCTAACTCAACGTCACTATCAGCAGCTATTTCTTTCTCTTTTGGGCTCAACGTTTTTCCCCAACGAACATTTTTCGTTGGGGAGGATGAAATGAGTTCAGTTCAATTTAAATCCGTTCTAGCATTAACAGCATTACATACATTAGCTGGTGGGATTGAGGATTTGATAAGACAAGGAAGAAAGATCTATGTATGTTTACATTGCATTGTCACAGAATTTCATAGTTTCGATCAGAACTATTCATTGTTTCATTTGGCTTGCTTTCTGATAAAGTTTATCCTAGAACTCCCAAGCGTTTTAAATGATGGGCCAGATAAGTTTAGAACATCGCTTCTGGAGAGAAATACATTTTGAATCAATAAAATTACGCTCAGAATACTTAAAAGGGTAAGGTGAATACCCTTTTTATTTGTATAATGACAAAAAATTAACAAGGTTATGGTAAGATCTAGTAAAGAGGGTTATATAATGCTTTCGCGATCTGCAAAAAAAATATTTCGCAAAACGGAAAATGGGCGGACTGGTTTATTCAGAAAATAAAAAAAAACACAGTAAGTGGAATAATTAAAATGCATACATATTTTGATGGTGAGGTTCAAGGACTAGCATGGAAGGGGATCGAAATATTATTATCGTAAAAGCTAAGTTATTAAATAATCGGAAAAAATGATTATGTATGCCATTAAATTCATCGCCCCGAAAGCTTGTTAGATTCTGGTACCCAGGGTACCAATATGTTTGGAGAGGGAATGAAGTCTGCTAGGCAAGATGAGGAGTGAGGTAACTTATTCCCTTCACATTGGAATTAGAATTCCAAATAACTAGGAAAAGTCCACGTAAGTTAGCGCAATGACCCTATGGATCTTTTCCATAGCATTTAATGAGTAGAGATGGATACAATTACACAAAACACTCATACCTAAGACGATTTCGTATTATCACATCCATGAAAAAGAATGAGGAAAAAGGAATGCCCGGATAACCAAGTGGGCAACGCGTTCGAATTCGAATAATTCGTCTACGGGCGAGACGACCTTTGACGTTGAATCACTTTAAATAATACTACAACCGCAATGACTGAGAAAAAAGCAAATGAAAGATACATTTGCTCTATCTTATTCCAAGATAAAAATATATATTCCATTCATCAAGATATGACAGCAGGAACCCTAAGCATTGACAAATTACACAATAACCACCAACACGTAAACTGTGATATTTTTAGTGACGTATTCAATGAAGAAATCTCGTCTGAGGGATAGAAATCCTCCAAGTCTACCGTATTAACCCGATATTATAAATCAATAAATCAAATGCCCCATAGTGTTCATGGCAGCCTCCGATTCCTCCCTGTGACCTTTTACCGCCGAATTGATACTCGTGGGCGGAGCATTCCCACCCACGCCTTTTTACTTCTTTCGTTAGGATGCCAAAGAGGGAAGCAGGAAAGAGTGATTTATCGCTCTCGTGGAACCGATGGGGATAATCCGACCGGAAATTTTGAAAGTGCGGCTATTCGAAGTCGATAAGTAAGTGGGAAAAGCGGCTCCTACGTGATTTCAATACTCGATGAGGTGTGATAAAAACATACTTCCCCAAAAAGAATGTCGGTGTACTACATAAATGATCCGATTCATGTGGTGATTATAAGGTAGCGAATCTGAAGGGTCGGTCCGGAGTAGGAGATTAATTTCAAACAATGGCGAGAATGAAAAGGACGAAAGAAACGATTAATCTGCCCTTAAATCCTCAGGAATGAAATTGAAAGGTAAATGTTTGGCTGCGTGTAGTGGAATGTCATCTTTGTTCCAAATCGGTTCTTTTGATTCTATAAACATTCAAAGCAAACGTAGAGATAATTCGGCTAACAAGTGAGCCTGATACCGAGCCCGAACCGATCGAGAAATTTTCCATTTCTCGGACTCAATAAATGAATCCTTTTGAGGAATGCTTCTCGGGTTTCCAGCCGGGTGATAATGTTTGGAAGCTCCAACGTTTCGGCCGCGACCACTGCTGCCATTCTCAAGGATGTCGCATGAAATTTCTCGTCCGGTATATATACTATCGGGAGACAACCACCCCCTCTCCTCCCACGTCTGTGATTGGTGGAAAAGGCCGCATGTTGCACGGAGATTTCTCATTTTCTTATTTGGCGTATTGTACCATTCCAGGCTTTACTCAGGAAAATACCTTCGTCTCTATTGATGTTATTCTTATGGCGACGTATTTGGATCGCCTCTTCGATCCCAATATCCGTTACCTTTGCATATTATCTTGGTGTTGCTGAAATCTATTTCATGATGTTCAGTTAGGGAGTGCTCAGCAATTGCGGATTTGGTTGGTTGTACAAGACGTATGCTCCTTTCGTGTTCTTTTATGCGTGTTTCCACGGTTCTGGAAGTTTCTCCGATGTATACCTGTCCAAAGCTTCCAAACATCATCACCCGGCTGGAAACCCGAGAAGCATTCCTCAGTCAAATACACCGGGAAAGCATCAGATCCTTTTTCAATGAATCCTTTTGTTTGAAGAGCACGATTGTGCGATTGCAGAAAAATTCTAAATTGGTCAAAGCAGAATAAACGCAGACAATTATAGCTTGTTTTTCAAAGTACTAGTTTTCGTCTGTTTTTGAGCGTATTTAAGTATGTGTAGTAATATTTCATTTTCGAATGCTAATGGCATTTCACTCTTGTGGAAACCACCGATAATCAAATGCTAAACCGCTTTCACCAAAGGAGAACGTGCTACTCACTAGGCAATCCAGTAGCAAAATGTTATAGAACTTTAGAACCAAAGGAAAATTATATTTATCATGACGAAGATTTACGGAATTAACAAACCATCCGATCGAACTGAACCGGAACGAATTAAATTCTTTAGCGAAGGCATCGCTGCACAGCTCTTCGTCCATATTACCGTAATTAAAACAGCCATATTAGTAAAAGTCAAGTAAAAGCGTTTTTAAATCAAATAGTGTAAGGAACATATAGTGACAATGGAAGGTAAGAAAACTTTTATTTTGTTTAAATTGTATTATAGAACATTTTAGCCTCTTTATTCCTCGTTATCCTAATTCGATACAACTTATATCATTTACTGCTTTAAATTATTGATAATTTTGCGATAAATTAAATTCTAGGTTAAATAAAAATATCACGTATATTGCAATCAGCTCTGAAAACAAGCTCATCGGTATCCGTACATTATTCCGGGTTATCTCTGAATCAGAAAAAAATTCCTTTTGTTTGGAAAATGTAATGGGCTCTGTCACCAATACTTTCTACCGTACATTGTAATTGCTGTTTGCAGTTGATTTGAAAATTGGTGGATACAAGTAGCCGCAAAGAACTTAAAATTACACGGAGCACTTAAAGGGGTTCATTTATTTGATCTAGATGTTGTTAATTTAACCCATTGAGAAACTCAGGGAAAACGAAAATTCTTATAAGATTAATCACTACGGCCAATGAGGAAAATCGATATATTTTTTCATGATTAGAACGATAATTTTTCAATATTTTTCTTTGACCTTTCCGTCGATATTTTATTCTTGGTTCTTAATTTTTTACCATGTTTTCACGTTTCTTCCAACTTCCTTCAGGCATGATTTCATGCAGCGTGGTATTACTCTATATGATCTACATGGTAATACATCTATATTTCGCGGTAGCATAACATCAGATGTTAATTTTTCATAAATAAAGGCTCGTAGGTGTCAAAATCCAGTCATCTGTCTGTTGTTATAGAGCAAGGAATATACTCTGAAAGTCTCGGGCGGATCCGTGTTACGCACCTATGGTATTCCCCATTGTTAGCATATAGATGCTATTTAACAGCTGTGGTGTTCCCTTTGTTTGTCCATAAATGTACTCTTTGCTTTTCGTAAATAATATGTGTCGAATATTCAGAATATTGGAAGAGGGCCCACTTTCACCTCCACGGTTAAACTGGATTTCATCATGTTAATTAGCTCCTTGCTAAGCAGCAAAAACTTTCGAGCTTGAAAGAATAAAGATTACCATTTATAAGTCTAATGTAAACGTTTTAGTAGAAAATACATAGCCGTTCTATTCAAATACAATGGTATTATTTTTATTCATCATTTTACATTCGTCTTTGATAATTTTGATCGAGCAATGGATCAAACTCAAATTCTCTGTGTGTCTTAAATACTATGAAAAGTGTTGTTACTATTTATTCTTGCATTGCATAGTTTTTTATTATGTTGCTTTGAATTTTTTTCTGCGTTTACCTAAAATGTGATTGAGTTTTACTATGTATGTACTTAAATTATGGTTTATTTTATTAGTCATGCATTTTATTGGTAGATTGTACCATTTGTTGTTTGTATAATTTGTATTTTAGTTATTTCTGCCATATTTTTTAAATGTAGGATATGATGAGGGCATGAGTTTCAAATTCTTTTAATTGTTACTAGGTTATTAGGTTTTTCAAACCTCCCCTCTTTGTGGATGTTTTTCTGCTGTAAACTTTTTCCTAAGTTTCATTTTTGTTTTTTAAATCCAAATTTAAGTGATTCCTATTCTCTTTCAATTTTAATTACCTTTTATTATCACATCTATTTTACATTGATGGAGGGTCAAATGGAAGACGTGACTTTAGAGTCTAAATTTCGACTAAAATGAAGACGTTATTTATTTCACCCAAACCATATCGATTATTTTCGATCGGAAAAACGGTGAAATACGCAACAACCCATGAAGAGTCTAGATGCCGCCATGATGTGACTGGAGGTTGGCAACCCAGGGGGGTCGTTGCGGGTAAAGTGGGTAGCGTGAAAGCGCCAGGGATGGGCGGAACTTTTGGCAAGCGACGTCCATTACTTAGTTTCCCTCAAGTGATCGAATCTTCCGAGCAATTGGGTTACTCTGCCAAGTAGCTCCGAAGTATGATCACTTCGAAATTCAATGCTTATCGACTGTTGGGCTTAATATCAATGATGAAATTCCTCGATCGCACAATTTTCATCTATCGAAACGGCGGCGCATTTATATAAATCCGGAAGCGATAAAAAATTGAAAAGAAGTGCGAACTGTATCATCTCAACATCTTTTGCTCGTGAAAATTCAGAAATCGGCACTCAGAGCGAACACGCAACCCTTCGAAAAGACGTTACTGAAATGATGCGAACTTAAGGTATAACTAGTCTTAGCACTCGAAAAATAGTCGAAAATTTTCTTGAGTTAAACGTTGATCGGAGAACAATAGCTAGTAACGTATCACTTTTGATTTCTTAAGCACCACTTACCTCGTTAAATTGTAGGAAAACGGCAGGATAATGAGCGTGAAAATGATTCATCAATCAAATTGATGGTGAAGGCGAGGACATGCGAAAGTGAAGATTTTTGTCGAAATGTAATCAAATGGTAAATGATTCAAGCACTTAGAAATCTTTGATGATGAGAATTAGAATGTTCGATATATTTTCTTTCTGAAGATATTCACTAAGGCCATTTATTCAACGGTTATTTTCAGCTAAAATTAAACAAAGAAACTACCTCTGAAAGCCATGAAAACGGGCACAACATGAACTTCCTTTCTTTCTTTCAACGTGAGCTTTCTTTTGAACTTTCTTTAAATCTCGTCGAGATTCTTAAAATAAGAACCTACAGATTGAATGTTGTCAACATTTAATAATTTGTGCATTCGAACGTTGTAAATACCACTCATCCGGAAACTGTGACATGATATGGTTTACATAAAATTGTAAATCAAAGGTACTAGATTACTAGCAAAACCGTTTCTTTGATTAAGTAGCCATGTATGTATCTGTACAGTGAAAGTACTTAGTCTTAAATTTTATAAAAAGAGATATAACTGATTATAAGAATTAACATCAAACCGATTGAGTCAATTAAAAATTTGCAGTGGACAAATTTACTATTGGATTTGAAATGGCGTTTTCTTGAACTTGATAATCAATAGATGTCGAGATTAAAAGCAAAGGTTAGCAATTACTTATGGTAAGAATATTTTATAAATTTTTCCTAATATTTCTTTCAAGACAGACGGAGCTGGCGACTTTCTGACGAATTTCAAACACAATTACAAGCAAAATGCGCAATCTATGGCGACACAATTGTATCCAGAGTTGCATATATGCTGTTTTAGTAAGATGAAGCCAAAATTCCCGAATAAAGATTCCTTTGGTGGTAATTGGCGTGAATTATTAAGGGATATAGCCTTGGAATACCATGCTAAGAATGTCATGGAATCACTGAGATCATAAAGATCATAATATTGACGCCTAGCCAAGAGTCGTTGTCCAGTTGTCATCGCGGACCTAACGCTCTGGAATCTTCCTTCTATCTTATGACGGGACTCCTTTGCACTTTTCTTAATACTGTATTAATTATAAAGTAGCCAAGGCTAAAGCGGATGGGACAGTACAGAGAATCTGAAGGGATAAACCCCTATGTAATAGCTAGTGAAATATAACAGAAGGATATTTTCATGAATGCTTCAGATATTCAGAGGTTACCAGAGAGAATACGTCTGAAAATATTAGAAAAATAGACCCCGAGAAGCACATGGCAAATAAAGCGGATAAAAAAGATCCAAAATTAATGGGCACTACATATAATTGGAGAAGTTATGAAACTGATGGGAATTAAAAGGAGAAAGTTCGAGTAACCGGGTGAGGGATAGCGGAGGTCCATGGCACGCGAGAGAATAATTTCGGCTCGCGGAGTTGTGACGGCACTATCTCCGTTTTATTTTCGTTAAAATTATGGTATATATAAAAGCTCCAGAATAAATGAAAGCGAATTCCGTTGATTAATATTAGTTATTCATTTGTAGCAACATTTTCATGTCACCATTTACGAAAAAACATCCCCATATATCTCCTTATCATGCTGCGTTAGCACGCAAGTATCCATTTTTATAATATGTGGCTCTTTCGACGAAATATTCGGTGGTCGATGTGTTCTCTCTCAGAAGAGAATGCATGATCAAAGTGGTGGCGGGCTCTTGGATAGCCAAGTGGGCAACGTGTTCGACCTTAATGAAAGCGGTCCCAGGTTCAATTCCCGGTGCAAAATGGCCATGGGTGTCGAAGCACTTTTAACAGTACTACTTCCAAAGTGGTGGAAGAAAGGGAGAAGATGTGGTAGTAATGGGTAGAAAATTTGTAAGCTATCTGATGAGCTCAGAAAGAAATTAGAATATTTCCCGAAGAGAGACGAACATGAAAATGTCTGACGTAACCGGAACTCGAACCCAGGTCTTCTGCATTCTGTTTCTCCCCAGGAAACATATTTAGCCGTGAAAATTTATCGTGCAATTCCTTCTTTATTCCTTTCCTTGAGAAATTAGAATATTGGAGAGATACGAGAAGTCCGGAAAATATCAGAAACAATTAGACAGAAAATGATGAAGAGCTTGGTGGGAGTTGTAACCAAAGACCTGTCGAAAAGGCAGAATTTCAGGGAATAATAATGAAAAAAATAACGAAGCAAGCGATTACTAGTATCTGTAATTTTATAAATACCAAAATATCTCCCTAGTTACAACATGATACCTTTCCAGTAGTGGAACTTGTTGAGAAAATTGGAGAATGTCCCAGTATTTCTACAACATCATTGCAGTTTATGAACTTCACACTTTAAACACCAGGAGTAAGTGTTACTTTAAAAAACGTAACAGTTATGTATATTTAAGAGAAATAAATTAAATCTTCCGTAATTATACGGAAATCAAAGGGAAATAACTTTTCCGTCGTTATTCGCTTTCATTCTACCTAACCATTCACTATCTCGAAAACAACTTCCAGGTCATATTAAATATAACACTACAGCACTGCGACAGCCTTTTTAATTCTTGAAATTTTTAGAAATAAGCTCCAGAGGGAGCCGCTCAGATGTGTGACAAGCGATTTCACTCGGGCGATAACCCTTAAAGAAAAATCTTCAATCGCCGAGGTTTCGGGGTGTGTTTTCCTTTAGCTCAATGTGATGCCAATTAAGCGCGCCATAAAACCTTTCCCTCGCCTTGTGTTTTGAGTTGAAACAACCGTAGTTATTTCCGCGAAAGTGCGTGTTTACTGCCTTCGGTGGAGGAAAGCCTGGAGCACCGCACGATCTCCTAAACCCGCAGTCTTATTTCCTCTCGCTTTGATTTATCGCGCACTAAAGAAGAAAAAAAAACCTCGGGTTTTATCAGCCATCTCGTTGGAATTCGCTTCTCGTAGAGTGGATAACCGTATTACGCCAATGATCGGCCTAATATCTTCATCAAGACCCTCCTTCCGAACTTTTTTTTAACGCATCGCTTTCGATAGAAGGGACCACCCCGGAGGAGTCGTAAACGCCCTCTGGACTGCTACCGCATGTGGGTATCTGAAATCCCATATGCTCTAAAATTATCTTATTCGCAGAAGCTATAATTTAAATTGGTAGGGCTTTAGTGACGACTTTAGATTTAGATTTGTACCCTGCAAGCTGCCAGTGGCGTACGGCAGGGGGTGTATTAACATCTTAACTAATCTACTCTATTAGATTCTCTGATGCTATTCCATCGCCCTGGGCAGGGTAGTTTCTGAGATCATTCAATACAACATAAGATTGCGGATGCACAAAAGAATTTAAATGAAGAAATACTGAAACTATTAGTTTCATTCTTTAGGTGAATCTGAAATTTCCTTTAGTTGGCTTTTTTTAATCGAAGACGAGCGGTGTTTCCAGCTTTGAATTCCTTCGTTTAACGTTAGTTTGATCTCATAATCCTTACGTAGACTACAGCGAAAGCATTTTATCCCCCTCTTTATGTTAAATATAGCAATAGTTTCACATCGAACATTTATAATTAACATTTTCGGGGATACTCAATATGGGGATATTATCAGGCGTTTCGATAAATTATTTCCATTATGCGTCCCAATAAGGGTTTGTGTCCTGGGTAAGTGTCCCCGTTTCCCCATCCTCACTACATCCCCCTGTATTGGAATTCGTGGAATCCAGTTATATTACACCGTTGAGGTAAGTATAAGCATCACCTGAGAAATGGTCTATAGAAATAAAGTAGGATAGCATTAAAACATAGTTCTCTTACTCATGGCTACCTTTCCCATTCTTATCTCGAATAGAATAAAATCATATTTGATTTTCATACTCTGAATCTGAGTTCTACTCAATATGTGGAAATTAAAGGGGAAAAGGGCAGTGATTAAAAAGGACTCAGTGAAAGAGGCGACATCGGTACATTAGAGTAGAAGCTTGCACATATGGTAGGGAAATTTTAATTAGGGATATGATTTGATTCAGGATGTGAATAAACTAATACTACTAGAATAAAATATAAGATAAAATTTGGGGTAAATGCGAAAGATAATGAATCAGGACTGGATACAGAATCACTTCGAACCGAAAGAAGGGTCGAGTGATCGATATGAAAGGGGCGTTTTAGTTGGACGCATGGAAAGGATGAATAGATGAACAGAATTAATTATATGGAACACGAATAGAATAGTAAAAAAGGAGGAGGAAAAATGGTTGAATGCGGTGAACAATACTCAGGAGAGAAGTAGGGTTGCCAACTCTCCCGTTTTCGCCGGGAGACTCCCGGAATCGGAGAATAATTTCCAAAATCTCCCGCCTCCTGTACTGAGGGGATTTCCTCCCGCCTTTACTCAACCATTGTAATGAGACCTCTCACCCGTCGCTTGTTTAAGGAGGGTGTAAGGAGGTTACATTGTGCCACTTCTTATGGAAGTAAACTCAATATTAATCACACTTCTTATCTATTTGAATCCAGGATCAATAACTAGAAAGACACCGAAGGGCATCCATTTAGTCAATCTTTCAAAGTGCTCGTTGTCAACGAAGTACTCCTCACATCCTTGATCAGTTAGAAGAGATAAATTAATTACAGGATATTATACTATTAAAAATTTAATCTCCATGTATTGAAGAAAAAAATATCATAGATAAGTAAAAGTGATTGTATTTTAGCTTTTTTGTATTTAACACTGAAAAAAATAAACTTTATGGATATTATGCGTGCTTTATTTTATTATAAGCGTCATTGCTAAAACGGATAGTTACTTCTCGTCGTTCTTTCCCAATAGCATCAGAGAATCTAATAGGGTAGATTAGGTAAGGTGTTGGTACACCCCCTGCCATACGCCACTGGCGGCTTGCAGGGTAAAAATCTAAATCTAAATCTACGCCGAAAATCTCCTGATTGTGAGTAATGTAAATTATAACCCATCTTTATACATCTATTTACATGATTCCGTGAAGAAAATCTTGTTAAGTCTTCTGAAATTATATTTAAGGGCAGAGCTGATTCAGTTACGGTCGAATTGCATATTTATGCTGTTCATCAATGAGACGTTCTACGGTAATTGTAATAAAGTTCAGGTTTATGCTTCCGAAATCTCCCGGAATTCCTTTCTCTTGGAATGGAAAACTCTCGGAATCAACCTTTAAGGAGTTGGCAACCCTAGAGGGAAGAGACGTACGTAGTTCAAAGAATAAAAGGGTATGTGTGAAAATACAAATGAATGAGAGACGAAAGGCGCGTGTATGGATAAGAAAGAATAGGGCACTTGTGAATGAAAGTGTAGAGCCGACAGGCAACTGAGGAGAATGAGCGAGGAAAATAACTTCTTTACCCTGAAGGGAATCACGTGATTGATATGCACGCATTCTTCGAAAAAGCTTCTTCAATCCTTGATCAATAGGGCAAAAACGAATGACATGAGCTATTAAAGAAACGCACCAAATGGTAATAATTCCTTCTAAAAGGATTATTTCAACTAAAATCCAAAATGGCCATTCCCTTTTTATCTTAAAACTGTATAAAACTAACCCTAGTACTACAGAAAAATTTAAGGTAAAGATTATTAAAGGTAAATTTAAGGTAATGTATACTTTTATCTCATCTAGTTCTTAGTCCTAGTCCTTCACTAGTACTATAAACAAAGTAATCAGCATAGATATTGTGTTCCTCGAGTGAATACGCTGGAATCTGAATAAATATCAGCTTTACGATTCCAAAATATACCAAAATATACGATCCCTAATTCAAATCTAGATATTTATTAAAATTAACATTTAGATTCCAGAAGTACTTCCTGATAATTAATAATGATTAACCACAAAAGAATATATTGTATTCATCTGCCTTTGGATAGATGGGATGGCATAGAATCTTTTCAGTTAACTTTAGTCTGTCAACAAAAATCACGATGACAGTTTCATATTTTCTCAACTGAAAAAACTTCCGCTGAAACCGAAACGAAATATTTTCACAGCATTAGGACTATTTGACCCTTTTTAGATGTGTCAAAAAGAGATTTCTTTGGTAAACAGATCTAGTAAAAAGACGTCTCTATCCCGCGGAGAATTAGCGTCGCATGACGACCCAGTTAAATAAAAGGAAGAGAATCTGGCTGCGTCACCGGCGAATCTGAGAAACCAGTCCGCAGCCATGTCCAGGATAACGCCTAGGGTTAGCTCATTTTTTCCCTTTTCTGGGTTGGGAGAGGATTTGGAACGGAGGAAGAGCTAGGTCAAAGGTCAAAGTTCAGCCCTTTATTTCAAAAGATCGCTACACTTGTGACCTTTGCCGTTTAGGCGCTGCAGCGGTTGAAACCGTTGTAAAACTGATTTGCCGAATTGCTGTGGACGATTCACAGAACTTCGCCTTGCTCTAATGGTATTATCATAGGAAGTGCTAAATTATTTTCCACCTCCACAGTTATTAGCGAAGATAGGATGATGAAAAAAATCGATGGAATTATTACATAATTAGATACGTACTACATTTGAACCGTTCTCTTCGTTATAAAATCCTTGAATCACGTGATTCTGTTAATGTATCTTTAGGCATAACTTATGTTAGTGAGTGGAAGGTATCACTCTATCAATGTGACTATGATTGTAAGACAAAACATGACGAAAGAGAAAGGAAACCCATGAAAATTGAAATATTTAATTATTTTATTGTATCTTTGGTTGTAGAAATGTAAATGCCGAATTCAAGAACTACGAAAATATATCATGAAAGATAAGCAACAGCACAATGTAAGTTTTATAACAGCAAACATTCTCAGAATGAATAAATTTTACGAATTATAGCGGCTATAATTCCTCAAACCACTCGCAATGAAACAAGATAAATCTTAGGGGTATGATACATACATTATATGTGTTGGTCCGTGAAACAGTTATACTTAAGCACAGTTACTATTATCCTTTCCTTTTTTGGTACTTTGCTAATAGAGGGTATAACTTATGATATACATTTATAACTTAATGCTAAAAGTTCGGATATAGATAATTCGGCACTTGTTTCCACAACTTTTTCGTTCAATAAAACTTTGCTACCCATAGCAGTCATATCGTTGGTCTTCCAACACCATCTAAGATTAAAATCTATCCTTGCAGTTTTTCCTGCATTACCACATTTTTAGATCTTTTCTTCATCTCTCCAATCCTCAATAATGCATCCCCTTTCTTGTGCTTATCGAACTATTCAATTTATGCAACCTTTGTGACGTCTCTATCAAGTTCCCAATATCCTCCGTGGCATGCGCGTCTCTTCATAAAGAGGTCATACTCCACAGGTATTTTCAAGCTTCTTCCAAAGATTTAATCTATTTCTCTCGTCTTTTGTTTATTTAATCATCTTAACGAACCTAGCTGCACCGCTGCAAACTTAAGCTATGAGTTGTTTCATTCGGGGCAGTTAAATACATTCATCGCACACATCGGTCGAAAAGGTCAAAGAAGAGATTACTGTTTGTAAAATTTAAGGAAGCATAAAGAATTATAATGCAAGGAAATGATTATAATGCAAGGAAAGAATTATCATGCAAGGAAAGAAGCTGAAGATATTGATTGCCATATATAAAAAGACGAAACTCAAATTCTCTCGCTACCTTTTTCAAAACGCCAAACGCAATACATACTAACAAAATAATAAATACGAATTTATCTGAAGTGCGAGACTCCGTATCAAACACGAGATGCAGTATTCGAATTCGACCTTTGCTGTATTGCTGTTTGTGACACACGTTATGAATGACGGATTAAACGGGTTCAAGGAGGCAAAATACTCAATCATGGAAAGAACAAAACGGTGTGACATTATTTTAAATCATATTACCCTGTCATACTACCCGTTTCTTTATTTCATATATTTTTCACTTTAAATTTACACCACTGAAGAGATGAGCTTTCGGGTATTTTTTCAACAACGTTATCGATACGTATCGGTGAACCTCGAGGAACGTCATGGCAAAGTTTAAAATCGAAGTACTTCGTAATTTCCTCAAACCATTTTTTTACGATCGGTTTGAAGACCTCGAACACGGCCGCTCTATAGGCCAAAATCGGTCGTAAAATAAAATATTTGTGGAAGTTACGAAATATTTTTTCAGACTTTATCGTCTTAATACGAGGGAACAGAATTAAAGAATTTCTCTCTGAAGTAGATCCGGCTACGGAAATAAATAAAAAATGTTACGAACAACGGACCAAGCCAAATACGATGCTGAAAGCGGAACTGAAATTTAAATTGCATACCTAACAGGATTTTTTTATCACAATTTTGATATTTCCTTCGGAATTGTCATAATAAAAGGGCGCTAATAGTGATTATTTTCGCTCCAATTGAATGAAACACCGAATTCCGCTTTAGTTCTAGTAATCCTTCACTATATTAAGCGTCGAACCGGTACTGTTTGTTAACCGGCTGTTTTCTCTCTCGGATATTATAGACCTTTTGAAAGGTATTCATTATGAGTATCTTTTTACTGACCTTACCTTTAATTAAATTTTAGGATAAAACTCGTGACAACAAAGAAATAAAGTATCAGTTATTGAAATATAAATGTTAATTAGTGCGTCGCAAGTTACCGATATACATGATTAGTAAATATCACCATAATTCGACTTAATTAAATGCGAACCGAGAATCGATGAATAGCAGCGTGCGGTTTCAGTTCAGATAAAAGAATTTTAATTAAGGTTCGATTCCGTAAAATACCGGTTTTTCGTTGTGTACCGTTTCGACGCCTTGCTTAAAAAAGTTACATTACCGTAAAAAGTTATCTCAAATTTCAAAATTCCGAAAAAACAACCAAAACACGTGATATAATCAAGGTTAATTTCTTGCTAACATTCATGGCCGTACCAAAGTTGGCAGGAGGTCCGCTAACAGCCATGAACCTGCGGAAGATTCCACGCGGTGGAAGTTAAAGCACTGACCTGGAATCGAGGCAGTTAATGCGGACCGTAAATTAGATGCCTCGCATTGCTCTTTAAGCTTGAGAGCCGTGATTCTGTATTTAATGCCATTTAGATGCAGTGATAGAAGAGCGAGCTCTTTTTCCCAAACAAGGGCATTAAAAAGTGTGGCGAGTACGCGCGGAGATTGCCATTTTTTCAAAACTTAGACTTTTGTTTTGTGAGGCGGAACAAATGAGATTTACAGGCCGCATGCACTCTATAGCAAAATTGTCCAAACTGTAATTTCCTGCGGAGGTATTCACAATTTTCAATATTATACTCATTCGTGGAATCAACGCGCAGTAGGATTTTCGAGTAAACGTCATTACTGTACGTTTCGCTTTGAAATAAGAATAACGCGGAAATGTGGACGGAGTCATCAAAAAGAAGAATATATTCCATTGACGCAGCTAGATGCTATCATGTGCCCTTTGCATAGCACAAATCACCCGATGTCGAAAAAACGTGTTTTATAGTTTTAGGAAGTTCTGTTTTCTGTTCTCGTTTTTCTCCTGTTTTACAACCTACACAAACGGAGGAAATATAGGATACATTCTTAGCCATTGTAAATTAGGAGATGGCTCCCGATTAAGTAAATTTCAACCATTTCATTCAGTATCTCATCGATTAATTCGATAATTTTAGGCACTAATTTACAATTATCTGATTGAAACGCCCTCAAATTAAATTGGTTTACCCGTAAAATGCAGCTAAATGACTTTTATATATAAAGAAATGCATATCAAAGAAGTGAATTACATATGCAAGATTTTATCTTTTATATTTCCAAGATTTATTTCAATCGATAAAAATCAAACGAAATAATAAATAGATTTGATGAAGATATTTCCCAGTGAATATTTTTTTCTCAAGACTTTAACTTTTGCAGACATTAAACAATTTCAAAATTTTAGCGTTTCAGTATTGAGGCAAAAAATTGCGAGAAAATTGAGTCACCAATTTAGAAATCAGCAACAAACCAGTACTTGGATTGCTCATATTTTATCATAATGAAAATTATTGATATATTTTGATCTGATAGGCGGAGATTCGAAGTGATCGTGAATTCATTCTTGAAATAATATAATAGCACTATTAAAACTATCTTCCACAAATAATTAATGGGACTATGATTTCGGTTTGGTTTTACATCTTAACGTAATAAAAATTGAATAGGAACCTTTACAGCAGGAAAATTTAGTATTCAAGAAGTGGAGGGAGATTATAGGTAAAAGCTATTTAACTTCGGGGTATTTAACTTCGGAGTATTTAACTTCGAACTTTTGAATGTGCGTTATAAAAGCCAAGGATAAAAGGAAGTAAAAGAATTACGACGTGACTGGTACTCGAAACCAGGACTCTCACTTTGGAAAGTGGAGATAGGGATAGAGTCCAAGTGACGTTCATATTTTACAATATCATTTATCCTTGGATTATTTTAGTACCCTCACGGTGACGGTGTCATTCAAACGTAAGGTTACAGTTGCTACTTGTTACAGGCGGCAATGAAGTTTGAGAGAAAATGATGAACTAGTAGCCGCCAAATTAGTGAATCCATTACGTTTGGTAATTCGATTCATACGAGGTTGTTCTAAATTCAAGCACAATTTATTCGGAAATTTCCTTTAGGGCCTCTCTGTCACCTTTAAAATTGCATTTCAAAATCGAAAAATTCTACCGGTATATCGGTTGAAAGGAAACACCTTGAAAATCGAACTCAAATTTTTAACCTCAGTTTGATTTATCTCTCTGAAGTGTGTAGTTTGCGATATTGTGCAATCCATTTGTACAAGAGAGATGCTTTGAACCTAGGCGCGCTGTTACGTTAATGGCATTTTTTCCCTTCCGTCGAGTGATCGCTAGAGCACCTCTGAAAATGCTCCTTGTTACAGAAAAAAGTCCACTTCGGTGGTAATAGCGTGTCTGTGCTAGCAGTCCTTGCCCTTCCGTTTCACACTCGGTCATGAAAGTTTCAGAAGCGAGTTTACCATAATGATCAACCTTCTGTTATTAGAAAAAACAATCAAATAGGATTTCAAATTATTTTCTCGCTTAACTGATCATAGGATACCCCATTGTAACGCAGTTAACTTTCAAAAATCTATCTTGATAACGAAATCATTGTAGATAAAGTAAGAGTACATGGATATAGGTTCAAATTTATGGCTATGTTACGTATAATCTTATTCTAATTGTAGAATATTTATTTAGCCCATTGGTACGAATGGTTCGCTTACCGAAATAACTAGTTTTTAATTAATTATTTGATTTTAACTAAGTTTTTGCTTACAGTAAATTAAATTTGGCAAATATCACGCAAATTGATTATCTACTTCAATCCTTCCCTTAAGCTAGAAAACAATTGCAGGTGTTCCATAATTTAGAAATAAACTGTAACTATACTTTTTATGCGTAAATATATTCTTGTTATAAATCTAGACTAGCTAACCATTTCACTCCCCTGTAATGATATCCAAATTATGCCGAGTATGTATGCAGAAATAAATTGTGAGATACTTATACTACATGTGTATCCCTATCCAGAGAATCTCTCAAATGTATTCCCTTCTCGAACAACAATGAATAATTAGTTTTAATAGATTAAGAATCAATAATAATGGTTCATAGAATCAATAAAAGCGAAACAGCTGTTTAAAAATCCAAAAAACGCGTAAAAGATTCTAACGAGACAGGGGCTCGAAATTAAACCTTCCACTTGCCGAGAGGCTTCTCTAAACTTCGAACTACTTCCCAGAGCATTCGCACGCCGTG
Source organism: Ladona fulva (assembly GCA_000376725.2). Classification (NCBI taxonomy): domain Eukaryota; kingdom Metazoa; phylum Arthropoda; class Insecta; order Odonata; family Libellulidae; genus Ladona; species Ladona fulva. The sequence continues at coordinate 1,441,162 of KZ308177.1, forward strand.
TTTACATACTTTTTAGACCTGGATTTTTCGTAGGCGTACAACTTATGTGTTAATCTTTTCCATGCTTTTTAAAATTTTAGAAATCTCTTATCGATGATCTTATATTTCCAAGCTAAAAAGGGTATTGGGAGGACCTTTTCGGGGAACGCCACATTTTTAAGAGGAGCGCAAGAAAAGTGAATGGTATATAAAATCAAATCTTCGAAAAATGTAAAATAAATTAAGATATTAATTGAAGGATGATCACGCAACAAATAGTTTGGATGGTTTTTACATCCTGTACCATACTCTTAAGAATGATAAAGTGACTTACTAACTTAAGTCCGTACCAATGGTAATACAACACAAACTTGAGCATCGAGTGCATTAAGTAGCAGTTTGTGATGAGGCTTGAATGTCTAGTATTGAACGTTTTACCAATTTAGATGTAATTAATGCTGGAGAAACCCGCGAAGATAGGGGAAAGAGCTACTCCTGACTTACAAACCACGTTTTACAGTCTGTTTCTGAGAAAATAGTTACATTAAAATCAGCCCCTTTTAAGGACGATTACTCTCTACTCGGAGAAAGTGTCAAGCAGTGTTATCTGATGGCGGAACTGTTAACCTTGCGATGTTTGGCTACCTAACGATGGGTTAAAGACAGACAAGAAAGGAGGAAATTCTGCCGTAAACAGCGGATTGTGGAGAAAGAATATACCCCTCGCAATTTCACGTTGTTTCCATCGATAAATATTTACGGATTCTTAAAGAGCGGGGCAAAAGCAAATCGATAGGGATGGGAATAAAATATTCATTTTTCTGGAAACCGAAACAACACCCACGTGCGATAAATGACAGCTCACGTACCACGTTTCCAAACTGTCTTCCCTGACAGGGCAAAATGTTGGGGTTCTCGATCGGTCAATTCCATTGAAACGGTTTCATTCCCGGAAATGTTTTCAAGTTCCCCGAACGTCAGGATTATCTTATTCAACTTAAAAAGAGTTGGATTTTTTTCAGCTGAAAGGGGAATAGTGCTACGAAATTTGAATACCTTCCCCAGGGGCGTAGCCAGAATTTGTCCATGAGGGGTTAGAGCCGTGGAGTAAACACTGCATTGCCTACAATCCAGCAGGAGGAATTCTTTCACCTAAAATCTAATGAAAATAGAAACTGATATATTTTAACATGTATACCCTGCGAATCTCCATAGAAATGCTTTCGTTTATTGTTGGCTCTGTTCTTATGGGTGGGGGGGTTTGAACCCCCAAACCACCCCTTCGGCTACGCCTCTGACATTCTACTGCATGCAAGATTATTTTCTCCCAAGTTGTAACAAATGTTTCTGATGAAATGAAAAGAAACTTGTTTCCTTTGGTGATGTTTAAAGTACTGCCTATCCGAGTCTTCATTGTACATACCTTTCGATCATCAGGACTTGACGTACATTTACTAAGCCATGTTACCTGATGATTATTATCTATAATAGTTAGCATATTTAGTTATCAAACAGAATTTTATGGAGTAAATCCTCTAGGGTTGTCAGCCGGGTAGGTTCTAGGGAAACCGATGTTTCGTCCGCCGATTTGGAGGCCGTCTTCAGGGTTGTGAAGACAAATTGTCATCATAATCCTAAAGATGGTCACTGAGTCGCCGCCGAAATGTTTTTCCGAGAATTTACCTGGTTAACAGCTCTAAAGGATTTTCTTTAGATTATTCGTCGGAAAAGAGTTAAGCCTTTCTAAAGAGTTATATATTCATCTTACAATAGAACTACGTAACTAAACGTAAACGGCAATTTAATTTTCCAGAATATAATAATAATATTACTCCGTAATTCTCCATAATTAGTAACAATTTGAGAGATCAAAGTATCATGGCTTATGCTGTATATGAGAGCATAATGGCTTCTTTACCAATTTACGGAGAAGAAAATCAGTAACGATAGCTGTTCGAAAGAGCTATAAATCGTGATCTAGCAACACCACATTCGCGAGATTTCTAACAATTTTAAGATTCGTGAATAAGCGTGTTACGATGACTCAAATGCGAGAACTCACTATTTAATATCCATAACTCTTTAAGAATGATATTCCAAAAATCAAATTTGATGGAATGAAAATAACGAGGGACTACAAAATACTAGGAATTAAAATAAATGAAAATGGAGATATGTTTACGGAGATACATTAGTAATTTCACCCAAGAGAAAAGTAGACTCAGTAAACCAGGCTGTAACTAGTTAGGTGCTTTTGTAACTCCCGGTATGTTAACATTTCGACTTCAGACTAAAGATATTATGTAAAATACATTTACACTTTGTCAGCATTTGCCGTTCGAGATCATACAGAATTTATGCACTCTATCACAATAAAATCCTCCTTCGCATGGACCTTCAAGTCATTATCTTCTACATAAAAAAAAGAATATAAGGTTACTCAGTGGACTTTCCTTATGAAAGGACATTATTCACTGTTCCCTAATGATAGTTTCTCAAATAAATTATGTCGCCTTTTTTCCAAACGTCGAAATTTCCTGCTATGTCGCGAACATCTGAATACGCAGATGCTGAGGTGCAGGTGTAACGGTCGATTTCACTTCAAGGACAAATCGTTATTTTAATCATTAGCAATCCTCGGAAAATGCTTCAACCGATTTCATTTGGTGTGTTTTCTTGTAGGAACTGCCGCCAGACAAGGCACTCGGTGTTTACAATGGAGTTCCATGTGGAATCAGGCCCAAATATATTCTGAGACCGGAAACACGTAAGGGAGATGAATGGCACCTGACACCGAATGGCTCCCTAGCGGTTCCCGACCTCTCCTCGTCGTTTTTTCCCCAGACGGAATACTGTCTGGAGACAGTACATAATCCTATCCAAGAGACGGAGGGATTGTATGCTTACCTCTGCTTCCCTGAGTCTTCTCCTGAACCCGAAGGTAGGTGATGATCTCCAACAGAAATGGGGAACTTCTGACCTTTTTAAGCGCTCAATGAGGGCTGACATTGCGGTCTTTCTGTCACCTCCCGAAACAAATGCTAGCCTTCTGATAATTTTGTTCCCCAATGTCTTTTACTACCTCATAGTTAAATATAATCTACCTGGATTTACTTAGCCATTGAACACGTTTCCTTTTATACAATAGCGATGTTAAACAATATGAATGTAGGCAATAGGTCGCTCAAGTTCGGCCTGATTATTTTATACCCTGCCAAATGGTTTCTTATACGGCCGAAACTTACGTGAGGCTTTCTCATCAGTAAAGGTTCCCTATCTTTACTCTTCACAAATGTAATACAATCGGATCTATTTCTCCAAACGGTGATTGAAGTTTCCAATGTAAAAAGAATGTGGTGAATTCTCTATTTAATAATTATGTAGGATCTACCGATTCGGCTTCGACTTTGTGGTAGTTCTCCATTGTAAAGAATAAGGAAAAGAACACATATATCGTAGCCAAATTAATTTTTATTATACAACCATGGTTTTAACCTTTCAGGTCATCACCTGATAATCAATTTTAAGGCAGAATCATGGTTATTTTAGGATAATATGATTAAATTTATATTATACCAAGTGAAAGATATGCGCGTATCACAATAACGCTTTTCTCTTGTTTCTGTAATAATACTGTCGCGAAAAATTTGTCAGATCAGGAAAATGTAATAATTTTTAGCCGAGATTTAAATTTAAAGGTAAATTTTCAGCCTTTGAAATCCACTCATTTATTCCTAATTGTACTTTACAGGGTCTATACCATAACCAAAATACTGCAACGTTTTATTCGATCCGAGATTCGCAATAATCTTTAATTTTATCAAATCTTAACTCATCATTATTATTTTCAACGACCCCCAAAAATGAAAACTGAAGAAACATAACACATTTATTTTCTCCTATACAAATTCTACTATTAGATTTTTAATTATGTGCCCCTGGACTCATACTGTTAATTTATTGCGAGCTTAATACGCAACGCATGTGAAATATTTTACTCTAAACTAATGGTAATTCTATACAATTCTTGCAGTATTCTTTCTGTAGTATCTATTTTCTGACGCAGAAGAAGAACTAAATTTACCTTGAAGAAATATTTAAACTAAGAAACCTAAAAAACGGCACTTTTTGCAAGTCGCGGCTTTTTCGCATGTATAAAATATAATTGCAAGGAAACGACACAACTTACGGCAACGCAATTTTATCCTGAAGAGCGGCCTCAGTCTCATGACCTTTTTAAAATTTCCGAATATTTATTATATTGCTGTTAATCGGCGTAAAAGTTTAAAATCTATCTAGTCCTAGAGTTTTGGTCTTAGGAAAATTCGATAAACGTTCTTAAAAGTATAGGGCATATAAGAAAAATTGACTAATTATTATCGCCAGAAAACTACCACTACACGTAGACTATAATGGAGAATTTTCTATATTTGTATTTGCTATAAGAATGAGGAGAAAAATTAACATTCAATTTTCTTTCTTCGCAGATGATACCAATATGGAGCATGTGGTGTACCCTGGGGCACTCCTCATTTCCTGCTTTTTCCTCTTCGCCACACTCGTCGTGTATGCTCTACTTCCAACCCTTAGGAACCTTCACGGATTGACCCTAGTATCCCACGCTTCTTGTCTTCTTGCCGCATTCATATGCCTTGCTGCAGTCAAGCTGACCAACCAGGTCATGATCAGAGAAACCGTCGAATGTAAAATACTTGGTGAGTAAATCTAGGAGAGTACGTATTTATGAAATAAAGGGTGGATAGAGATAATTTTACTGGATTAAACACAAGGAAAAGGGTTTAGGTGACTTGCCACGATGAGGCCTAGGAAAGTTCCCTAGAAGAATTCCCCAGGAGAAACCCCATGAAAAAAGTCTGATGGGACCGGGACTCAATCGAGTCTTCCAATTGCCAAATTTCTCCAGTTTCTCGGACGAACTCCCGCGCCCTTGCTTACAAAGTCTCCCAGATGGCTTAAAGAAATGATCTGGTAGGATAGCTCAATGGATAGAGCAACCAACCGGCAATGGTCCCAGTCCCATCAGACTTTTTCATGTCCGTTTCTCCTTGGGAATGATTCTGGATTATTTTATGAGCAATATATTATGGGTAACTCTTAGTCTGAAAAATGGAGATAACTGATATGTATCCTGCGAGGTAAAACATTAGTAGTAAAGCGCAGAATAGTCCATCATTCCTTTTAAAAGGGTGTAAAGATATCCTTCGTCCGATCAAAAATTTTTTGATCCATAAAGTTTGCTCTCATATAACTTTTTATATCCTAAACTTTTAAGTACGGACGAAATTTAAGCTTAAATGTCTAGTGGTGCTAAGTTTACGGGCGGCAGCTTCTTCAGTAATGGTCTTTCGATGTTTTGCTAACTCATCGCCATGTACAATACACACAGCGAAAGCTTACGCTTTAAATTGAATGTCGCTTCTTGGGATATGAATTTAGAACAATCCATAATTGGCGATATTGAATACTCGTGTGAGTTCAAGAGTTTCCGAAAAATCAGATCTTTTTTTCAAGCTATCACAATGTAATCCACATGGATGGATTTCGCAAAGTATCACTGTTATCTACACAAAACAACTACACGAAGAACTACACGAATATTTTTAGAAAGTATTGAGTCTTTTTAGTACTCGCCTTTTAAATTTCTTTTCTCGCTTATAGAGGATCACGAGCGGCTTCTCTCACTAATAGTTTCATTAATTTACATTTATTCAGGTCTAGCATCTGCTTCTATCAATTAGGCCCAGTACTATGATGTACACTTAAAATGGAATTTAACCCTTGTTCACTTAGTGCCCGGTATTAAAATGGTTTGTTATAGTTTAAGTGAAAATTATAGGCAATCTCCTACATATTTGATGGTTTAAATTACATATTAACTTTAATTTTCTCTTATAATATAACATACCATTATAATACCGGACCCTAAAGTGAACATTAGTTAAAGTTATTTTAAGTATATATTATAATACCTGGCCGAAGAGTTCGAATCTGTGAATTCTAACACGTGAACGTGACTACAGATTATTCAAGTTTAGGAAACTTAAGGAAAAAATTGCAGGCGGTTATCAGGACTTGAATGAATATTATTAGATTCCGATAGAAAATACTTGTTTTCGGTAAGCAGAGATATTTAAATAAAATTTGAAGTAGTATAGAGTCTTGACGATTGAGTAGAGGATAATAGAGTAGTATAGAATTCTCTCTGCCAGCTCACGATGTGATGTTTTAAATAATCTATAACGTTCGCAAACTATTCTTTGGTAATGAGATATTTTTGGAAGTTAAACTATTTCTAATTGTACCAAAATGAGGTTCGTGAAAATTTACACCGGAAAATTTAATTCCGTGCGACCCTTCGATTTACTCTTATCCGATAAGAATTGCCGCTTTGCAACCTAACCGACTGGCACTACTATTTAAAGGTTACCTTACTCATGCCTGATGGAAGCCGATCATAAGAAATTCACTCTAGCTTTGCAGATAAAAGGAAGGAATCAAGGAAAATATTTCATTAAAGACAAATCGGATAGAACTTTAAGGTGGTGTGCAAATATTTGTGGAAGGATAGGTGGCCTTCAATCGAAACGTGTCTAACTTAATAGCGTTTCAAACATTTGGTTTATTTGTATTGAAAGAATTTATGAACTTGAGACTGTTTAGTATTTTGTAAGTTTACAAGAAAATATGACTAAGTCATCCTATTATCGACTGGCTTATCTGACTAAGTCTTTTTTTCGATAAAGTAATTTTTTTAGAGAGATAGCATTAACGATTTCTATTCTGAAAGAAGAAATAGAATGCAACTTATTGATTGGGTCCACGCAAGATTTTAAAGCACATCCATTGGCGCTTATCTCTTTAATAGGAGTTAATCGATACATTTAGAGAATAAAGAGTATCGCATTTTCAGAAATGCGCTTTAAGAATGTTTTAATCTCTTCCTTGGATACAACACAAGCTCTAATAAAATTAGTTTGCATGCACTGCACCACTTTGAATACAAAGTTGTTCAAGTAACAAGGAGCTGACAGATTAGCCATTCTATCTAATGACGGATTCGTCATAATTAAGACAGAAATACGCACTTTCACAATTTGCTCAATTTAATTACTATTTCATGTTCGACGTCTACAAAAGTATGGATTCAGTTATAAGCAGTGCAGTACGAGATGATTTAAACTAACTCCTTATTTAAAGAAAACTGGAATAAAGTAATTAGATGTTAACATTGAATGAATAAAAAATAAACCTTGTAGCAATTTTCTGACTTAAAATTCATTTTAGGAATAGCTTAACCGGTACACATACATACGTTGAACTAAAAAAAAAAACAAGTATCTTCTTACCAAGACTTCATTTTAAATGTGGAAATAAACAAAGAAATTAAAAGGCTCTCTTGTGTCAGTAGTAATTTAAATTCAAACATACTTGGTGAAAAATTCATCCATTGTTGAGGAACATTTATATTATAGCGGCCTAGAAATTCGTTATTATTCTTGTATTTGATAAAAACTTTTGGTGAAATATCGGAAAACTGACGACTATTCAAGAATTATTAAGATAACATTTTTCTCCCTATGATACTTTTCTGGAATCACACAACCACAGCTGTCGAAAAGGATTCGCTCTCTATAATCTCGCGAATGCTAATATAAGTAATGTATTTACTCTGATTATTGTGCTACAGTCTAATAGTAGGCTAAGCGCTCTCCTCAAAAAAGGAAAGCTATAGCAAGTAAAATACTCCGCACAAAAATCGCTGTGATGCGGCTATAAAACATTGGATTCTACAATGTACAATGTATTATACATACAGAACCGCGCCGTCCTATGGGTGCAAGGGGTGCACCGCACCCGGGCGGCGACATCTAAAGCCCGGCAACAAAAGTGTAGCCAACCATTTATATGATTACCACAGCATTATTTGTTGTTTTCTTTGTGATAGACACGACTTGCCTAGGAAGATTATGGTGTGAAATTTGAGATTGGCAAAACTTAACAGTAATGAATAAGGGATAATTCAAGACAAGAAAGGAATATTTATTCAGTGTACTTAGTCGAAGTTATTTATGTCGCGATACAATTTTTATTAGAAATTTTGATATTTAGAAGCGAAATATAAATTCGTACAAATCATATCATTTTAAGTTATGCGCGTTGCGAAGTTAACGATAGTCGAAAGTTAATGTGAACTATTAACAAATTTACTATTCCGTGTGCAGATTATATACAATATCGGCATACAGGATATGCATAATTAATTATTACGGATGTTTTGTGACCAATGTAACCTGGGGAACGAAGTCATAAAACACTGGTTTTTCAAAGTCTGTCAAAATAATTTTCACCTGCAAATCAGGAAATGTGTGGTTTTGGTCATTAATTTTAAGGGGCGGCAGATTATGTTCGCATCCGGGCGGCAGAAAGGCAGGGCGCGGCTTTGAACACATGCGAACGTAAAGGGAGGTAAGCTTATACAGATACTCAAGAAAAGTATAGCTAAATAGAGTGGACTTTGGGAGTAGGCTTTTAACTTATCATGTGCACATTCCAATTTTCTTCCAAGATGCAGAATAACTTTCAATAAGTAGAGTTATGTACCCCTCTTTAATCTATGTCAGTCAAGCGGATCGTTTTTACTAAACATAAAAATTATCACGAAATAGCAAAGGTTTATAACACCAATAAGAGACTCTCACTCGTTTGGACTTACTGACTCTATCGAAAGAGTAATTCTGAGATATGGGAACTTACAAAAACCTGCACGCTCTAAGAGGTTCATACGATCCGAAATTCCGTTACATAAGACCTTTCACATGACAATTTTTACTCTCGATTACTAATCCTCGCCATCAGGACATACATTACCTATTTTTGATCTTCCCTTTGTCTTTTCCGCAGCATCTTCGCTTCGATTACTTCCCTCTCTTTAAATGTTTTTTTAAAGGTTCAAAGATTGAAGTTCTCAATATTAGTCCCATCCATTTCTTTTCCCTTCCCATACTTTTTCCACTCAAAACCTTTTCTACTTCCAGTATCTCTAATGGCTCAACGATCTTTCTGCTGCCAACCCAACTTACCTCTTCGTGTCTGAATATACGCTAAACCCAAATCTGCAATCTTCTAACATCTTTCTTCGCTTCTTATAATCTGTATTTTAACACCTTCTCTAATTATTTTCCCGTAATATATCTTCACCCTCATTCTCCATCATTTAATTGCATCTAAGTTTCCTCATCCACGATTATCCTTCTCTCAAATGCATGTAATATCTATTCTTCCTCCCATCCAGAGAGAGGACACAATCCAGACGCGGGAAATAGTCAAACTACACTATTTTATCTCTTTCTACCTAAGTTTTAGCCTATTTATCTTACCTTTTCAGTCGATCTCCTAACTTAAGTATTTCTGGCGCCAATGAGATAATAACATGCATCAATAATTTGTCACTAATGTTTTCACGTAGGTGCAATTAACATCTCTTTAGAAATTAATCTTCAGATAAACGAAGTCGTGTTTCCCAAAGCGTAAACAGAAGTAAACATTTCTGAAATTACTGAGACTCAGACCTTTCTAGTTGCCTTTATCCTTAGAGTTATATACGTTCACGTCTAAAGTTAAATCTTTATCATCGGTGACCATCCTTAAAAAGATTCATTATTTAAAATTGTATGCTTAGTCATAAATGCGTAAACTCATTGGCACAGTGATCGAGTGTGATGACAAACAGGTAACAATAGCCCATTCTATAGTTAGATGCCAGTTAGCACGACTATTAGGGATATTATTGTTATTTGGCTTGTCAATAGATGGTATTTTAGTTAACCGATATTTGGCAGGTTAACCGCATAAGTTAGCAAACAACTTCAGATGCAGATCACGAAAAGAGAGAGAAGTTCATGAAGATACATAGATTATTGAAAGAGAAAAATGCCGAAAACGAATATTCATATTTATTTACTTGTTTCTTGTGTGATGATTTCTAAAGCAAGAAGTGAGGCACAAAGAAATTTCACATCCAGGCCTGTTTCCAATCTAATCGTGGACTGAATTATAGATAATCTCAGTATCGATTATAATTAATTATTGCTAGCGACCAATTATAGGACAAGATCAATGAAGAAGCTCTTGTGGTTCGATATTCCGCTCATTTCACAACAATCTTTCTGTTTAATCCGATCCGTCTTGTTTCTTACCCCTCGGTTTAATTGTTCACCTTTTGAAAAATTACTTTGCGCTCGCAAAAAAGCGCGGTGGTGAATCCCGCAATAAAGATAGGAAAAAGAGAGAATAGGGAATCGTCCGCATAAAAGGAAAGATTTAGAGGAATCGCCGTTTGAAATGCAGCCTTTCTCCGCTGGGAGAGGTTTTCTGGGCGGAAGTTTCATCTCGGCCTCGAATCCTTGAAAATCTCCGCAATCTTCGAATGTAAACTTGATGAATGAATCTGATAAAGCCTCTCGACTTTGCATTACAAAAAAAACTGGGGGATATAATTTAAAGGAGTAAATCGTGGGAGATAATGCGAGATTAAAATTCAGTATTTAGAAAATGAGGTGGATAGTTCGCTATTCGTTTGATAACCATTAAAGACGATGAAGTAGAACAGGTTTGCGGGGTTTTGTTGCAATGAATTCGCAGTAGTAAAGAATTTATTATTTCGATATTTCGCTAAATTATGTCAGCTGAATGTTGATAGTCTTATCTCCCTTCATTCGCATAAATCTTTCCTGAATGTTGAGCGTTTTCCTCTTTCGTAACAAAAATATTGGCTACGACAAGATTTAGTAAGCTTTAATGTTGTGAGATAAGATTTCATTAAAAATTCGGCACTAAGTCTATGTAAGTACCCTGCAAGCCGCCTTTCGGCGTGTGGCAGGGGGTACATGCAACATGACTCTATTTCCCTAATCGATTACTTTCGTGTATCGTTCTCGGAAAAATGAGTTCTTGAATCTATTGGTTCTAGCATATATTTCTCTGATCTTTCTCGCTGTATCGGAATTGCCTATGTAACAAGGTGAACTCATTATATCGAATCTAAGAATGTGCTTTCTCTAAATTTATCCAGTAAATTAATCCTTTGTTGAAATCTTTAACTTCTAAAGATTCCCATCTTGCGTCCTGAAGCATCTGAGTGACGCTCAGTGATTAACTGACGCCACTGATTGTAGAGATGATCTATATCTCTGATTTGCCTTGTTTTATTTAAATTAACGGTATTTTCATAAAATACACAAATGTGTAGCTATTTTTAATAAATAATAATAGTAAACACATCTTTAGCAAATTATCGAAAACATCTTTAGCAAATCAAGAGAGGCAATCTAAATACAGCAGAGATTAGGAAACTATTATAAATATGTTTCAAGCAAATAATACAATCATAAAACAGCTCCATGTGAGTTTAATATATGACTGATATGTTCTAAAGTGAATATCTTAGCAAAAGTTTTATAACAAATAGATATGAGAAGGAAAAGAATTTCAATAGTTACGTCGCAGAGAATACCGCATGTGGCGAAAAGGAGCCGACGCATACACTTTGCAACGGAAACGACAGCAGCCGGTTTGTCGAACTGAGGTTTCCTTAACTCAAAACGAAATTTAAAAATATTTCTTAGGCTATGTTAAAGGTTTATCAGTGTTAGTGGTATACCTATATGACGAGATCAATAAGATGTCAAGTACAACTAAAGAGAAAATGTACTTCCACAGAAAAATCTTTTGATATCCGCAAAAGAAAAACACAACAGTGTAGAAGTCTGTTTTTAGACGAAACTTGCCGCCATATAATATTTTCTTTCGGAGAAAGTATTATCTCTCGTAGTATTATGGCTTCCATCCAGAGTTCCATGAAAGAGAGCTTGTTCATGACAAATTTTCAATGTCTAGCAACGCCATACTTTACTATTCCAAATGATAAAGCTTCTCTAGCGTTATGTAGAGACGCCAGTTGCCATATTATTTAAAAAAGGTTGAAATATTTTCACCGCAGCCTTATAATTTGGTTATTTTGAAATTTATACATCTGAAGGTTGTAAAATAACTAAATGTGCTATACTTGATCAATTAACTACAAAGTTAGTGTATTCAACTTTAGAAAAGTGCATTCAAATTGAAATTACTCACGAAGTGTCACGTGGAAGAGAGGCCAGCTTGGCCTAGCCTCATCTTTATAAAGAGTTCATTTATTTATAATGCCTATATGTATATGGCCTATCCTCATCTTTATAAAGAGTTCATTTATTCAGGAAGAAAAATCGTCAGAGAAAAACTACCGAGCTAGAAGGAACCAGGTCATTCTATCACATGTAGCATCATAAAAATCTATCGATAGAAAGAAGAAGAAAAATGTTTACCAATCCGTATACATGAAATGCTTCGATGTAGGGCAGGGTTGACCAATATACGTCCAGACGTAATCGGCTTGAAAAACCAATAACTCGACTTCAGCATGATTGCCCAAATTTGATCGACTGGTAGACAAAATTCGGAATATTCAAGCGAAAAATTATTTCTCAAATAGTATTCGCACAATCAAATTGTATCTAGTATTATTAACGAGCTCATGGAGCGCAGTGGTCTATTTGATCATCAACTCATCCTTAATGTGGTAGATATTTGATGAAGTTAAAATAGTAGTTAAGAAACGCTGCGATGACCAGCGTGATCAGTTGCAATTCTCCACTCTAATCTCGATCAGCTCTGATATGATTCGTCATTAGTTTTCAGTGATTGAGGAGAAACATAATTTAAAGACCACTGAAAAGTTCGTGATCTCATAGCATAGGAACAGAACCAAAATCTGAGAAAGGGAGGTTTTAAGCTCTCCTTAAACTGTAGGGGACTGTCCCAGAGCTCAAGCGGTGACCAGATGAAGGAAACCGTCACTCTGGAAAAACCACTGTTCTTAGAAGAACATCTAATACGTATTTCAGGTTCCATTCATCTGGTCTTAGCTCTGGGATAGCCTACTATGGTACAACGAGTGTTTAAATGTCTATTTAAATAACATAACAGCCGTGTGAAATTTTCTCTTACAGAATCAGTATGGACGATGCGTTTCCTTATATATCTGCGTTCATGACCTTTTATCAAAAGCTCATCGTGTGTCTACACAATTTAATAGTCCTTTGGTTCATTAAAATCAGTCATTAAATCCAAAATCTGGAATTAAAAATTTTAATAGCGAGATTACATTAATCAGAATTGACCGAAGTTCTTATTTAAGATGTACTTTTAGCCACTTAAAGCCCCACTGACAGCGAAGTTTTAATGCGTTGATGAACAGATTGAATATTTAGAGGAACATGCCCACTTGACCCACTGCCCCCATTTGCTGAAGCACACACAATATACGAATTATAAACGATTATGTGAAGTAGCTACCAAAATATCTTATAGACCATTTTCTCCATTAATAGGTAATGATATTACATTACTATATTATTCTGAACTGAGTTACATTCGGTTGCCCGACACTACACATGACAAATCATGTTTCTCTTACTCCTCGTTACAAACCAGTTATTGTTTCACGGAGTATATTTATATATACAGGATTTAACAAGTTTTAGAGTGTGCGACATTTTAGTTAGCTTAAAGGTGTACATCATGAGGTGGCGAAGTATGGTTACTATTGAATATAAGGAATTAAGCCGAGATGAGAAAAGTTTTATTCCTTTTTGTATGCAGAGAAAATTTATGCTGGATTAAAATAAATTTGAGAAGACTTGAAGGCTATTCGTTTAGTAATAAAATTTGAATATTATTGTAAATAATTTAAATCCTTTGAAATAAATACTGAGAAGTTGGTATAATTTTTGAATCGAAGGTGAAGGTTGGCAAAGGGAAAATTCCCCAAATTAAATTAAAACAAGAAAAACTGCAAGGTGTAAACATGCACATCCTATCTGGGTAGAAACTGGTCTATGGAGAGGTGATGTATAATCCTCGAAGACTAGCATCCAGTAGCTCGACGCTAGTGGAAAGGAATTTCCTACGGCATCATGAATATCGATCCGTTGGTTAATCTTGTAATGCATGCACAAAGGACTTGCGTCCTGCAAGCATTTGTCAAAGACTTTGAGTGGCACAGAAGCACTCTCAGAAAACAGCTCATTTATGGAGAATGACGAAACAAGGTTGTCGTTAAAGCTTTGAAGTCTGCCACCAATGAAAACATTATTCTTCAAGTCGAATAAGATGGAACTTTAAGTTAACACGTTCAACTATCGGCTGTTTTTCGCCCATTACTTCTATGATTTTAGCTTTTACATCAAGTTTTTGTTATTAGGAAGTTAACGAATTTCGACTTCTACCAGTTTTCTTACCACCAAGCCAAATATTTATTAAAATATAGGGAGTTAACAATATTTTCTTGGCAGGAAATCACTAACTTTCACCGCTCTCGTAGCGACATTTTCCAACATTAAACTTCCAAGTTCTAACACTGCTACTTTATGCAGAGTACCCAAGAGAACCGCCTGCGAACACTCCGTAACATATTACAAACTATGTATGGCTTGAAGGGAGCAATTACTGACAAATTACAGTAAAACCAGAACCCTTTCCTGAGTACTGACGGAACCCCGTCATAGGCGAGACTGTTAACCGATACATTACATTTTATTTCTCGCACATTGGAAAGCAAAATAGAAGAATTTAATGGCTCTTTAAGTTTTAAATACTTCCTTTACGCCTTATAATGAAAATATAATCTATTTAAATATGCTTTAGCCACAGCTGTAGATAGTGTGTCTAGAGAGTCTGCGAGCCATTGTTGTGTAATACTGTTTTCCTTATCACCATGTTTTTTTTTTAAGAATGGTCAGCTTTTTGGACAAAGAGAACGCATTCTTTTGTCACTTAATTAAAGGTCATTTTCACTCTACCACTGAACAAGTTTTAATATATAGTGAGTATTTTTACTATAGTAACTTTTAGTGTTTTTAGTGAACAGTAAGGGAAGAAGAACGAATTTTTTAACAGAAGTGGTGAGAGGCTGTCATACAGCTATTCAAGTCTAAGCTGAATAACCAATCGAATACTGCACTAACACTGGTTGATTTACTTTGCTTACAACATGAGGTTGCGACAAAAGGAAACACCGCCAAGTGACTTTTCATCCAACTTTTGGCTCTAAGGCGGACTCTCTCCTCCTCAGAGCAATTATGTCTGCGACAGTGGGATGGAAAATAGAACAGAAACGTCTCTATTGCGGACGAAATTAAGACTATGAAGTCCCCTCTTAAATCTGACCCACTTAATTTTTAAGAAAGGAAAGGAGGAAGAGAAAAGAAGGAAGAAACTATGAGTGGATTAAAAAGGCTTAGGAAAAAGTTTCCTTGGTTGGTAAACACCCTCAAGAAGGGTGGTGAGAAACCTGCGAAACCTACTGATAGTAATTGCTAAATTTTAAAATAAAGAAAATTATTTCTATAACCTGAAAAAAGAGGGAAAAGAAAATTGACAATAACTAAAAAAATAACGGCCTGAAAGTTTCCACACCAGAAGGCATTGAACATTGAAAAATATCAAATAAATGAAATGGAGGTTAAAAGTATACGATAAAAATGTATGTGAAATTAGAATGCACCACTTCGTGACATCTTCGTTTTCATAAAACAATGAAACAATAACAATTATAACTTCATTTTTTACGTTATGGAGATCTATCACAAAGCCGAGCCAGAAGGAATTGATAGTCTTCATTTTCTTCTCGCACAATTGCAGTCGCAAACAGGAGAATCAAACCACCAAAGACAAGGTTAAGCGGAAGAGAGGACGGCCGTATGGGTAATGTAAACAGCAATATATACAATCTATACAATCGATATGAGTTCGCCTTACTTGGTGGAACGCCATGGATAAGAAATGAAAGACTGTGGTTTACACAGAGATTTTACTTGAGAACGGTTCCGACTTATCTGAGTCATCATCGGGTAAAATCTGTGCGGAAACTACAAAGTTTTTCATTTCCTAACTTACGTAAAGATTTGGTTTATTAAATTAGTCGGCGGAATGGTTAAAGTGGGCTGCGGTGCATTTGGAGACTGGAAACATCCTCCTTATAAGTGGTAAGCATGTTCTCTTTGGCGGAGTTTTAACCATATGTTCCGTGTGAAAGGGACCTGCACCGAGAGGAAACTGCATGCTAAGGAAGATAGAATCTTAAGGGCGTCGGATACAATTTAAACTAGCCGTCTTTCGCGCTTTCCGTATTTAGTTCGAAGAAATGCCGCTGTCGAGTTTTCCAAACAGGAATTGCGATGGTTTGAATGACTTACTGTAGCGCCGTAGCTCTTTCGATCTGTTTGTTGCGGAATGCGCTGGACATGTTGCTTACGGAAATTGTGTGGAACTTACGTACTTGGAAAGTGCCTGGATAAAGGATTAAGATAAAATTCTGAGCAAAAAGATTTTCGTATCACTTCTTATTGCCGAGTACCGCTGCAACGAAAGGGATCGATTTCTATGTTTTCTATTTTTTTCTCCATTACGGTTTTCATGATCCCAACGGGGAATGTATGCAAGCGTAGCAACATTTTTCAAGCATCGAGTGGCGAAAACTGAATTTTTTATCGATAAGCATGCAATCCTGGCGATGTTATTGCCAGATGCTTGCAAACAGATATTCAGGCTTTTTATCGACTGCCCTTTAGCGGGAGTGCATTAAACGGGATTTAGTCTAGTTTGATGTCATGATATTATGGGCCTCTCCCTTTTTCAAACTGTCCTAATTACCTTTTAGATATTCTAAAATTTCCACTCAAGCATTCAGCTGCCATTCCTCGCACAATCACTTCAAGCCGATTTTCCTTACTAGCTTACAGAAAGAGAGAAAAAAGAAGATTCCAGGACATCTGGATATAGAATGCCGTTGAGGGGGTGTTTCCAAGAACGGAAATTTTACTAAAAATTTTGGCTTATCATGATTTTACCTCCAGCTTGGATCGAACGCGGTGACAGTTGAAAGCAACGGCAATCTGCATGCTATTATCCCTGGTACATTTCGATTTCAATATTTTTCACTCTCAATACGTTTTAACCAAAAAAACAGTGATACAAATGATGAAAGAATCTTACATACCATTTTTAAAAAACGCTTTTTGGAGCCATGCACATGTCATTTCACTAGAAGCACGATTTATGGAACCTAATCGAAATGCGAATCCAAACTATTACATTGTAAAGTACATATTTTTATTAGTCGACATTATCTTTGAAATCTTCTATAGTCGACAGTGGTTTTATTGTATTCGAGGTTGTATTCACGGTCAATTTGCCCTGCAGTTCGCAATCTGTTACGAAAAACGCTATATTATATTATACATTTGATAGCCAAAACGATTGCTAATATTGTAACAATTAAACTTCTCATATCTAACTTTCATGGGCCGCATTAGCATCTTCGGAATTTCAAAGAATTCGATGAAATTACCTCTTTAGAATTCCTCGTTTCATTGAAATAACTCAAAACCTAAAAGAGAGCTCATTGGTCAATCGCAAAATGACAATTTAAAAAATGCTCATTGGAGCATTCGCCCGGAAAGCGGAGCCGAGTTCGATTCCCGGTTCTGTCAGACTTTTACATGACCTTCTACCCTTGGGAACCTTATTCCTTTCCTGGAGTAGTAATATTTAAGTATAAGATGCCAAATACGAACACAACGCAAAATTATGCAACCAAAAAACTAAAGCAAAATGGAACTGAACGAAAACGTACAAAACCTCTCAGAATGGTTTCGCTCCTCGGGTAACGATAGAGTTTTCATAATCTATTAATAATAGATAAATATATTTCATAATCTATTAATAATAGAATAAACCGAGACTTATCAAATTTTGAATCGGTTGCAATCTTTTAAGCAGAGATCAGCTGGCTTTCGTCGTAGATATTCATAGGTTCATGTTAGGTTCATTCATGCTAGGGAACAAAATCAACTCCTTTGAAGCTAAACTTACTGCTGATAATATGAAGGATAATTCTTAGCGAAAGCTTAAAAATCACCCGAAATTACGAATAATACTACCTAAACAAATATACTACTCTGAGGTGCATTAGTTAATTTTATATCGATTTACTCCATTATACTATGTGAGATAAAATTTTCCCAATACGCCCTAAAATTGCTGTGGATTAAGTTTTTAATATTTGTAGCCGGAATTTAATAGCTAAAAATATGATATACTCGTAAGACTGCCGAATAGGGAGCAATACTGAATCCAGGGTGGCCGTGTCACTAAGTTGGGCTACGCCGCGCAGTCGAAAAAGCCACCGATATCCTAGGGTAGCAGGTGAATCGAAATAGTTTCTTCAGAATCTATATTTAGATATCTTATAAATTGACGTGGTGTAATATATTTGATAGTTCGATGCCGTTTTCCAAGTTTTTTCCCTTACTTTATCTCAAAAACTGGCCGATGAAGCTGTCCGCCATTTTGTAAATGAGTAAATATGTAAATAAGCAGATGTCCATCTTTGAGCGCAAATGATATAACGAATCAAAAAATCAAGAAACATAATAAAATACTGCGTAATCGGTTCTTCTACCAGTTTTCTCCAACAACTTCTACGCTCCAGCAAACTAGAAAGTTTTTCCAAAAAATCCGAGAATATCCTTTTCTGTGAAAATTTGCCAAGTTTGATACCCTGTATCTTTGTGACGCGTGCAAGTAACGAAGAATCAGGAACAAAGTCACAAAATTCAATCTTTTCTGAATTACTGTGCCAAGTTTCACGTCCCTCACTCTAAAAAACCATTTTTGGCCTCTTGGTCAGATGTTTTCGATTCTAGCCCATTTAAGTATAGCCCATAGTTAATATCGAGGGCCAGGGAAAGTGCTCAGTTCGAGTCGGTAGTCTTGTCGGT
Source organism: Ladona fulva (assembly GCA_000376725.2). Classification (NCBI taxonomy): domain Eukaryota; kingdom Metazoa; phylum Arthropoda; class Insecta; order Odonata; family Libellulidae; genus Ladona; species Ladona fulva. Next base: position 1,460,040 of record KZ308177.1, read on the forward strand.
AACCTTAACATGTTCACTGCTATAGAAAATTTTTGGATTATTTACTCCTGTGAAGCTAACTTGTGTTTTTTGATATGCTATGGGTAATTGATAGTGACTGGTACTAATGAAAGTCTCATTGCTGTATTAAAACGAAAATTAAACAACAAACGCACTGATGCGTCTTCCGCATAGGCTCTGAAAAATCGCGAATGTATGCGTACGCAATTTTTTTCTCGTTCATCTGCAGCATTTCCGATTTTCTAATGTAAGGTTGTTTTTTAGTGTTTATATTTAGCAGTTCAGCATTGTTCCTAATAAAAACTCTTTCTATATACGAGACAGTCATAAAAACTATATATTTTCGTAAATAACTAAATTCCAAGTGTTCTGCATAGGAGGTTAAAAATACTAGGCGCTTCTGAAGTTTATCGATCATAGCAGGTTTCCATAGTGTATAATATTTCCACAAAAATGCATAGCTCGTAAAATAATTAGGAATCGGTCATAAGATGTATATTTTGAAAACACTGGAAAATTGTAAAGAACTGATTTCTTACAGCTGTGCTGTAACCAAGGAAGAGGAGTACTGCCGATCAAAAACAGCATTCCCTCCAGTTCATTTCGGATCGCTTCTTTCCCCAAAGTTATTCTTGCGTTTGAGATGTATTTTTTTTCATAAAGGGATTTGCCATTCCTGTTAATCTCCAACAATAATACTTCATAAAAACTTTAACATGCTAGTAGCTTAAAATATTCAATTGCGCCCATTGTTTTGCTCTCGACTATAGTACCCAAGATCTTTCAAGTAAAAAAGTAAATTTCGGTTTCCTTTAAATGCATTTATTGAAACAGCGTGCGCCATTCTCCCCTTTGAAATACACGTTACCGTTAGAAATGCACGGTGCATTCATGAAGGTGAATGTACTAATAAGTATGCATCGGCAGAGAAGACCAAGCCGAGTTCAAAACTGCTCCAGACTCGCTGTCGCAAAATTGAGAACACAAACGATGTATCACTATGCAAATGTTTAATCGCTCATTATTATAGAAGTCGATACCCCCGTATAACAAGGTTATCGTCTGCCAGTCAAGTGCTCCTCAAAGCACCCATCAATCATTCCTTAATTTCCTCGACAAACTTTCTTCAAACATAACAGGACTACGTGGAATGGATAGTCTGAACGCGGAGAGCTTCACTTTTCATCTCAGACGGAAATTCATGGGTGAACGAGCGCCGAATCGATGCTCCTTTTTTGGTGGCAAACATTTGCAGAACGCCGTCTGCGTGTCCTTCTTCACAGACATGCGTTTACACACCGCCCCGAATCTTTGGCGTTCGCCTCTTTGAATTGCTCCAACTACCGGTCAACACGAGGGTCTCATGCGACGAAAATATAGCGGTAAGAATTAATGGAGCGTGAGATTCGTCATCTTTCCATTAAGAGACTCGACGCGAATGCCGTTCGTCGATAAACATTTTAGAGATGAGAAAAGAAAACCTCGATGAATTTCCTTTTTGTTTGCGAATTTAATCGCGGACTGAAAAATGAAACGTTCCCGTATAGAATTAAATAAATAAATAAATAAATAACGTCTTTATTTTGGGCGAAATTGAGACTTTAAAGTCTCCTCTTCCATTTAACCCATACCCAGAATTCGGTAATATTACAGAATTAGGTATTTATCTTGATTCTTAATTTACGTCTTACCCCTCCTCACACATGGCAACATCATGCTCGACAAAATCTATCGGCTTTATTGAAAAAAAGGTTTATGAATATTAGTAAACAGACTACAAGGAAGAGCGCGTTATAGCAACAAGGAAAGAAATAAATAATATTAACGTCGTTTTTCGTGACTAATGTATTTTTTGTATTTTTCATTGACGTATGTAATAAATTAGAATTTTATTAAATATTCTTATTCTAAACTAGGGTTTTTGTTGGTCCTTAGTCCCAATTAAACAACAATTAACTCCTTCCTGACAATTTTTTTGTATACGTTGGACTAGGAAAAAAGCAATTTTTAAAATAGTTGAATTGTGTGCCTATACTTAAATAAGAAAGGGAAGAATGCCTTTCATTCCCTTGGATAACTATTAAATATTATATTTCACTTTTTTATTTCCTTAACTTTTAACCTGTTTCCGGTATATCCACATGTTGGGGAAAACAACCGAGACGTAAGAATGGAACGCAGATGACAGAAAGCATGCTAGACAAGCTCAATACACTCGACAGTTTAACTGAGTTATTTTTTTGAAGTAAAAAATGGTCAAAATCAGAAAATTCTCTGTAAGAAATATCTCGGACATGACTGGATTTTAAACCACTCTTCTACAAGATATCTCGGCCGCGTCATGGAAGTAGTTAATATACTTTCATGCACAGATCTACCCTGACTTACCCGAATTCGACATAAGGTATATTCGTCGGTTCCACCTATCACATTCCTTCGTGGTGCTACTTAGTACAGCTTGCACTGCTTTCGCAAGAGCTGTCTGCGGCCATGTATCCGTCCTTGGGTTAAAATGCAGATCCTTGCCTAACTTACCGTGGCTTTGACTGCTTCGGAGCAAAATTGATACCTCACTGGACGAGTAACGTATGACTTACCTCCTATTTATAGCGTCGGGTACCATATTTTATAGGAGGGGCTAATAAGAAACCAGAAGGACGCTTTTGAGATGCGTGTTGCATTGTATAAATATTCAGAGATCGAGTTTGTACGACGTAAAAATAAATGTAAAATGTGTATAAATATTCAGAGATAGAATATGTACGACTTTATAAAACTAAAAATGTATCAAGATGAACAGACAGTAAAATTTTTGTAATTTTTCGCTCGATTTGAAAAACTGATTCAAAGAAAATCAACATAAAAGTCATAAGATATAATTTAATTAACTTCATTTCAATCGTCTTAGAAAACGAAGAAATGCTACATTGGATAAAGCCGTGTATATTCCGAAGGTCTCAGTGTCCCCATTTCTACCCTAGGTTAATGTTTACCTTTCGTTTTACGAAACTCAGCCGCATTATCTGCTAGACCGTGCACAACAAGGAATTTCACGGGTCGTTCTATCCGCTACAGCTGTATTAGAACTTATTTACTTCATAATGGAAACTTTTTGGTTTTATATACACTGCCGAAGTGGCTAAAATAAAACAAAACAAAAAATCTAAGAGCTTCGCATGAAAACAATTCGGAAGTTCCCAAATTTCAGTTAATTTAATATTTACCCTCATATAATTCTTTCTCGAAGTTTTAGACTAGTATCACGCGCCTAAATTTTTTTATGCATACAAACTGTATCTGAGATCAAATCTGAGTTTGTTTCTATTATTTTTAGAATATGGGGACGTAGTGTGTATTGGTTCCCTATTGTATTGTCAGAGCATGCACTCAGTAGCAGTTAAAACGAATCGAAAATCATTGCGACTCGAAATAGCATTTTCTTGAAAAAGCTGTGACATAAAAACCGTTGATAATGTGACTGTTTTATCTGGAAAAAATTTGAAAAATCCTTCAGGAAAACGGTTTTCTACTCTGTGAAGTGTATATCTACCTTTCCAAATCATTCGGTTCTTAACTCTCATTCATCACACTCACTAAACAAAAACTGCAACAAAGGAAAATATTTACTTGACAAGACCTCAGCAAATCTCCCTTTTATTACAGTAACACAATGTTACTAATATAAACTAAACGACCCGGTGTACCTTTAAAACGTGCAGCGCGAATGCCAAATCCTTCCCTCTTTAAAAGTATGTAGGTACCTGAAACTCATTTTTAGTTACCTATAGAGTTTCAAAACTCAATTGAAGTTGAGTCTAAACTGCCTAAGCTTTAGACTCACCTCGACGCAAATGTTTGCAGCAAGCTACAGATTTATCACTTGTAAGCCATGTATCAAGGTTGTGTAACCTTTCCGGACCACATCGAATTACGTGGTCTAGCAGGGAAGCTCTGTTTCGTGCCAAATAATCCTCAAGTATTTTCATGTGAGTTGTTTATGCCCTCATGTATAAATGAAATATCTAAATATATCGTCAATACTAAGAATTTAACCTAATTCAAACACTCAATGTCACCCAGTACACAAGCAGAATAGACTAATGGTGATTCTCAATGAAAATAATTTTAGTATGCAGTTTTATAGAATTTACGATGAGTTAAATATATGCTATGTACGGATTCGACTTTCTGAGATTGATTAACCAAGGTTTGCAAGATGGGCAGTTGAGCTTGAAATATTTAGCAGGTCATGTGTTCGACAACCCTTCCATAGATATCACACCGTTTCTCCTGTTTCTTACATAAAAAAGATGGAGTAATCTGTTTTCGAAATAGTTCAATATCACAATGATATCATACAAAAGCTTGATATCTCTACGACACACCACACGATACCGTGAAGTGGGATTCTAGTTTTAGTGCCGATTAAAACACGTGTCACTGCGTATGATTACAGGAAACTCGGGCGGTTAGCTTTTACTCGGACGTTACATAATGTTGTTGTACAGGAGATACACCCTTGAATTTCAACTAAAGTATTATGTTTAAAGAAGATGGTTGTTTAGCTATTTTATATATACTCAAAATAATCATATACATCTACATAAATACCCTGCAAGCCGCCTTTGGGCGTGTGGCAAGGGGTGCTAACACCAAGCGTACGAGTAACCTATTAGGCTTACTGTGTTACCGTTCGTGGAAAGAATGAGTCCCTAAAACGACTTGTCCTCGCATCTACGAGAGTAGTCGTCCCAGAAGTACCCGACCTGACGTATAGATGGCGGTTGTTGCTTAAAGAAATTACTATCGTCGAAAGTGCCAGCCTCTAAAAGCTTACGGTTGAAGTTTGAAGACGCTACGTTGTTTCCTGTTTGTTTAGCAGACATCAATAGTGAACGCTCTCAGTGAATTTGTAAACATCGATAAAATTGGTCATCGTTATGCGATACAGTACTTTCATTTGAAAGGCCTCAGTCCAACCAATATCAGAGCAGAGCTGGATTCTACTCTGGGGGAGTGTGTTCCTTCGTTTACAACAGTGATTCCCAAAGTTGGCGATACCGCCCCCCTAGGGGCGCTGGTCTAATCTAGGGGGGCGCTAGACGAAAAAGAATTTTATCCCATTGCCAGTCATCTTTCTTTCTCAGTATAGATTTACTGGCTTTATGGCATCAATGCAACGTCAAAAAATTGTCATACATAATTTGGTGGATATTTTCATCTCTGCTGTGCTTGATTTCATTGTTATCTTTCATCAGCTATGGCCACACAGATATTATTTTTCATAGATTTTCATATTGGGGGGGCGGTGGTATGGATACAAGGGGGCGGTAGCATGAAAAAGTTTGGGAAACACTGGTTTACAACAATAAAATATTGGGTGGCAGAATTTAAACGAGGCCGAACGAGCTGTCAAGACGAACATCGCAGTGGGCTACCAAATGAGGTGACCACGCCAGAAATGGCGAAGAAAATTCACAAAATGGAGTTGGATGACCGTTGACTGCAATGTATTTTGTTTGTGGAGAATAAAAACTATACTATACTATACTGAAAGTGCGCGAGCTAGCAGACATGGTAGACATTTCAAAAAGTACTGTACGTTGCATACTGACTGAAAATTTGAACACGAGAAAGCTGTGCGCGAGATGGGTGCCACGTTTGCTCACAACAGAACTAAAACGGCCTCGTGAGGATGGTTTAATCGAGTGTTGGCGATTTTTCACAGCAATGTGGCAGAGTTTTGCGACGATTCATAAACATGGATAGAAATGGGTCCATCACTTCACAACTGAGACGAAGGAACAGTCAAAACAATAGACTAAAAGGGGAGAATCGGCTCCAAATAAGGCGAAGACAGTTCCATCTGCTGGCAAGGTTATGGCGTCAGTTTTTTGGGATGGGCGTGGGGACTTCTAGGACTACCCTCGAATGTCTCTTATTTTACTCTCATTATCGGACCAGCCGAAGTAGCAGGGGGGTCGCATAATACAGATTACGTCTTCCGCAAATTGCTTTCTCTGAATTTATCAAGCAGCCTAGCTTATAATACCCTTTCTTTCAACCACTTTCTATCTGAAATATTTAATCGATCCATTTGGGTTACCAATCATCAAAATATCTATACTCGCACTAGACAAACCACAACAATAATAATCTAATTCATTGAAAATAACCTTATATTTTTTAGCGTATTAATCCTCCATACATAAGAAAACGATCTTGGAAAAGTTATTTGAATTGTTAATAATTTGCAAATGAATGCAGACTGAAACGTCAATGAAACTATCGTAATCAAAGAAAACAAAATGAAAAAAGAAAACAAAGGTGACTTAATTTCCGAAATAAAACGTATCTCTTTCGCGTGGAAGCGATGTCTGCAAACCGGTAGCAGAACAATTTTTCTAACAACCATGCCAACGTCAATTATCACCGTTATTAAAATACTTCCTACTACTCGCCCTTGAACTTTGCTCGAAAGAAAAGCTTTTATTTTCGGTAACTCTCTCGAGCTGCATTGCGAGATTTTCAATCAGTAAATTATTGAATACATTATAATTACTATTATTATTTATTTGTGTATTGGTTCCCTATTGTATTGTCAGAGCATGCACTCAGTAGCAGTTAAAACGAATCGAAAATCATTGCGACTCGAAATAGCATTTTCTTGATTAACTAAAAATTAACTTAAATCTACGTAAAGAAAAAGAAATCTCAACAATAATTCAAACATAAAGATAAAATTCAAACATAATGGTAAAAGAAATATTCTAATTACAGTATACAAAATATTGCTAAAATAAACTAATACATAAAACTTAATATAGATACTTATAAAACTACAAAGATTTGGGTTGTGGGGAAAAAACTCCTCAACTGAAGGTTTTTGGAGAAAAACCCACGATGCGGGAAAACACCCACACAAGAAGGAGGGCGAAAAAAAAACCCGCGAAAACTCAGAGGTGATAAAAGCACTATAAGGATAGATGATGGTGGAGGTGATATTTAACAAATTGTATCGTCACTGATCCCCGACGAGGGACGAATGTGCCGATATACCATCCGTGCCGATAATTGACCTATAATAATTACAAAACAAACAAATTATGTATTTACAGGTGTAGTTACTTTCTAATTTTATCGCATTAAGCAAGGAATTGTGCAGAACTTTTGTCAGATTGGACGGCCTGATGGATTTAGATCATATTAAGCCATTCATAGGGCTTCATCTAGGATCTTCGAATGTACTAAATATCCATATTATAAGGCTTTCCCTTAAACGGATTACAGAAACTAAGAAGGCTTTATAAACTCAATACGAACCTAGCACACCACCAAATATTTTTGGGGGCGAGACTGAGACTAGTTAATCTCTAATTACCTATACCCTATATCGTTAAAGGTTTAGGGAAAGAGCTTTTGGGAGTCAAACCATAGAAAAGGTAATGAAAAGGAAGAAATATTATATGGGTTAAAAACGAAGTAAAAAGCCAAGGAAAAAAACTCAAACCCTGCTGGACAACATCCACGAGAGCAGGGGAGGAGTGGAAAAACTGCTGACATTAGCAACTAAAATATAAAATAATACAGGAAAGGTGAAAATAATATTATGGAAAGTTTCAGCAATATTTCTGAATAAAATATGAACAACATAAAGTTTGTACACTCATACAAAATATGCAGATGAGAACAGATGTTGAATTTAAATGTCAAGAAATAAGCAATAGAATATGATGACACAATAGAATAAAATCACCAAGGAAAGAAAAAAAATATACGGAAGAACAAAGAATATAGACGGCGCGAAATAACAAGAAGTATTACACACATATCTCAGGAGTGATCTCTATAAAATTATTTGCTATTTCGAGAAATGACGGCACATAATGGTCTATTTTCTCTCCAGTTGGGGGAGAATACCCCCCGCCTCCCTCAACTCTTAGTTTATGGAGAGGTTGAAGTGAGCCATGAGCTAGTCTTAAAACGTCCTTTGACCCAATTTCTTGGGGTCATAGCTGGGATATAATCTAGTCTTGAGTTCGCCCAGCAGTCGCTCCGGTTGAAACTTAATGCTTAACCAGTGACCCGAATTTCGCCGTCATGATCGAATAGGATGAATTAAAATCCTCTCAAACGTAGAGAACTGACTTACGTGCCATCTCAGAGAGATTATTTAGTCATTAAATGAGAATAATGCGAATAAATGAACATTTAATTGGCTACATATTTGCAATTTTCACCTCTATAAGTAATCGAATCGGAAACAAAATATAAATAATAGAGAAGTAATTAACGTAATAAGTCTATTCCTAGCTTCTCTGACAATCAAATTCTCGGACTTCGGAAGAAAAGAGCCACAAGTGGCTCTATTGGTCCGAATATGCTCCTCTGAAGTAAAATTGAAATTTAAAATAAAAGATGACAAATTGAACTTATGGACTTCAACGAATTGCCTCAAATGCAAAGGATGCAAATTGCTGGAGTCGTAATCATTCCGTAAAAATGATTTCTCACTGACTGAAGGCGCAGAAAGTTTCTTAATTGAAAAGAATTCACATCTATGAAGGCCAACACCGTTTAAAACTATTGAATTAATATATTTAACTAGTATTTCTTTCAATTCCCGCTTTTCCTGATTTTCAGGAAAACTTAAACCGCCCCCCTAGGGGCGCTGGTCTAATCTAGGGGGGCGCTAGACGAAAAAGAATTTTATCCCATTGCCAGTCATCTTTCTTTCTCAGTATAGATTTACTGGCTTTATGGCATCAATGCAACGTCAAAAAATTGTCATACATAATTTGGTGGATATTTTCATCTCTGCTGTGC
>KZ308177.1:1469797-1515312 GCA_000376725.2 Ladona fulva
GCTTATTGTTAACAGACACACACTGACATCTGCCCCTAATATAACTCTCCAAGAGCCTCAAAGGAGTACCTCTTACACCATAGGAACATAATTTTGAGAGAAGCTTTGGGTGGGAAACACTATCAAAAGCCTTAGACAAGTCACTAAAGGAAACAAGAGTACTTTCATTACATTCTAAGGAACAATATACATCACTAATCATTGCCATGACACATTCAATTGCACCTTTACCTTTGAGAAAACCAAATTGTCTGTTACTTATCAAATTGTTCACTTCGAAGTATTTACAAATTCTTGAAAATAGAGCTTTCTCTATTACTTTAGAAAAAATGGGAATTATGGATATGGGTCTGTAACTTGAAGGGTCCTTTTTCTCACCTTTCTTGAATATTGGGATAATTTTGGTGAGTTTTAATTTTTCTGGGTAGATGCCTGATTCAAATATCTGATTAATTACTTTGGAAAGTGGATATGATACAACATGTGCAATGCCTTTCAACAACTTTGAATTCATGCCGTATATATCACAGCAGGTACTGTTTTTTAAAGAGGTAATTATGTTGAATATTTCTCTTTCAGTAGTAGGTACTAGGTAAAATGAATTCAGGCTTGATTGAGAAAGCTTATGTTTGCACTCATTATGCTGATTTATGTTTGAGGCATCCAGTAGTTTGTCAATTACATTGGTGAAGTAATTATTAAAAATATCGGGTGACATGTCAGTTAAGCAATTTTCTGACTTGAATTGTGTCTCAGCTTTGATTACATTCCATAATGCTTTTGATTTATTATTTGATGTGGCAATGTATTTGTTGTTTGCTTCTATTTTTGCTTGCCTGATGGCTTTCTTATAATCTCTACTTAGTTCTAAATATTGAGATTTTACTTCTGGGTTAGGATTGCTAATTACTTGTTCATAAAGACTTAATAGTCTATCCCTCATTCTTAACAAAGCTTCGTTAAACCAGTTTATTTTACGTTTGTCAGGTGTAACACTTCTGGTCTTTTCAGGCATACAGTAATTAAATGAATCAATAAATATTGTCCAAAATTCAGCAAAGGAATCAGAGTTCTTACTAGGATCATCAAGACATGACCAGTCATAGGTACCCATCAATTTAGAAAGTTTTTCTATTGAGTGATTGTTTAATGTTCTGATATGGATGTATTTTTTATCATTAATCAAACCATTCTTTTTGGATCTAAGCTCGGTTAACAAACCTAAGTGGTCAGAAAGAGCAGTAGGAACAATATTTGTTGAGAGATCTACATTTGTAATGACATTATCTATACAGTTACCGCTGGCAGGTCTGGTAGATATTCACGAGATTCATTTGAGAAAGTCAAACGATTTCACTTTTATGAAAGTGAGGGGTTTAAAATGAGCCGTTTCTTATTCAATAAATTTAACGCATCGTACAGCGTAATAATGCACGAGCAACTCGGTATTGACGTAAATCTACGTAATTACCCTGCAATCCGATTTCGGTACGTCAGGCGTGTCAAGATATAAAACGAAGATAAAATATATTTTAAGCTCAGAAATAAAGAGATATGAGTCTGCTGATGGTATCTGATGATACGTATGATAAGCAGTACAAAAGAAAAGCAAAAATAGAGCATGCACAAAAGCATAACAGCGAAATCTAGCTATTTACAAGCGCCATGTCTAAAATTGGAAGTATTTGCGTAATAGGTTTCAAATTAATTAGAACGTAATCAAACAGTTCTTCAATCTACATTTTTATATCAAGCGAAGAAATTATAAACGCCTCACTCAGTCTTTCATGCTTGGCGGTTTATTAATTGCTTTTATTCCATCAACGTTGACTCCCAGTTCAAATATCTCTCACTCCTTGGAGCTTTTAATGCATAGGGTGATGCATGAAACGTTTTCCTCCGAAACATAAGAACAAATGGCTGCTTAAGAAGACCTTATTTTTTTAGAATACGCAAGTGAGAAAAACGTGAGCGCACAAGGAGGTCGCACTTGTACTCCGCGGGATCTCATTACGGCTACAAGCAGCAACACGCAAGTCTTGTTTGTTGAGGGAATCTCGGAAGATCGACGGAGAAAAAGAATGTCCCACATTGATCCTTTCATAAGCAGCTGTCTATGAAGCCAAAGCACTTCCGACTGTTTTGAGTCCTCTTTAAGCGAGTATACAAGTATCACCATTCACTGTCAAGGTTTTCAAAGGTGTCAAGTCGCTTGAACTATGGCTTTAACACATTTCACCACGACTCTAAGTCGTTATTTTTTAAGCCCACGGGGAAATATGTGAAAGTAGTTTCGCGTGTTGATCTTTCAGCCTGCAGGTAACCCTTTCATCGGAAAGTCTCCGTCTTACGTAATTTTCCAAGAGACCAGCGAATCGCGTATTTTTTTAGAGAATGACATCGGAGTCGTGGGACGTTCATATCAGGAGCCTTTAATTAAAAGTTTTCCTTATATTTTTTAGTGAGACAGCTTTGAAAATGAGAAATGTATAGTTCTAAAAGTGAAATCCGTTATGAGCACTACCGCGAGAAATAATATTTCGGCAGTTTTGTAAAGTAAAACATCTCCAAATAATATGTTAAGTAAGTCCTCCGATTGTCAGCTTGTAAGGAAAAGCGTGATTAACATGATTATACATCATGCAGGATAAATTCACGACCACTTAAACTTCATGCCGTTACTTGACCTAAAAATAGGGTACTTTTCCGGGGTAAATCGATATACGTACGACGATAATCGAAAATAGATTATATAATGATAGAAAATATGATACATCACCTGACACAAGCCAAAAGCCGGCTTATGGAGCATATAAGAAGAAATAGATAATTTTAAGATCGTGAAAATTTTACAACAATATGATAAATACCATCCACCCAAAGTAAGACAAACATAGAGAAACATACTAGAGATGGTCGGGGAGGAGAGGGGTTACAGTGAATTAATTAAACGTTGACAGTGAAAATAGATGGGCCAGATATTGAGAGCAGAGAGATTGCTAAAGATTGAGATTGAGGTTAGAATACAAGGGAAAAAGAAGAGGGGAAGGCAAGGACGAAAGTTGTTAGATGACATAAATAATAATAAAATCATGTCTTTATTTAGACGAATTTTAGTTTAATGAGACCACTGTTTCAATTATACTGGTAAAAACGAACACAAACCTGAACAGGATTCGAACCCTAGGCTAGGCTAACATGCTAACCACTACTACACCGAGAATGGTAGGGTTAGTTACATAGAGGTGAAGGAAATGAGGATGAGTGGGGAATATAAGGGCACATGAACCTACCGAAAGGTACAAAACTTGTGTATTTACGAATAATAAACAAGAAAATTAAATTAAATTTATCAAGGCAAAAGCTCTGGAACTAGATAAAGATGAAATTTTATTGCCAATCAAAAACAATATAATTGATACATAGGAATTTGAAATTTTTCATAAAATTGATTCAGCTCATAAGCATCTTAGGATAAATATCCGTTGTATAATATCTTTGTAATTACCAGATAGGGAAAAACCCATGCCAAGCAAAAGGGCCGATTTTGAAGTATCACTGTTCAAATGTTCCTTCTCCATTAATTTACCCACGTATCTACGCCAGCGCAAACAATACTACGATAAAAATGGAATTTCATCTTGAATTTGATTTTAAAACAATCATCTTGGGTTTTAGACAAAGCTTTCAGTATATTTATTAATACCAGCGGCACGTAATTGGAAATCAGATATTTGGTACAAACTAATATCATAGAGTAATCTTACTGTATAAGTACTCAATGCTTATATTAACCAAAAAATCCTTCAGAAAATAGGGGTTTTAAATTAGCCAGATGACAAAAAGCGAATCTAGTGTTTTAGTCGGGGAGAGAATTAATTATCTAGCCCGAAATCGACCAAAAAGCCAAAATTCATTACCGCGAGACCTTGCTGGAGGCTTAATAATCCACAGAGCCGATTTGCTTGAAGGAAACCATTAATCAAATCGCTTTGTTTGGGGTGAGAACCTTCTGAATTTTCGTACCACGCTCTCGCACTTAAGCAGAGGAAATCTCTCCGCCTGGAGAGTTTGGCCTGCAGTGTGTACGTTATCAGCTTTCCAAAAATATCCTCACCCTTCTGATTGAGGTGGAGGACCTGCATTCTGGGTATAGAGCGGCATTAAATAATCATGCTCCAGAATCCCAGAAAGCTTATATCGGTGACGGAGCTCGCACCGGCTCGTTGAAGTGATTCTAGTCCAAAATCTTTGCTAAGGGAGGTAAGCCATTTTAAAACAAATACCTCATGACTTCGGCTATTGTTAGGAATCGAACATGTAGTAGATGTACTTTAAAGTAACTTTTACCCGACAATACGAAGGTAATTTCGCCCATATAGAGAATTTCACCCGAGGAATTTATCACAGCCGTATCTTTCATCATAACCGTAACATTACTGCCCAACCTGAGATCTTCATTAACGAAACGAGCTGCTCTACGTGTCTATACTATATAATTAAAATTTTAACAGCTTCCTCTACCAATTTATTTTAAGGAAATTCTTTAGCTTATTAAACTTCCTTGTGATATGTTTGAAGGAAAAGAGTCTTGGTACTTTTTCCACAGGATTTTATTACAGACACGACCATGTTTCAGCGAATGAACGCCATCATCAGGTGATCATCACCATCATCAGGTGATCATCGCCATCATCAGGTGATGATGGCGATCATTCGCTGAAACCTGGTCGTGTCTGTAATAAAATCCTGTGGAAAAAGTACAGAATCTCTTTTCCTTCTAAACAATATGTCCAAAAAACATCGCCGATTTCTGTGAATTTTATTCCTAGTGTTAGTCATCATAAAATTTTAAACGATATTTTACAGATTTTTGCCATTCTTACTTCTGTCCACTGTAAAATAAAATTCGAGGCTATACATAAGACACGATACTTCAGTGTGTTCCATATTCCAAAACGTTTCCTAAAAATATTCTTTAAAAATACTCTTCAATGCAATTAAAAAACAGTTTTGATTCGAAAAATGTATAAAATCTATGGATTTTGCTAAGACTTGACATGAAATAAATATTATTTATGAACAATAAGATAAAAAGAAAATGCACAGGCATGCAAGGTTTATTTCGAGTTCTCAATTCCGTAAATTGTAATGTATGTCAACCTATTATTTCCGAAGGAGTTCATGTAAGATTTGATTTTTTCTCCTCAACAAATTTTCATCACCGAAATAAAAGCCGAAAGAATTTCATTTTTTCCGGTTTTCCTGTAAACTTTTCCAATAAATTGCAATTATAGTTTATTTTCCCTAGCCTTCCGAGACTTCAGGGGACCGGCAATTTTTCTCGCTTATAGAGGTTTCTCAGTTATAGAGGATCAGGAGCGGCTTCTCTCACCTATATTGGTTTCCATTGATTCAAGTCTAGTATGTAATTCTCCCACTTAGGCCCGGTATTATAATGTATACTTAACACGGACTTTAACTAATGTTTACTTTATAGCCCACTATTAAACTGGTTTATAAGCGTTTGAATGAATATTATAGTTGGTCTCCTATACGTTATGAGTTGGAATGATGTTTAACTACAACCTTCACTTTAACTCGAACCACTATAATACCATGCCTTAAAGTGAATATTAGTGGCATTTCGTTCTAAATACAAATAATAATACCGGGTCTTATAGAGTTACAAAAAATACGGAAACAGGAAAGGAATACGCTCGGAATAAAGAATAACTTATGCGGCAATCATAAAAAAATTAATCTTTTAGCAATGTTACAATTACTTAAATAAAGCCGTCAGTTTATTTGTGTTTCTGTTTTGGTATTTTGGAAATGTTTTTCATGCTCATAAATCTAATCAAAAGTTGACTGACTAATATCCGTCTAGTATTCAGAAAACCTGTGGACCATATCTGTCATGAACCCCGAAAAATCCAATTAGAGCAATTCACATTTTATATCATGTAAGCATTACTTAGGTGCCAGGTAAATATCATTTATAAATGTAAGAATATAATAGTCCTGTAGGTATTGTGTGTATGTCATGTATCTTTTGAATATTTATCGTGAAAATATATTGTATGTATAGAGGTAAAACTGTCACCTGGCTTACAGCCTACCCGCAGTTTGTAAATAATAATAATCTACATCTATATCAATACCCTACAAGCCGCCTTTCGGCGTGTGGAAGGGGCACATAATAATAACAGCTTATCCTTTCAAAGCTTTCGGCTTCTTGGGAAGGGCTTATCGCATTTGTAGTAGAAGTATTGTTAAAAGTGCTTTGACTTTTCAAGTCATTTCTCGCGTAGACTCCCACTGGAAATCGAACCCGCGACCGCTTTCACCGAAGTCGAACACGTTGCCCACTTGGCTACCCTGGAGTCCCAGGCCTTTTTCTGCTTGCGAACCACCGTTTACTTGATGTTTTCTTTGAAGACTCTCTCTCATCGAGTCCTACAATTTCTCACTTATATAGATTAAAATGACGGAACCTGGCGATAAATCTCTCGCAGAGTTTTCTTGCTTATCCAGATTCAACTGTATTTGAAATTGTTTCAACAACTGAGGACGTCTAGGATATATGAGTTCCCGCTGGGAATCGAATCCAGGACTTCTTTCACCAAATGCGAACGCTACCAACTTGGCTATGTTGGAACTTGAAAGAGGAATCGTACCTCTTAAATTCTAAGGATCATAAAAATATGAAGCCTTGTTTTATTTTATGGGTTATTATAGGTTGGAAAAACGGAATAACCGCTCCTTTAGTTTATTTTTCCACGCTTATGAGACTTGGAAAGCAAGGCGTTATGTCTTCATTACAACTCTCAGAATAGCGTAAAGCGCGCAAAATCGTGATTCACCGCAAAATCGCTTCAAGCGAGCTAAATATATCACTCATTCATGCTGGAGAAGGGAATTCACGAGAGAGATATAGAGCTGGTGAAAACTTACATCGAGCGCTAAGGAATATTTCTGAGAAAAAGAACGTTGTACCGAGATTTAATCTAATCTTAATCGACCTCTGAAATCTGTTATGAAAGACTAGTTTTCTGACGTTCTTTTTAATAATTGAATAATATAGATCATTCCCATATATGGGGTTCCTTAAATATTTTCCATGAAGAAAAATTTTCCAGTTATATTAATGTTTTTTATAAACCACTCTAAAATGTGATAAAACTCACATCACATGTTATCTGCCGCCCTCCTATAACTTTGAATTTACAGAAACAACAATTTATTCAACAATTTCTAATTTTTAACTACCAAGATTATTGGAAAGTTTATCTGATTGGTATTCATTGTGACGAAAATCCGTCAAAAACCACCAGCAAATAAATTTAATTCTTAATATGTATACTTAGGCATATAAAAATCTCCTTAAAAAACTTTTTATGTATACTTATGCTTATAAAATCCTTTTTGTGTATAATCATTATTATACACCAAAAGCAATTTTCAAACATGGAATAGCAATTTTCAGCTAAAATTTGTTAGCCATGTAAAGATAAAACATCGAAAAATTACGACGCATATAATTTCTGATTTAATCTCATACAATTCTTGCATGTAGCTCCAACATGCTTAAGGTATACATTTTAATAAAGACCTCTTCGAAAAATTATAATAATGCACCTAAACGGAATACAAATTTGTTTATTTATTCCCTCTTCCGTGGGACCAACAACTGTCCAGATCCTACGTCAGAAAGATTTAGAAAATTTAATATAAATTAACATAATTACTGGTATTTGCAGCAAATATTTACATTTAAACTCCCATCGCTATTTTGTTTTTTAAACGAACTTGAATCGTAGAAAGATTTTGTCTCCCTGGTTTAGTAATGTGTTCAATATTTTCATGGCCCACAACCTTTTATCCGCGCAAACGGAAATTCTAATAAATTAATGCCTACCAGTTCCAAACTGAGAACGTTAATTCGTTAATTATAATGGAGTGCTTAATTTTTGTCAATTACTCTTCCATTTTTGGCTAGAAGCCTGCTGTTAGAGTACGATTATTGTAACAATTCAAAGGTCAATCTATTTACATATCTCTGTACAATATTTATCACGGCCGTAACGACCGATCCATAATGCATCGCCTATCCATCACTGATTAATGAATTTCGAGGGAAATGTGACCGAAATTCGAGCTTTCCGCCTCTCTTTAATTATTTTAAAAGCGTTTCAGTTTGATTATTGATTTTCGCGACAGAAGTACGGAGAGAGATTAAATTAGAGCAAAACTGCGAGTTTTGAGTGAAATTTCGTTATTTTAAGTTTGAGACTACTAAAATCTAACTTGGACACCAAGAAAAAGTTCATCAAAACGTTTGCTTGGAGTGTGTTGTTGTACGGATGCGAGACGTGGACCATCAGGAAGGCGGAAAAAATTAAGCTTGAGGCAAGGAAATGTGGATTTGGAAGAAACTAACGAAAACAAGGTGGGTAGAAAGAAAAAGTAATGAAAAAGTTTTAGAAGAAGTGAAAGAAAATAGATCGATTTTAAAGACGATAGGAAAAAGAAGGGCTAAACTGATTGAACATGTTCTGAGGCATAATCATAACCTAACAAACATAATTGAAGGAAAAGTTGTAGGAAATAAACCAAGAGGACGTCACACAGCTTCCTTCTTCAAGAACATGGAGAAGGATATTTGAGAAGGATTTGATATCGTATGCTAGCCGTAAGGAAGCATCAATGAAAAGAGAGACGTGGCTACTGCGACAAGGCACTGCCTTTAGATCTGATGATGAGAACCATCATAATTATTATTACTTCTTTAATGGATACAGGAGTCCGTATTAGTTACTTTTTAATAATTTGTACGATCGCAGACAAAAACAACGAACAAAAACATTCATATCTTATCCTGGAGAAACACGGTTACCGGGACTCGAACCCAGGACCTCAGTGTCAGATTGCGTACTAAACGCTAATAGATAAGAAATCACATAATAAATACCGTTTACGCACATAAACAAAAGAAAGAAGAGTTCTCCAGATCATAGATAGTAAAAAATCTAGCATTACATACATAAGTACATTTAGCCTCCGAATCAGATGGTTTCCTCAGTGGTTTCCCCGCTCAGAGGAAACGAAACTGCGCTGTAAGTTTTCCGCGTAATTGATGGGATGTTGCACTGTTCTTCTTTTCAAGGAAATGAAAGTCATTCAAGGAGAAGGAAAAAGTTGACGAATGTAGCGAAAAAAGGGTTGACGATCTGTTTTTCATCTAAAATGTAACGCAGCATCAAAGTATGCAAGATCATCATCTCCATTTATTCAAACACTGTTCTGTAAAGTAGAAGTATGATATCCTCAGTTCCATTGTGACCATAAATTTAGTTTTGTACGCTAACCCTCATACGAGAGTATCGAGGTATCTATTAATGCTTTTCAATGTTTTAACTGTATTCAATTTACGTGTATTGGTGATGGAAATCATTCTGATTAAGGAATAGTTGTTTGTGTTTGTTAATGTACAGGTGTTGCTCGTAAAAGTGGTCTATTAACGAGACTGAAATTTGCAGAATAAATATAAGGATTATATGATTAATCCGAATATGAATAAATGTAAGGATTATATGACATATCCGTGGTTATTGTGAACTGTTGTTCCACTGTAACTGGTTATTTCTCAATGTTTTGTCGCACTTTTCTCTTCGCCGAAGCTTTTGGTCTACCGTTTCGTAACATACTTTTCCATTATTCGTACATGAAAAGTTATGGCGCGATGTAAAGAGATGTAAGAAAGATCTATGACCGTCTCAATAAAACAAATTCCTCTACGCATCCTAAATAATGCTGCAACTACGTCTGAAACTACTTTTAAAATACCCTTAATCTATCATAGTTCCCGCCCATTTAAATTTGGATTTCAATTTGATTTTTCCTTCAGATAACCCAGATATTTGTTGACTATTCCAAATTTAGTTCATAAAAGCCTACTGCTGTGCTCTAAAACGTAATTTTAATATCGAAAAGGCTTGGTGGCCTTGCCTCTGATTTACACTATGGGTATATGAATGAAAATCCCTAAAGTACTTCTTCACCCCGAAAATGAAAATTAATGCAAGCATGGACTTAGAAGTACCTACTTTGAGGTTCTGGAGGAAGTAAGGTGTTGCTTGACAGGATAAGATACGGCGGGGATTTTCCCAATTTTCGCTACGTTTGCCTTGAAGACCCGTAATGATCCCCGAAGCACCCAGAAAAATGATGATTTAGCATGACACTTGAGTCCGCGCGTACATAACTGACTGAAAAATCCGATACATCACCTAAAAAGATTATGTGGAAAGTAATTTATTAGCTCATACTTCAAGCTTTTAGATTCCATTTCATTTTGAATCGGCGTATGGGATTCGGAATCGATTCGACACTCGGGGTCTGTTTGAAAATTTCGAATCGCCGGCAAAACTTACTAGTCTCAGATTTAGAGATGGTTCAACATAGAGCAGCCCGTTTTGTCAGGTGAGATATCAGGTTCGACAGTAGCGTTATGGCCATGATAACATCACTCAGGTGGAACTCATTGCAGGAGAGAAGATCTGATTACCAACGAAAGCTTTTCAAAATATTCATCGGTCCTGAATTTTTAGGCGAAGCAAAAGATATTGTAATCCCGGTAAACAACGAGCGCGATCTTCGAAAGGCGACGACCAAGCGTTACAAGGAAATAATCGCTAAAAAAGATAGTTACTTCTGTTCATTCTTTCCGAGTAGTAGTAGTAGTATTGTTAAAAGTGCTTCGACAGCTTAGGTCATTTCGCACGTGGGCCCCCACCGGGAATCGAACCCGGGACCGCTTTCATTGAAGTCGAACGCGTTGCCCACTTGGCTATCCAGGAGCCCTCATTCTTTCCGAATAGCATCTTAGGATCTAATAGGGTAGATTAGGTAAGGTGTTAATTCACCCCCTACCATACGCCACTGGCGGCTTTCGGGGTATAGTATATCTAAAATCTAAATATGATTCACATTTACAAAGAATTTATACACAAAACTCTATAGTGTTTACCGGAGAAAAATAATGAATTCAATATGGAAGTTTTCGAAATTCAGAGTTTTAAAAGTAATATAATAATTAAAATATTTATCGTTCGTAAAAATAAATTTTATTGAGCATATAACCTACTAATAATTATAAAAATTTCGCAATTAAATGTGGTTCGGTACTTACTAGAAAGGTTCATAATCGTGCCAGTGCACATTTACTTAATCCCACGTAATCCTATACAATATAACAAAAACATGATAAAACAAAATGTGATATAGTACGTATCGAATGGTTTATGCTCTTTTTAGAAATGTAAATGTATCATTTTTCGAACTTTTCTCGGATAACTTTTTGAATTCTGTCATACGCTCTCCGGTAATTCTTTCCGACTATTAAAAACTTGGTAAAACATTTTCCGACTATTAAAAACATGGTACGGCACTTCCACAAAATTAAATAAAAATTGTAAAGTTTGATCGCATTTCGTGGAAGTTTTTACAGCTGAAATGCAATTCCACAAAGTTGCGCCTAGCAATTCTTCTCTTTCAGAGTTTAAGGTCGGGATTTTTCACTGAGAAAGAGGCACGGTTCATAGAGCCGGACTTTCCTCGTGGATCCCGATGTATTTTAGTGCCTTGGGGTTTTCCCAGAGACCGACTCAACGATGGACAAGGGTCTGATGCCTATATCCATGTAGTTCGCATCTGTTTAGACAGCTGAAAGAAAGGCGCGACATTCATAACAAACAACTCTCGCAATGCCTCACTTTTTTACTTTTCTGGCAGATGTGATTGTATTTGCCTTGGGTCTAGAGAAAAGAGCAATTATTTCTCATTCCCATCGTCGTAACGATTCCAGAGGATTTTTTTTCCTTACCGCAAGAACTGAGAATTTACGGTCAAAGTGCTGTCATTGTGGTATTTGGAACAAGAGATCGAGGAAAATAATTTCCTGTACTTGGGTTTGAATTTCCTTATGCAAATTTCTCTGGGTTCCGAAGAGAATAAAAGTTTTTCAAAATTGTTTACTAGTCATCACTGGTTGTTTTCTTTTTTCATGACCATAATATTAATATTTTATTTTTCCTTTAAGTTTACTCGAAATTCTGACTAAAATGTAATTAATTCATTTTGATTTTCGTTTTAGCGCGACTGTGTCGAAGGGTTGAATTTAAGAAGAGTCTTGACAGTCTCAATAACGCCCTAATATAGTCACATCATCATCATTATTATTATTACTATTGCTATTATTTCCGTACGAGAGGAAACACAGAGTTTTATGATCTATCTCCCTACAGATGTTGATTGATAGTATACATGACTAGAGGACATAGACAAGGGAAATAGAGAGTAGAGAGGATAAATTAACCCTGTCGAATGACTTAGATATAATTATAAAATGGGTGCAGTAAGAGCTCAAGGAAAATCATTTCCTGTACTTGGGTTTGAATTTCCTTATGCAAATTTCTCTGGGTTCCGAAGAGAATAAAAGTTTTTCAAAATTGTTTACTAGTCATCACTGGTTGTTTTCTTTTTTCATGACCATAATATTAATATTTTATTTTTCCTTTAAGTTTATTCGAAATTCTGACTAAAATGTAATTAATTCAGTAAGAGTAAGAGTAAGAGCTCAAGGTAGAAAAATGTTCAGTTAACTTCTTCAAAAGAAAATCTATTATTAAAGATTATCCGTACAGTCTCCGTGGGATAAACTTATTAACAGTAGAGTCAGTGAAATATCTTGGAGTAACTCTCACGAATAACTTAACGCGGAGTACCCACATCCATAACATATGTGGAAGAGCACTTAAGAAACTCGGCTTCATTGAGAGAATATGCGGTCGGAGCGAAGAAAATGTTCGCAAGCGATGTTATTTCGCGTTACTTAGACCTCGTCTTGAGCATGCGTGTGGTGTATGGGACCCTTCTGATGAGTGTTGTACTCGGGAGTTAGAAAATGTAAAACGAAAGGCGATACGTTTTCTAAAAAAACCGTTACGAGAAAACAGTGAGTGTTGCTCAAATGCTTCAGGATGCAGGATTGGAATCTTTAGAAGAAAGATAATTTAAACAAAGGATAAATATACTACATAAGTTCAGAGAAAGCATGTTCAGAGATGATCTAGCCGATATAACGCGTCCTCCATGTTGCATAGACCGTCCTGACACTGCGAGGGAGATCAGGGAAATAAATACTAGAACGAATAGATTCAAGCATTCATCCTTTCCGCACTCAATAAATCCTAGAACGAATATATTCAAGCATTCAATTTTCATTAGGGAAATAGATTCATGGTACATGCACCCCCTGTCACACGGCGAAACGAGGATTGCAGGTACTTACGTATATAGAGATAGACATGGAGTATTATCTGCTACTATCGATAAGTTCACGAACTACAGTCTCAAGGACGTAATTAACTGTTGGTAAATTATCAAAACATATTAAATTAGACCCTAACTATTATTTAAGAAATCTACATCTACATCTGCATTAGTACCCTGCAAGCCGCCTTTCGGCGTGTGGCAGGGAGTGCAAGCACCATGAATTTACTGAATTTACTTCGCTAATCTATTACTTTCGCGTATTGTTCGCGGAAAAAATGAATTCTTGTATCGATTCGTTTTAGCATCTATTTCTCTGATCTTTCTCGCAGTGTCTGAACGGCCTATGTAACATGGGGGGCGCATTATGTCAGCTACATCATCTACGAACGTGCTTTCTCTAAATTTATCAAGGAGATTTAGTCTTTGTCTAAGCCTTCTATTTTCTAAAGATTCCCATCCTGCGTCCTGAAGCATTTGCGTTACACTCACTGTATTATATTTATATTATAAGAAATATTTGTAGTGGTTCTTATTTATATTAACCTTGTTAATTAGTTTGAGAGAATTTAATGGAAATGTACTGCCTCAAACACTACGATATGAAAAATATTTTATCAGCAGAAGTATTAATTTAAAATTCACTTCGACAGAAAGCCGTTTCGCATGCATGAGCCCCAACCGGAAATCGAGCCCGGGACCATTTTCGCCTAAGACTAACGCGCTGCCCACTCGTTTTATGCGTCCCACTCATTTTATGCCATTCCAATGTAAAATTCTTCTTGCAATGGAGCATCATAAAGCAGGCAACCAACAAGAATAGGTTATGAAAGATAAAAGCCAACTGTTTGAGGATATAACTTCTTCCGCACATCACAGACGAATACAAATTATAAAAAATGTCACATTTTCCTTCGGCAAGCTAAAAATACGGGACATAGGGTGGCAGAATTCAGTTAAGAGAGAATTTTGAACAATTCTCACAGTTTAACGGGTACATGACGATCGTTTCCTATTATTTCCACGTAAAATTCAACTTTGCTGATTCATCCATACAAAATTCTCATTTTCCTGCTTTTACGCATCCGTCTACTTTTATAAAAAATTAATAAATAATGTCCTTAAAAACCAACAAGAGAAGAATTTTCCATCTAAAATCACTTGTTAACTTCCTCACTAATTTATTCCGATCATTTCTCGATATGAAGTTCCACAAATCTAAGCCAGGTTCGCTGAATATTTAATAATTAATTCTCTTAGAGACTATTTCTTACTCTTAAGACTGGTATACATTTTTAAAATCTCTGTCTATTTGCTTTAAAGAGGAATAGCCCGTGATTCTTTGTGTAACCCGTAAAACGCGAATGGTGCTAATCCTCGTGAATGTGATTCAGAATCCTGTGTATTGTTCTCCGGTAAAAATAACGAGAAATAATAAATAATTTGGGAATTCCAAACTTTCTTCAACGTGAAAACAGAGCCCTTCCTTTCTTTTTCAAGTACGCACGCCTTTAATCTTCTAGATGAAACCATTTTCCTTCAGGAGGGCAATTTAATGTATTCCAACAGGAACGCGAGTATTTCTTTCGTTTTTATGCTTCTCAAAAGTCGGGAATGGTGCCGGAAATACCGAGAAAATCTACAAATATCTATCCCGTATGCTTAAAGACACGCTGATAGGCTAGTAGGTTAAATTTTTAAGGTATCAGCGCAAATAAACGTTGACAACTTCTTTCAGTAAACCTGACCAGAATGATTTTATCGACAAAACTACGTGATTTAAAACGAAATATTTTTCCGAGCAGAATTGAGGAAACACGTGACTGAAATGTTTAGTGTGTCACTGAGCCTGCGACTCCTACCATAAACTTGCCTGCTCCCGAAAGGAGCACGGTTAAAATATTCACACAGGTAAGAAATTTAGTACTGCAACTCAAATTCACTAAGTCCAGCCCTCACTAATCGTGAAGTAAAATGTTTGCAAATATCGATATCAACTCACTTTTTCCCATTCATTTAGGTGAAGTAGTGTAGTCATCATGATCTTCTAAGATTGTAGGTAAGGAATTATACTATTCTTGAGTAGTAGTAGTATTGTTAAAAGTGCTTCGATAGCCTAGGTCATTTCCCACGTAGGCTCCCACCGGGAATCGAACCCGGGACCGCTTTCACCTAAGTCGAACACGTTGCCCACTTGGCAATCCGGGAGCCCCACTAATCTTGAGGTTAGCAACTTGTAGAAACCATGAAATATCTTTACAGTATCTTCCGAATACCTGAAAATCTTCGATATTGTCCATATGATCAGCATGTGTGACGTAATTGTTATTGTCCTATCATACGCTTTCTAATACCATTAATCTCTACTCTTTCCCATAGTAAATGAAAGACTACTTTTCTATAATAGTATACATTTTTGTCATTTATTCAATGTTTATTATATCTAATTTCATATTAACCGATTAATAAGTGTATGAACTGTTTGCCATCGTCACTCTTGGCGAGTCTGTTGTCGTCAGTTCAGAAATAAAAACAACATTCATTCAAGGATCGATCAAATATCATTAGGCTTCGGTATGTATGTACACTCGCAGCTTCCTCTTCAAATAAATCATCTGAACGATTGAATTAGCTAGCTAACTATTGAATTTGGTTCAGATAATTTCTAAAAATAATATGTTAGCTAAAGAGGTAACTCGAACATTTGGTGTTTACACCCCCTGCTCCACGCCGAAAGGCGACTTGCAAGGTATTTATATAGATATAGATGTATATAAATTACCGCGTATCTCGAATCTAAAACGCGTCCGATATTTGGATACTGTGATACTCGAAAAATATGCGTCTAAGATTAGAGATTCTACGATACTCTCATTCGATATTAATTAATATTAGCAAATGTTCCATCACTTATAATTGATGAAACATGAATATTTTTAGGCAATAACATTTTGTCACCAGCACTGCACATATCAATTATTAATAAATGGCAAACGAAAAAAGAAATCTTTTCCAGCTTCGATTCTACTGTTAAATCGGAGATGAAAAGTTTTTGAAATGATTATTATAACTAAATTGCAGCGAGGCCTACATTCTCGTGACTAATAAAGCATGGTAGCTAACATACGCTTTTTTTCATTTTGCAGGGTACTCTATCTTGTTTACATTCTTGGCAGCTTTATCCTGGCTAAATGTGATGTGCTTCGATATATGGTGGACGTTTGGGTAAGTTATTAAGTATGGTTTATCATCAATGGATGTAACTGTTTGTAATGCGTTTGCATAAGAGGTTCCACCAAGTATACCCCAACATTAATGTTGAGAATTACATAATTTTTCACTTAAATTTCCACTGCTACCTGATCTCAGTCATTTTATAACGAAAAGAGCTTAATAAATTTAAATGTTCATAACTTTTGACTTTCCAAAACTTATTTTCATAATTTTAATGGAGTAAGGTTATCCGTATTTAGTGTTTAGTTGAAGACATATTCTAATGTGTTATGCATGTATGTGATCGAAGAAAACGTCTATAAATGGAAACGGATATGTAGCTAATTCCTATAAATTGATTTTAAAAAAGGATATAGTACACTGAAACCAAAATGATATGCTACTACATGATTGCTAACCAATAGTTTAAAATTTGCAGGAAATAGAGAATGTAATTAAACTGCATTCTCAATGGAACTGTTTTCAAATGGATCGGCCATCATTTGAAAGATAAGAGCACCTTTACTGTGATATCAACGACCGTGCCTACAAATCTGGGGCTACTTATATTTTATTATAATTATTATTAATGTTTTATTAGCTCTGGGAGGATTCCCATTAGAGCTGGAAGATAAGCAATTTTTGCTCTTAAAAATTGATGCAATAGAACAATGTCAAAATAAGAAGAAACTACATAAGATGTTCAAAAGTTTACAAAGTACATACAGAAAACAAAACAAGACCATAAGTAATAAAAAGATGATTAAATAGTTTATCTTTAAAAGATCTTAATGAAGTAAAGTACTTAATCCTATCTGGTAAAGAGCTCCAAAATTAGGAGGCTGTTATTAAGAAGAAGTTAACATAAGTATTGGTATGAGAAATAGAGGAGAATAAGTGAGGAAATTAGGGTCGGATCGAGTGTTAAAAGAAGAAATTAAACTTTTACAGGTGAAGAGATCTCCATAATCTCTGAAAGTAGTTAAAAATACTCCCAAAATTAAGAAATAAAGAGAAATAATGATATGACGATATGTGGAAGCCACCGAGAACATGAATGGAGGAGATCTCGAAGATAAGCTATGATGTCCCAAATTTTCCAAGGCATACCTGTAATCAGCAACGACCAGTGTAATAATACAGAAATAATAATAATTATAGGTCCTGTTGTAACCTCGTGAAGAGGATATTTGCGAATTAGCGCTGAACTGTAGAGCTCTAATTTAATGCTCGACATTCGCTTTGTTATTATCACGAAGAAACGTAAATAAAAGTTTGTCCGGAAAATAATGTAAGAAAGATTAGGGAAGGGTCTATTATAGTTAGAAAGTTGATGAAAAGACAGAGATATCGTAGGAGTAATAATTTCAAAAGTGCTTCGACAGCTGAGGCCATTTCGCACGTGAGCCCCACCGATGCCTGCAGGGTAGTTTTAATAACAACGGTACTGACGCCACTTTGATGGAATTTAATTATAATAAAATAACTCTTAACCTCTTCAATTCTCTTTATCTCTTAATTTCTTAATAATCTTGAAAGTAAATATCGCAAATAACTATGCCCTAACCGGAATACGAACCTGGGACCTCAAAATTAGAAAACAAGCACGGCAATTCCTACGCCATCGTAGAGCAGTAATGAATGCGTCGATGGATTGGTAAAAATGCCACCTATAGAAGATTGATCCATCAATTTAATATTTTATGTCTTAGTGTTTAAGCTAATAAAGTTGAAGCTCATATTATGTCACAGAATTAATCATCATCATCATCTGGGTTGACCCACAGAGGAGTACGTCCTGTTTACTGCGAATGGTGGCAGTGTACAAAACTGGTGAACATTATGATATATACAACGACCCATATATTGCCTTAGTTTTGCTGCATTAGCTATTACAGATAAGAGGTTGCAATGCAACCTTATGTTTAAGTTAATGGTAAAGTTATTACCATTGGAACAAAATTCAAACTTCAAGGTTTAAGGTGGTGCTCATGGTAGTAGTTTGTTAAGGCATAAATTACATCTCAGGCAGCTGTACATATTTTACAGTGCGACTCATTGAAAAAATGATAATTTGGCAAAGTTTAAATTAAATTCTGAATAATAGTAGAAGTTATGTACATTTGTACATGTTTAGATTTTTTGCAGTTAAGTGGGTTATGTTGAGTCCAATGTGGTGTAGATGGACGTCAAGAGTGAAGTTTCAGCAGCTCGCTGAGAATAATAGTCTTCTTCTCGATTGTAGATTGCACTGAATTGACTTTGTTTAATATGGCCATAAACCACGTGTGTAGGTCAGCGTCCTCTGGGGTGGATTGTGGAGCAGTTGTAGTGTTTGGCCAATTTGGAGCATGGGAAGGATTAGGAAGGGTTGTTCGTTGCGGGAGTGAAGGGAATGCTGTTGCTGATGAAAGAAGAGGAGTTTGTTGCCGGTTGCGGTTACGTAGTGCTTCCTTAGCACGCAGGTATACATTGCAGCCTCTGTAGTTAGCTGTGTGTTGTTGCTTGCAGAGGTAGCATTTTGGCTTGTCAGTGGTATCCTTTTGGCAATTAGAACTGTGGTGAGGGCCACCACACTTAACGCAGTTTGGTTGGAAACTCACAGAATTAATGCTGCTATGAGAAATTATATACAATATTCTCGCATAAATTCTACCGCCTTAAAGTGATTAATTTTATTGAGAAAGTAACTAAAATTTCTGCTCACATTGTCCATCGGGATTTGGATTACAACGAATTTCGGTCGATCTTCTTCAAGGCGCAATGATTCTGAGCTTCTCAGCAACAGTATTTTCGACAAATGGCGTCACATCTCCGTAGATGATCAAATAGTATGCTGCGTAACGAACACCCGGTTTCGTAAGTACTGTCATCTCTGATTCTGAGTCACTGGTACACAGCCAACTCTTTCTTGAAGAAGCTTTAAGGAAGTCGTGAGGCTAAAGAAGTCCACCGAAAGAACTCGGATGTGAAAATCGATTCTGCTCGAGTGGAGGCTGCAATCTGATTATTTAGCTCTCAATGTTTGTAAACAATCTCGATCGCCCAAAAAAGTAAAGAATGTCATTTTCGTCGCGGTTTTGCAGATATCTCGTGCACCTCCCCTGCGGTGTGCAACAATGGGCTCAGGGATCTATATTTTTCACATGAGGAGAATGACACTGTTTACAGAAATGGCGCATTGTCGGATACGTTTATGAGCGTTTATGTACCATAAAATAAAACGTAAACATCTGCGTTCGACGTCGTGCTTCTCAGATTTATCATAGTCCCAAAAATATCCATAGCAGTGACGGACCAAAGAGAAAACTTTGGTGATATAAATTTCGGATTGACAGATCAGTTACTTGGGAGAGAATCATCACCTTATAATCTGTTGAAAATGTGGAAAGTACGGGCAATGAATTAAGCGATTCCTTTGCACATCATCTACATATAAGCACCGTAGGGAATTATGAAATTGAAATAACAGAAATGATGAATTAATCGTAAATCGTTTTGTAGCACTCGAATCGGCCTCATCCAAGTTTTGCTATGAGTTTTAAAGATGATAGTTGCCTCATATATTGGCATATAATACGTACACATCCCAGGCTACCACTTTTTCACTAAAATCTCGAATATATTCACCACAGTCTTGCTTCTGAATGCTTCTGATGCCTGAATTATCTATTCACATGTTGCTTAAGAAGTTTAAGGGACAAATAGAGTAGGAAATATTACCGAAAAAATGTAGAATAAGAATAATATTCAATTTGTCTCTATGGTTTACTTGCAACTTAGGTACAAAAACGGCACAAGGAAAAACTTCGCCGTTAATGTTGCAGCTGAAACCTCGGGAAAATACAGGTGTCAAAAGTCGATAAATGCAATGAATGAATTATTTAAAAACATTTTGAAGCACCAAGCTATACGAAGAATCAATTGAATGAACAGACAAAGAACAACACAATAACGTTGGTTTCCCGATATAACATTCCACTTTGGGAGATAATGAGCAAATGTGATTATTATCTCTTCGAAATAATGATATTGTTAGATAAACCTTACAAGCACGAGTAATTTATATTTAAAAGTTTAATTTACTTAGAAGTTTGAGACCTAACTTTTATTATTTACGGCCAGATGTATTCGATCATAAGATCTCAGAAATATGGCTGAGAGCAAAATATCAAAATAACTTAACCTGTTGATGAAAAGAATAGTTCCAGAAATGGTTACCTACATAAATATTGAAGAAAATGCAGCTTAAAAACATCACGGGTAACTAAATCTCATTGAAATGTGGTAACTTGAATATTTTAATGGCTAAGACCGAATTTCCTGGCTGAAAGGAATGCAAAACAACAGTTGCGTGTAATTGAAGCGTTGCGTGTAAGGGAGAATTCAAAACAGAAAGTCTTAATTAATAGACAACACCTCTTACTGTGTGTTATGAAATGAACATACATTTGATATCTCTCAGCCACTGACTTTCCTTAATTAATACCACTGGCTGTAATAATACTACTGGCAAGGAAACGTATCTGGTTTCACATTATTACACCGGTTATTAATAACATTAGCAGCCAAAATCGAGGTTTTAACACGTCCAAGTGTACATATTTGAGTCAGTATGATTTCCTTGTTGTGATTTTCGCTTCTCTGCATTTAGTGATTAAAATACCAGATTAATATTCCAATCAGTATTTATCCATAATTCCCCATACCATACTGCTTATAATCGTGTGTATGTGAGGAAGTGTCAGTAGTGTAGTAACACCGAAGGCTGGAGGGATCCTCAGCCCCTCTGACATTAACTTCCAAAACATAAAGAGAGGAAATGAGGCTTACTAGGCAAGATGAGGACTGAGGCAGTTGCTTTTGAACTCATCACTGAGCCAAAATGTGATAAGTGAAAAAAGTCCCTTTAAGAGTGGCAGAAGCCCAGACCCTATGAATAACATTTTCCACAGAATTCTACGAGAAGTGACCAAAATGAATACCAAAATTTACCATCACTCATACCTCAGGTGCTTCCATATCATCGCAACCATCAGCGAGATTGAGAGAAAAGTAATTGGAAAATGCGCATTTTCTACATAGTACCCAAATACAGGTAATAAACACCCCATTCATCAACGTATGTTAGTAGGAACTGTATATGAGCAGAGTATTTTTCATTTTCGTTTCGGGAATGAACACGCGGCCCGAAAATTCAGATTTCAATCTCCCTATGGCCAATTTCAAAACAATTCCTTCCCATTATTTTCCCCCGCAAATCTCGAAACATCTGCAAATCTCACCTCTATCATCATCCGCTTTAAGTGCAGTCATTTCGCTTCGCCGTATTTCAGAAGAGATTTCGAAATCTGTTTTCATAGGGAAACCATACGCCGCGTCGTTTCGGAAAATGCGTCGACGGAATTTGCTGCCGACACGAAACGGAATCTCCCCATCTCTCCTCCTCCTATGTCTCATATATCATTTATTATCCCGCCACCCGCATCACTGCCTTCCTCCACTTTTTTATTAAACTATTCCGCGTTCCTCACTTTCAATCGTGGTCAATCTTTTCCCAAACTGAATATTATTCTGCTCGTATTTTTCGATGCAAAATACGCGAATTTAGACCGAATTATTATTCTTTGTTTATAAGAAATCTTTGATGAATAAGGAATATCATGGTAGTGTAAGAAACGTGACTGGAGTCAAAGATTCATACACAGAGCCATTTGATGAGATTATAATGAAATTAAAGGTGTTAATTAATCTAATATTCCTTAGTCATTTTTTGTCATTATCACTTGTAGGTAGTTGGATAACTGCACAGTTATAACCATAACCTCACGATATGACGCAAAGAAAAAAACGTTGTAAACTTGGTTTGCTGTTTGGAATTCATTGGTAACATGACTCATTTACTCCTTTTGTATAAATCAAACTCTTGAAATCACAGCGTTGTTCTAAAACCATAATGGAAAACTTCCTTTTCAATATTCTTCAGTACACAGAGGTCCTATTAATACGATTTCGCTGTATCTAAATTCCGTTTTTCCGTCCCTATTCATTAAGCAAATGGTGTTCCCCTATCAAATTTAATAGAGAACCAAAATTGATTGACTAAATATTGACGAAATAAATATTTTAAAGTAATGATATAAAATAGTTAAAGCTACCAATTTAAAGTAACTTTTAACTCTTGAACAAAAGATAGAAAGTCAAACAAGAATTTCAGTTTCGCTGGAAATGATAAACTTCATAAACTCGATAAACTTTACCAACTTGGCAAAATTTCAAAGAAAAATACTAATATAAAATACCTTCAAGAAAGCTGAATTGACTTTATTTTTATTTTTTATGTACTTGTATGTATACGATAGCTAAATAACGTTTATGTATGTGTACGATAAACTAGCTAATTTTCTTCCATTTAAACGGGGTTTCATGATTGACAGCCAAATTGCTGTCAGTTTCGTACTGAACGAACGTTAAAAAATATCTTTGAAACATCGTGCGAAAATTGCTTTTGATATTATCGTAATATTTCTTAATTGAGAAGTTCACGATTAATGAAGTCATACTAGATTACAGGTTAGAGCATGATCTGGGCCGCTGGAGAGTGAAATTACTGTATAGTTATTGCTTGATAAGTTTAGGGAAAGTACATTTGCGGAAGATATAGTAGATATTATGAGACCCCCCTGCTACCTTGGACGATCCGACAATAAGCGCAAAATAAGAGAAATAGATGCTAGGACGAGCCGTTTTAAGAATTCATTCTTTCCGCGAGCTATACATGATAATAATAGGCTAAAAAAATAGTCCGAACGCCCGGTGTTTTCACCCCCTGCCACACGCCGTAAGGCGGCTTGCAGGGTATTTATGTAGATGTAGATAAATCCATCGCTCCATCAGAAAAATTCCATCGACTTTCAAAAACAACACCAACCTTTGGCGGCTGTAATATTACGATTTCATTGTTTCCCAACTAAGGAAAAATTCACGCGTTGAAAGCGCAAGACTGCTTCCTTCGATCTTCCTCTCGAGTTATGAAAGGAGGAAGATGGTCGTGTTTCATTGTTGATGGGGTCCCAAGAGAGCCTTCCTCTCTTATATTGGACCGAGAGGCGGATACATGGACCCTAGGCTTTTCCTTGCATCGATTTCTTCCTTGGGTCAATATTTCCTAGAACCATGTCCATCCTTCCTCAGCCTAACAAATAAATGTTCGCATCCCTCGCTTTTTTCTCACTTCCCAAGGCGTTGCTGTACAGGAGAGATTTACAAAATGGAAACGCGAAAATCCCAAGGGGATTAGAAAAACTGCTCATTTTTCTAAGGTTAGAGGCGGAAATCTCCCGACCAAGGTAGTTTTCGAATCTCCGTGCAGTGGTCTAAATCTTTTGCTTGCGTAGTGCATACAGCCACTGGATATAGTAACTTTTTCCGGAATAGAGCAAGATATTTCGAGGGATTCTCTTCTCGCAACATCTTTTTGGAAGATGCTCGAATTCTGCACATTAAAATTTAACGATTGATCATTTGTATTTAGGTGGGTGGGTGGGTGTAGGTGTATGAAAGGCCTATTGGCCTAACCTCACAAAAATAGATAAATATCAATGACCTCCTTCATTGCAAACTTTACATCGTATGCGGAAATGTTAAGATAAATTTTGGTAAATCAAGGAATATGTACCTTAAAAAGACACATTGAAGTAATTCCTTTTTCCGCAACTGAACATTTTTTCGTTCAATAAAATTATTTCTTACGAAAAATATAATTCGAAACATTTTTTTAATTAAAGAAGCTTATTCATAATATTCTAAATGGTGAATTCTATTATTTTAGTGAGCCACAACTTCACAAAAATCCTAAAAAATACTTGACTTTTATAACACGATGTCGAATACGATGGTTGATATATTAAGATACCGTAAGCTCTTGGAGACAAAGAGGATACGTCGTGTTAAAATCTCGATTCTTTTAGATTTCTTTGAAGGCGATAGCTGCATGGAAAACTATACCTCTTCAACACTAATAACAGAAAGGAGAGTAAAAAACCAGTTATCCGATTATCTTTTACGCCTGCTTATGACGATATTCTTCTTGGATGCAAAATTATGCTGAATTATCTCACCATTCAGCATGTTTTGTTTTAAAGGGGTTTGACAAGATACTATCTTCCATTTAAATGTAAGGCCTTTTTTAACTTTATTTCTATTTTTTATCTTTTGCGTTTTTTGCTGATTGATTTCACTAACTAATCCTCGCCTTAGAGGAAAGTCACTTAACACCATGTTTTCAAAGCATCCTTCTTGAGCTCGGACAAATAAACTTCCTTATCCTCCCTTCTCTAAGGCATTCCCAGAAAAGGGATTAAGGATGCTTCAGAGAAGAAACAATGATATGTCTAGAGACTATTGCGCAGCTTAAGTCCAGCAACCCTCAATTGCACGGTCCATTTTTGCGTCAATAAATCATGTGCCATAGTAAAGGAGAAATGAATTCGAAATGTTAACTACAAGAATTGTATACGTTTAAAAAAGATAGTAAATTTACATTACCTGTATGTATTAGAACCACTCAACACCCGAAATACCATCAATAGACGTACAATCTTCACTGTGAAGGCTGGTTTGAACCTCATCCTCCACCATAAGCAACAAAAAGCATTGGAGAGGGGGCTGAGGTAACTAGACAAAATGAGGAGTGAGGTAGTTTGCCATTACTTTCCTCACTGAGGCAGAATGCTATCATTTAAGCGGAAAAAGTCCTTGTAAGTGAAGCACAATGACTCTACGAGTAACTTTTCGTAGCATTAAAAAAGGAAATACCTTAATCAGTGTCATTATTCAGCACCACTCATACCTCAGTAGCGTTCATATTATCACAACCATGAACAAAACGGAAAAAAAGTTAATTAAAGATACATTTTTCTCTAATCCTGTACCGAAAGACAAATTAAGCATATTCCATTCATCAGGACATGGTAGCAGGACCTAATTACTCGTATAAGCACTTGAATAACTATATCAGCATTTTTTCGATAAAAATCACGAACTTGTGTAATATATTGAAGTTTTCCATGAAATAAGCAGTATTATACACTTCAAAAGCTATTTGTTAGTGATCACTGTTTTTGCTAGCAGCCAAAGATCCTGCGTCATTTGGCGAACATTTTTCATTGTTATTATCATACATAGGTCATACAAGTCATATATTATGAAAAGAATAAGAAACACTTATACACGTTACCACGGGATAATTTAATGAAACGACCTAGGTTTCGACGCGTCGCGTCATCGTCAGGTCAGGACGCGACGAGTCGAAACCTAGGTCGTTTCATTAAGTTATCCTGTGGTAACGTGTATAAGTGTTTCTTATTCTTTTCATCATGAATAGCTACCACAAAGTCGAGGCCGAAGTAGTGGATTTTGTTAAGTCATATATTCTTTGACAAGAATCCTTTTAAGTTGAAAAAATATTGCCTGTAAAGGTATCATCCCAAAGAATTATTGTATATTCAACCCCTTCACCATAAGAGCTACACTAAGCCGTGGAGAGGGAATGAGGCTGACAATATGTGATGAGGAGTGAGGTAAAATTTCAAAACAGAGCTTAACTCTTTCTTTACGTCAGTATATCACAAGGGTTGAAGAAATAGGAGAATGGGATACTATGTCCCTGGGCCATAGCATTTGGGGCCCGGATTAGATCGCACTGTAAAATTGCAAAAAAATTGATTACCTTCTGTCCTGATTTTTGTGCGCCAGTGCGCGATATTTATGTTTAATTAGTACTTATACTGTACAGATATACCGTAAAATTAAGCCAAATACAGGCGTCTTTCATCTACGTAGCTTTCGGGCCTGTATCAGCTCTGAACTCCCTCCCTTTCCATTCTCTTTGTATTTGAAACGTGTTATTACGTTCTCGCACGGTCTTTTGCATCGGTAAGAAAGCATTCAGTCATTCATTGGCATGTTTCTGTCACTCAATCCCCTACCAGATATTCCAATGCGGAAGTAAGCGTCCGACTGATGGACGATGATGGGTTGCGAATGCCAGATATTTCGTCGTTTCGAGTTTCTCTCACCGAG
Source organism: Ladona fulva (assembly GCA_000376725.2). NCBI lineage: Eukaryota > Metazoa > Arthropoda > Insecta > Odonata > Libellulidae > Ladona > Ladona fulva. The sequence continues at coordinate 1,496,429 of KZ308177.1, forward strand.
GTAAAGGGGAGATCGATGAAATTTCGACCCCTTTGAACGAGGGATAAACACGAGTTCCTTCCTTTACAAGGAAACCAAAATTGGATCTCCTCTAAGCCAATCGGATCCTAACAGCGTGGGTACGAAACTTTATTTCCTTGCACAGAACAGAAAGTACTCTCTAATATAAACAACTCATCCGGTTGACGTGTTGTAGGACAAAGTCATTTGGGAACAACGGATGACCTATAAACGGAACCATTCTCATGTGGTATTCAAGGTTGTTAGAAAACTCGAAAGGTTGTTTTCCCTTCTAATGCTTTCGCACGACTGTGAGAAAAGAAAATTGATTGTGTTTGTCTAAGAAGATATGAAAAAGATTCATGAAATTGATCTATAATCAACCTAGTTTACAAGCAAGACACGTTTGATAAAACTTGTGGCTGTATTTTAAAAATTAACAGCGATCGCAGAGAATATATGATTGTATTTCTACACACCCATCTCAAATATTTTCATTGTAAATGCGTACGTATACAATTTTTCATGTTATTCCCTTCTGGTTGAAAAAACTGATAACCACATTTGGTCAAAATAGCCCTTAATATTTTTGTCTCACTTCTTCCGTTTCAGACGTTCTTTGATATACTCATATAATTATACCTGCTATCCTTCATCCTTTGTAAGTCTCTCATACCACACACCCCATATTCCATCTCGTCCATACCTTGTTTTCCCTGTTTTTCTCTCCCTTTTTGAACCACTCAATCTTTCGTCCTTCACCATCAATTTCGTTTTCCATCTATACACTCCATTATTCAAAATACGCCTATTGCATACGGATTACCCATCCTTTCTTACAGTCATTTTTGCATTTATTACCAATCATTCCTTACTATTTTCTTTGCTTTAGCTGCTCATGCGAATTGATTAGATCACAATTTTCTTTAACATATGTTCCATATACAATTCCATCGGCGCAAAATTTACTTCTCTTGACGGCTATAAGTTTTGCTGTCGTATGGAATCATTATAGAAAACCCAAACCCTAAAGGAGTGGTTATTAACCTTTTAAGCTGCTGGCACCCTCTGAATATTCAAAATGTGTTCTCGGCCCTCTAGGAAATATTTCAATTTTTTTTAATGACGGAGAACGAAAATAACGCTCCCAACCCTGTATTTTTAGTTAGTTATGAAGGAAAATTGAACCACTGAAATAAACTTATAAATTCTTTAAAATGTATAATATTTCACTTTTTTCTCCGAACAACTTTGTGGGAGTCAATGCCTCTTTATCCGCCCCACCAAAGGTGTCTGCACCCCTCCAATAAGAGCCCCAACCCAATAGTCTATTAGCTACAACATGTTGATTCGATACTTTTCAACGATCCATCTTCGGTCAATAACGATTGTACAAGCATAATTAGTATTCGTAAACTGAGCAATCTGAGAGAGCTGCATTCAAACTTGGTCACAAAAGACAGAACCGCACGCTTTCTGAGCTACTGACCTGTAAAGCTTACCGCAGAACAGCTGCTGTTGAAACCTGTAGCACCGGTTGGATAAGAATAAGGGGCGCATCAATCATACGTATAATTTCCAATGGATCTTCATACGAATGACACGGACACTGTGAGTGAGATTTATTCGCTACAGAAGCAAGCGCTAGAAAAGACAGCTTTATTGCAGCAGTCTCTTGTGAAATGAAATCGATGAACCTAGCTAGATTTAAGTAAATCACTGCAATAAGATGAACGATTCCCCAAAGTATTTTTCGATTAAATTGGACACCTTAAAATAAAACCCATTAGGAGACTTGAGCTCCCTTTCAGTCTTTCACATCAAATTTACATTAAAAATTATAGCTAAGCGGCATGACCTGAAGACCTGGTATTCTGTATATTCCAAAAATTTTACATGTAAAAGGGTAAACAACCCAACATATAACATTATAAGTATGAAATTTGGTCTTTGCGCTTTTAACGCTAAGTTAATTACGTCTCCACTCACGACCCTTAAGGTAATAAATTAGATGATAACATAAATACTGATAATAACATCAACCAATGATCGACGTACATATTTGTATACGGTTTTTAATGCCTCAGTTGCATTTACGTGCAACTCAAGCTACTGCAAGACCGAGCTTTGCAAAAAGTGAAGTTGAGTGCCATCTAGCGCAGGAACTTAGAAACAGGTAAACAGCTGCCAAAAAAATTCAAGTTAATCACAACTCGACAGAATAGGTAGAATACGACGGTTTCTTAATTCTTTCCTTTATTTTGGCACACCTTTTATAAAACAGAAAGACAATCAAATCTAGTACATAACCTAATAAATGGTTGACTGAGTTAATCTATTTCCTTAAAATTGAGGAAACTTAGATTGTTATGGATATTGCAGACCGAAAAGCTTTTCGTGATCAGTCGAACGGATACTGGAGTTAGGAAACTGGAAAAGTACTTTTCGCAAAATAAGATCCGTAGAGAAAACCATTCAAAAAATAAAGAAAATATTTCAATGTAATCAAAATTTTAAGGATATGACATTTGTCAATGGCTGCAAGAAATTCTCTTGCAATAACATGTTAAACAAACATAATTTGTCATAAAATACTATTAATAACTTCTCAAACGATAACTAAGTATAAACATTTACGAGTTAACTCTGTAAAATTAGGTAGCATTTCTTGTAAGTGTTTTAAGAGTATTTGATTGCAAAATCTCGTTATAATTATAATTAATTCACTCAACGTTAACGTTGAGTGAATTAATATTGAAGAGAATAAAATTATCGAAATTAACTCACCACTTGTAAGTCGCGAAGAAACTTCCTGGAGATTCAATTCAGAACAACTAATCAAAATAACTTCAACAAGTAACCTCGCTGAAATCAAAAACCTAAAATAACTAAAAAACACGGCAAGCCCGATAATAATTGCGCAATTCAAAATCTACAAGTTATCGTAGAAGCAAAAGGAGAGTTTAGGTTTAGATGTGTCTTAAATTTTTGTTTTTAAGAGTCTTCTCAAGCTATCACGCCTGAAAAACGGATTTGATATGAATTCCTTTTGACCTCGTCATTTAATGTAACTTTAATGTGAATTTTCTCGCATTGTTATTAAAATCGGATATCCTGATCCATTGGCTTTCACTCACTGTAAAGTCAATACAACACCTTAAGTTCATTCCTTCTAGCTATAATTACCATTAATTAGATGATATATAGAACCAAAAGAATATCATCAGTAAATTTTAACTAAAGGGTATTGGAAATCCATGGGTTTCATCTAAAAAGCATTGTGCATGTTAATGTAGAATCTATATTTTCCGTTGCATTTATTATGATAGATCTAGAATACAGACTCTGAAACCTTGCTGCATCTTATACGCGGTGTCTTTCAAAGTTACCAATTGAAAAGTAGATGAAGAGTATCTGAAAATACTTTATGAAATAGCTACCAAGTTTGGTGATGAAAAATTTCCTGAGCTATCATAGCCAGTGTATGTTGCTATAAAAATAGTTCTAGATTCAATTTATAAATTAATACAAATATTTTATAAAAAACATTGAATAGATTTGTAAAATTATTTAGTAAGCAAATGAAATCTCTTTGAGCATAATTATCCATTAGTAAATCTTTCAATTTTCCATTTCTCAATTTTTTTCTATTTGGGATTTGTGTAATCAAAGGTAACACAATTATGCAAATATGTAATATGGATAAAGTGTTTCACACTTCCTTAAAACATATTCTTTCATTGCCAGTTATGGAAAATGATGTAACAAGCATTTGGCTCAATGATGAGAAGGAACTAAAGATTATTTCTTACTCATCCACCACATCATTGTGTACATCTTCTCAAGGGAAAATAGGAAACTGTTAATTATGCAAAAGATTATATATTTTTACTATAATTTTCAAAATATCATTAGATAATATTGTTTTAGTAAATTCAACATGGAACTGTTTTCCTGTTCTTTTGCTCTTTCACAAAACCTTTACCAGCTTCTACTCCAACTTGCCATAAAGACTTTCTTACTGAAAACACCTATTTTGGAGGATCCTTTAGATTACTCTTGACTAAGTTTAATGTAAAGGGGTCATGTTTTAAGCATGGGCCAAAATGCACAGGAGTTAATAGAGAAGTGGAAGGGGTAGGTGAGGGGAAGCTAATGGTCATACTGATAAGGATTTCACAGACAAAAACAAGATGTTGATCCTGTTAGTCCCCTCTGTTCTACCTATTCCCCTATTTCTGCACTCTAAGGCAGGATATACTTGTTGTTGGCAAAAATGGGGAAACAGTCATGAACATTCTGATAGTGTGACCAACGTTCTGTTGTAGTATTTCTCATAAACTTGCATGAATATGAATGATTAACTTTAAATACCAAATACTTAATTGTGAAAGTCTTACATCTGATTGTAATTTTATTCCAAAAGAGGATTCCGTGGCAGAGGAGGAACGAGAGGGTGCCAAAGAGGGGCATCAGGAAAAGGAAGTGCTTTTAAAGGCAACTTACAAAAATACATCTACTATTCAATATATGCTTGGATGCTACCTTTCACCATAACTGCTCTCACAATATTTGCTGATTTCTATGAAGAGGACTTCCTACCTTATGCTCCACCAGGGATTGGATTAAGAAAATGTTGGTTTGAAGGTGAGTTAAAATGTACAGTTCTATTAATCATTAGTTAATATAAAATGAAGTTATTTTGAAGGTAGTCATTCTGGATTTTCGGTTGGTTCACAGCTATGATAATTCGATAATTATCTTATTATAATAGAATACAAATCCTTAACCCATCTATAGTGCCATCTTCAGGATGAGGTACTGTAATAATGAAAGAAAACTTTGTAATTTCTTTCATTATTTCATTATGTTGTTCCACAAAGTACGGGCAGAAATATATATTATATAGGTATATTATATTATAGAGGTACCATGTTAGTTTTGAGTTTTTAATAGGATTTTACATGTCTTTTACTTGCCATTTTAGTTAAATGATTTGGAAAGTGAGCAGGAATGATGAATGGGAAGTCAAAAATATACATAGTGAAAGCATTCTGCATGTAGCTTATCCCTTCAATGGTCAATGATTTCTGAAATGTTTGGCCAGTCATATATTGGAGAAAAATGTAATTTTTTCTGAAGAATTTGCCATATATTAGAACAATTAAATCGTCCTCACTTTACCCATTCAGCACACCATCTCCTCATTAATGACCATAGTTCCTTCAGAATGGAAATTGTGCATTTTGACTATCGCCTGACCTGTCTTATATTTACAGGAGACCCTATTGTTTATTTTTTTCCTTTATCCCTCATAGAGTCTTTCCACAATGTCACTGACTAAGCAGTGAAATCATCCAATATATTATACTTGCACATGCTGAAAGAAATCTTTTTGATTTCATGAGAAAAAACATCCATAAAGTAATTGACATGAGAATCAGCTTCTAATGTGATGTAAGATAAGGGAGGATTTGAATCAAACCTTACAGTTTTAACTTGCATTTGTGAAGTAACTGCCAGAGATAATTATGTATGTCTATGAAGAATGCTTTTGATAAATCAACTGTTTACATGTGAACATGGAACATATTGTTAACTTAGTTTGAAAACCTCTTGTGACAAATTTCACAAGTTTTACAGAAGATGTATTTTCTTCATAAGTCCTGATATTATTTTTTCACCTCTAGAGTGCAATACATTCCAAAGTGATATAATTTTCTGGTGATTAATAGTAATGAGTAATTTGATGATCAAATAGATAAAAGTTATGCTATCTAAAAACGCAATAAAACATTATTTTGTTTGGATGAGATGGTCTCGGCCTTGGGAGAAATTCGCAAATAACGCTTCATTTCAGTAACATGAAACTTCAGTCTAATTTTTCTTTTTCTATGTATTTTTCGAAGGGTAATGTTTCTTTTACAAATATTTGCATTTTCTTGCTTTGGAATCAATCTGCATTGATCGTTTCTACATTTTGCAGAAAAATGTTCCAAGTCCATTGAGAATGCCTTCAACAAATTAAGAATTTTATATTCCAGGCAGTTAAAAAAAAATTATTTCATGTCCAAAGAGATTTAACACCAATGAGTGAATAATATTTTTCATGTTTTTCACAGATGACGGTGGCTCAGCTGTTATAATCCATTTTGTGGTTCCTTCAACAATTCTATTGATAGCTGACGTCGTCATGTTTATACTAACTGCCTTGAAATGTTGGAAAGTTAAAGCTGAAATCCATAGAATGCAAAGCAAAGACAAGGATGAAACAAAGAAAAATGGAGATAATCCTAAGTTATTTGGAAAGAAATGGTGGAAGAATAAATACCAGGGAGACAAAGAAAGGTATGGGTAATTAATTTCTATTGAATACACTCTAGATCTTGAGATTCATGTTACAACAAATAAATCAATTGATAGGCATCACAGATAAATTTTTTTCTCAAAAGAAAAGATTCCAAGTTTCTTAACCATTTTCTAATTTTTAAACTTTTCTTTTGAATGGAATGTTATTCTATTTTGCAAAGGAAATTATCTTTGATTTCCAGCAAGCGGTGTCTTTCAAAGTTACCAATTGAAAAGTAGATGAAGAGTATCTGAAAATACTTTATGAAATAGCTACCAAGTTTGGTGATGAAAAATTTCCTGAGCTATCATAGCCAGTGTATGTTGCTATAAAAATAGTTCTAGATTCAATTTATAAATTAATACAAATATTTTATAAAAAACATTGAATAGATTTGTAAAATTATTTAGTAAGCAAATGAAATCTCTTTGAGCATAATTATCCATTAGTAAATCTTTCAATTTTCCATTTCTCAATTTTTTTCTATTTGGGATTTGTGTAATCAAAGGTAACACAATTATGCAAATATGTAATATGGATAAAGTGTTTCACACTTCCTTAAAACATATTCTTTCATTGCCAGTTATGGAAAATGATGTAACAAGCATTTGGCTCAATGATGAGAAGGAACTAAAGATTATTTCTTACTCATCCACCACATCATTGTGTACATCTTCTCAAGGGAAAATAGGAAACTGTTAATTATGCAAAAGATTATATATTTTTACTATAATTTTCAAAATATCATTAGATAATATTGTTTTAGTAAATTCAACATGGAACTGTTTTCCTGTTCTTTTGCTCTTTCACAAAACCTTTACCAGCTTCTACTCCAACTTGCCATAAAGACTTTCTTACTGAAAACACCTATTTTGGAGGATCCTTTAGATTACTCTTGACTAAGTTTAATGTAAAGGGGTCATGTTTTAAGCATGGGCCAAAATGCACAGGAGTTAATAGAGAAGTGGAAGGGGTAGGTGAGGGGAAGCTAATGGTCATACTGATAAGGATTTCACAGACAAAAACAAGATGTTGATCCTGTTAGTCCCCTCTGTTCTACCTATTCCCCTATTTCTGTACTCTAAGGCAGGATATACTTGTTGTTGGCAAAAATGGGGAAACAGTCATGAACATTCTGNATTCGAAATGAAACAAGGACATAAAAATAAACATTTTTGCCATTAAAAATGAATGTAGATCTGTAAAAAATAAGGAATCTTGTAGAACAATAATTACACATTTGAATGTTCTAAGTAAAGTTAAGTCCTGATATTTTGTTGGAGGATTATATGGTTTGTGGATTAGACATGCATGATTTTAAGTCTCCATCAATATTTTAAACAGTATTTTAAAAAATATCAAAGACAAAAAACACAAGAATTTTCTTATTCTAATATAAACAGAGTTCACCTACCTTTTTTATGGAGCAGTGGGAATATGACCACAATGATATTACTGCTGCTGAAAAGATCCACAGTTGGGAAAAGAAAAATTCTCAATGAGTCCATGAAATTATTGTGAATAACAGACTATGAGAGCAAATCACAATATTTTGTTTATATACATCAATTATAAATGTTATAAATAACAATGAAAGTATGGAAAATATGTGTTTACTGATTACTGTGTACCCTCTCCTCATCGTTATCCCTGATAATTGATGGTTTACTGTCATTTGATTCATTGTATACACCATTATTATATTTGTTTAGTACAACAATTTTAAAAGTGAATCATGTGCCGGTTATCCATAACATGTGAATGTTATAGTGCCGGTACATCTGATTACACCAAGGGAAATGAAACAGAAAGTTCATCTTCTCACAGCAACCATAACTAACACATTTCCCTGATTGGGTTTTAGCAAATTAAGACCCTATTATATTCAACCATATTGCTCTTAGTCATGAATGTTAAAATTGCTTAATAAAATTTATAGGTATTTACAAGCTTGAAGTAAATGTCAGAATGGAAAGCCAAGAACCAGTCTTTGTTGCTTTGTGTCCATTACATATATTTTTGACAGCAAAAAAATTGAAGTTGATGGAAAAAATTAAACTCATACTTTTCATTTGAACATCAAAAACTGTTGCCCAATATTCCTCATCTTGGTCAAATAATATTTTTTAAATATTATTATACTTTTAAATGCATAGTTTCATTCCAATTCCATTGGTTTTAAATCTGTATCAAATGTATTTCACAGGTAATGAATCTTTGAAAGATTTTTCCCTATTAAAATTGATACTGTCTCATCTGGATAAGATTTAAAATTTATGTCAGCTAAAATAATATAAATGCAAGAAGAAATATCAAAATACTAAATATTTTGCTGGTATGTGATATTAACCATCTTACTGTCAGCTAACATCAGATCTTATATAAGAAATTTTCCAAAGCCTTAGATTTGGAGAGTAACTTCGGAATTTCTAAACTAACCATATTATTATTTTTCTAATGGGAAACTAAAAAGACAAGGTGATTATCATAAGATTTTTGTCCATAAATGTATATTACCAATAAAGATAAGGAGTAAGTTTTCCAAGAGCCATTTGATTACTGTAGACAAAAGCATCTGATTGTTTTGAAAAAATGCCAATATATTGGCCCATGGCAGTTTTTACATATACCCTAAAGGCTGATATATCAGTATTGGCAGTTTAAGGGTTACTGTACACTTATTCAGTGTCAAAATATACCTTCCTTTATTGGTGAATGTGTTCAGTATATTTCTATAAGAAATATCCAGACATAGTTCAAAAGAATGCAATGGATATAATAATGATATTTTTTTGATCTTGTCATGTAGGATGGTGATGAATCTGAAATTATGCACAGCAATGGGCATCAACTGGTCTCTGGAGATTGCATCCTGGTGGCTGTCTCGTGGAGAATATTCTACCTCTCAGCGAATCCTTCCGATGGCTACATGGTATGCCTCTGATGTTGCCAACTGCCTTCATGGTGTCTTTGTTTTCATCGTGTTTGTTGGAAAGAAGAGAATATTAAAGCAGCTTTGGAAGAAATGTAAGGATCTGTGCAGCTGCTGCGAAGATCCATTACCAAGACAAACGACCAGAAATAGCAGAAACAGCAGAAACAGCAGCTCACAGGATAGTACCAATATATCAAGTGTTCATGTTGTTGCATCAGGAGCTGTGGAAAATAAATACAGTTTTGATGTTGGGAAAGAGACTAAATTTTCTTGTTTGAGAAAATGGCTGAACATCTGCAGATTCTCAAAGAATAGATCAAAGAGACATACTAAATTTAAGAACCGCTGTCTCAGTCAAACTTCCTCAACTTCCATCAATGTTTCTGAAGAAGTAAATGAAGCAAGAGTTTCATTTACACCTTAGATTCACCTTCATAACTCTTATACATGTGATTCCATGTTTTAAGGCAATTACACATATGCCAATTAGCAAATGTGGTTCAGCTGATACCACTTGAAGCTTGAGTGCATCATTCTATGCTGCACCGCCATATACCATTGCTATTAATTAAGAAGATGTCTCTTACGTAATTTCCCTGTTGTTTTTACATATGTTTAATATAACATAACATTATGGATGAAAGATACTGAAGCAGATGCAATGACAATGCTAAATGACTGTGATTATTTTTTTATTGTTTACTTACCCATTGATTGTAAATATTTTTATTATTTTGCATTATGATAAGTTTATACCAAAGCTAAAAATTATTCTGCTGTTTATAAGTCCATGGTATACTTATTATCTTGTACCTGTCATGTATAACCTGATGGGCTGTTAGAATCCTTATACATAAGGTATAAAATATGTAATACATTGTATCAAAGATACACTCCACTCTTTCCTTAATCTACCAAATGACACAATGAGCAGAATCTCCTTTTTTTCTTTAAGGAAGGAGTATCATTTTTAGATACTTTGCTTTTTATAATTTCAGCCATTTGTTGAGGTTGTAAGAATTTTGCTTGAGGAGAAAAACAGTGTAAAAATAAAAGTGAGGCATAATTACCCTATAAACTGTTCTGTATTTAATACCACTCTGCTAACATCATGAATGGCCATACACATCATGGTGCTTTTTAAAAGGCTTTCATTTTTTAGTTTTTCTAAATTATTCAAGATCCATTTGACATTCATTATAGTCAAAATATTTTTAATTTGTAATCAGTTTCCATGAAAACTCTTATTCATGGATAATTTTAGCTTTATCTTAAATTCTCACTTTGTTCCCTATTGTCCTTTAGTTCACTGACACGAAGCATTAAAAATTTTACTGGAAAGAAATGGATAGAAAAGAGAATTTTAATAAGAAATCAAACTAAAAAGTCAGCCATTTAGTTTAGAGATTTTATGTACAGAGTCAAAAATTTATCTTGGATCAATATAATGCGCCTAAATGGGACCATCTATTAGAATGATAGCATTTTAGAATTTTGATAATTTTTGGAGGAAACTTAGGATTCAAATGACATTTTCGAGAGCTATTTCATAACTCAACAAATCTAAGAAACAAAACAAACATATTCAAAATTGTCTCCGAATTATTGAAATTTAGAGATAGGGATTAATTCCAAGATAATCACAGGGTGTACTAGGGTTTAAGTTAGAGTGATGAAGTTTCAGAGGCAAAGAACGCACATTGCTACTAATGTACCTCCAATTATTAGCATTATATGTCATAATATTAAAAATTATGCATATGTAAACTTAATGTACGTAAAATCCATGTTAGAATCTATGCTAATTGCTGAAATATATTTGAAGTTCCTAAATATAGTGTGTGAGCAACTTTTTATTTATTAGTCAGAAATTTTCAGAACTGCAATAGTTCTGAAAATCTCTGAGTGATCAATTTTAAATAAGAACTAAAACATACTACATATATCAGGGTATCTTAATGACAAATTACTCTTGACATGAAATGGTCTTTCCTATGAAGAGCAATTGCATTTCCTTAATGGTTGATGGTGAAAATTGAGAATTTATTGCTATTTTGGCATTTAAAAGTTGTTCTTTGCATAATGAGATATGTACCAAAGAATAATTGAAGTGATCTAATGAAGAAACTGTTTGGATATGATTCTGACTGATTACCTTCTATCTAAAAGTGACTATAGAAGAAAATATTAGTGTTGAGCAATCTCATGATGTGCTAAGAGTAGTCTACTGTCATAGAAAAATTTTGTGTATAGTGATGTTGACTTAATCATGCATGTGACAAAGTGTGATTCATACACATAATGACAATGCTTCTATGAATTATTCTTTTAATGCTATTCATAAATTGTGATGTTATAAAATAGAGCAAGGGACACATCTATGTTAATAACCCATGATGTTTGTTGTTGCTGTGATTACGGCTGTCTATTCACTGTTCGAACTTTTGATGTATTATCACACAAGGATAAATATGATGTACACTCTACATTAATAAATTAGATAGACTGGATACAATCTTTTTCCTTCACTTCGAGTAGAATAATAATATTATGGGATAGAAAATCAAGCAGTATTTTCCATTTTCTCTAATCAAATAAGCATATTAATATGCACACAAAACAATGCAAGTTTTCTATTTAAATAATCATTCATAAAATATATGTTGTATACTCTAGAGTAATCATCATATTAGTAACTTCATATTCTTTAAGAATAGATATTTGTTTTACCTATTCATTAGATAATGTTTCTTTCAAGATGTATATCAGAATAAGGTTATCTATCAAAAAAGGTTTCCGATATAAGAAATTCCAAAATATAATTAAAGAAGCATTTAAGCAAAAGGGTTTTCCAAATTATGTTATTAAGAAAATTTGAGCATCTTGAATTGAAAATATAATAAAGAATTAACACAGACAATAAGAAGAATGAAGAAATTTCTATGTCATACAGAGAGATTATGATGCAAAGAATATTTTACGTGAACTACATATCTAAAAACCCATTTATAAGGGTCAACTACAACTTTAATTTAGTTTGAGTTTCATGAGGCACACACATAAAAAATAGGAACACCACAATTTAAATTCTATGATAAATATATGGTTACATATACTGTAATTGAAAGATAAGAGAGTAAGCAAGTCAAGCATAAATTATTTCTGGCAATGAATTTGCAATGGATAAATAAAGGAAATAAAATAAGTCTCTGTTCCTAAAAATATCTGAGTATTTTCTCAGCATTGTAATCAATTATCTCAGAATTGTTGAATAATATCTCCATTCATAAGAACAAAATATTTTATTTTCTTACTGAATACATAAGACTGAATGAGAGTCAAAAATTTAATTTCAGTTCGTTGCTGACGTTAGTGGTGTCCCACAAATGAGTGGGATGGTGCGTGTCCAGAGGAGAAGCTGCTGTAGCTGGTACTTCCGCCGTGACCAAAAGAAGATGATCCGCCGTAGGAGTGGACATCTCCGTAGCCGTATCCTTCATGACCTCCGTAACCGTATCCTTCATGTCCTCCGTGGACGTACACTGGCACTGGCTTCTGGATCAACACCGGCTGAGGATACGGCACCGCTATCGGCTTGGGAACCTCCACGGGATAAGGCTTTGAAACTGGAACGGGATACGGCTGCGCCACTGGTACCTTGACGGGAACGTGCACGGGATAGGGGACGGGCTTCTCCACGGTCACTGGGTAGGGCTTCTCCGGCACGGCCACCGGGTACGGCTTGTCCACTGGGTAAGGCACGGGATGAGGCACGGCGTACGGGACCTTCTTCTCCACGGTGACGGGGTAGGGTTGGGGCACGGGATAAGGCACCTCCTTGGTGAGGGTGACGGTGTTCACGTGTTGTGAGTTGAGGGGATATCCACCACCGAATCCATGACCTCCTGCGTATGCGAGATCGAAGAGACCCCTCTTCTCGTGCAGTTTGGTGTCCTGTTTGGCGTCTTCGGCAGACGACAGGACGACCAGAGCAATGAGGAAGGCGCACGACTGAAGACACGGAAGAAATTGAATGATGAAGGAAATTCTATAGTCTTACCTTTCTCTCTGAGAACTCACCAGTAGCTTCATGGTTGCTGGTGAGACGATGGCGGATTGAGTGTTGAGCTCGAACTGATTTTCGATGGTGGAAGAGTTGCTTTTATAGCTGTGATACGTCTGACTGAATACAGTTTTGTATTTATGACGTATCACATCCTACTTTCCCAGAACAGAAATTCTCACGTGGCCTAATCTAGCAATTTCTTCCTTGATTCATCCTCTCCTTTGCTACTTCATATAATTTTCAGTTTCAAACGTAAAGAGAATTGTGTTGAATTTGTATTTCTAATTTCATATAAAATATCTCATCGTTTATTATCTGTACGGCATTATTTGTTTAAAGAAAGTGGTAAAAGAATCATCGGTGTAATATGCTATGAACAGATTTTTTTTGGGTGCCTACGAAGGGCGCAAAAGAATTCTTCCGCGAGAGTTCATCAAATGAAGCTCACGACTCGTAATTAATAATTATCCATACTATATCGATTACTGTTAAATTTCTTATTTTAAAATAAAACACAATTTTCGGATTCTTATAGTATATCTTTCTACAAATAACGCAAAACTAATACATAACATATCTGATTAAAATCATCTATCTCCTCTAGCATAAAATTTCCATGCATAAAGCGCACCGCCAATGATTCCTTAGAGAAAGGAAACTAAACCAAATAAATAATTGGCTTATTTTGAAATGCACAGGAATATGCCATAACCATTAACTCAACAAAATCAACGTATTTTTTAACCAAAGCATGAGAAACCATATTAATTCATTCATTCGATGTATCAAGAAAAGCCCTTCCATCACGACTTCTAGATCCAAAATATAGTGGGATCAGATACATTTACAAAACCACTTTCACATTGAAAGCTTTAAAGTTCTAGGAGTAAATTACGGCACATTAAATATTTAAGGTAGTTCGGCACATTCAGAATTTACTTAAGGTAATAATAAAGACTAAAAAAACATCAATTAAATGTATAATTAATTCCTACAAAGGGGAAGTTTACTGTACAATATTCAATGTGTGTCGAAATATCAACGGATCAGTTATTAAATACGTAAGCAGTTCTGAAAAAACTCATCAAAATAACACCATATAAATTATTACACAAAAATCCTTCCATTCTTTAAACTTATAATAAACCTTCGTGTAATATTACCCGTCATCATACGAAGAAATCTGAGAATTGTTAAGAAGGGATATTATAGAATGTTTCAGAAACTTATCCGGGATAATAGGCTAAGGTTCAGAGGCGTAGTTAAAAGCCGTGAAGATTCTCGAAACCAACGGAGGGGAATATGAAGAATCTCAGATATAAAAGCAGCCGCAAAATTTTCAAATGGCACTTCCAGTCCAACATCTCACCACCATCGTATTTCCAACAACCATGAAGCTACTGGTGAGTTCGTCAGGGAGAAGATGCGGGGCTTCCGAATATCCAATTGGGTACTGCGTTTCGTTCCTTTGGTGGAAGCGGTATCGAGTTCGATTTCCGGAGTGAGCCCATTAGTACGAAGTGACCTTAGCTGTCGAAGCACTTTGGAAACACTACCGAAAAGGTAAGAAAATGGAATTCCTATTGTCAATGAATTTCTTCCGTCTCTACAGTCGTGCGCCTTCCTCGTGGCTCTGGTCGCCCTGTCGTCTGCTGAAGACGCCAAACAGGACACCAAACTGCACGAGAAGAGGGGTCTCTCCGATCTCGCATACGCAGGAGGTCATGGATTCGGTGGTGGATATCCCCTCAACTCACAACACGTGAATACCGTCACCCTCACCAAGGAGGTGCCTTATCCCGTGCCCCAACCCTACCCCGTCACCGTGGAGAAGAAGGTCCCGTACGCCGTGCCTCATCCCGTGCCTTACCCAGTGGACAAGCCGTACCCGGTGGCCGTGCCTAGGCCGTACCCAGTCCCAGTGGAGAAGCCCTACCCAGTGACCGTGGAGAAGCCCGTCCCCTATCCCGTGCACGTTCCCGTCAAGGTACCAGTGGCGCAGCCGTATCCCGTTCCAGTTCCAAAGCCTTATCCCGTGGAGGTTCCCAAGCCGGTAGCGGTGCCGTACCCTCAGCCGGTGGTGATCCAGAAGCCAGTGCCAGTGTACATCCACGGAGGACATGAAGAATACGGTTACGGAGGACATGAAGGATACGGTTACGGAGGACAAGAAGGATACGGTTACGGAGACGTCCAATCATACGGTGGATCACCTTCCTTTGGTCACGGGGGAAGCACCAGCTACAGCAGCTTCTCCTCTGGACATGCACCATCCCACTCATTTGTTGGACATCACTAAGGGAGTCAGCATTCTTCCGTCTATATGGAAAAAAAATTCGTTTGAAAATTTAAAAATTCACGTGTGTGTACCTTTTTCGCAACATTTAAATAAAAATTATTGATAAAACAAAACCTTACGATTTCCTATTAGAAACCGTTTTTTATTAGAGCTGGATCCGGCATTTGGTATATTCTAAGTAGTTGAAACTTTGAATATTATTTCTGTGAACATATTCTCTTTTGGATTACACGTTGAGTATGCGTTTTCGTGAATAATTTTTAAATATATGAATTGCATTCAATTGTAAGTCATGGAATTTTCTTATGAAAATATGTTCAGAAATACTAAGGTAGGGACATTAATCAGAAGATAGAAGACTCATTTTCCAATCAGGTTGGATGGAAATATTGAGAGTATGTGGAGCTACTTCCATAATTGTGTATTAATCTCTACTGATAGGAAGCAATGCGTAGGATGTAACACTAATTAACATTATTAAGGATAATTTTCGTAGTGATTGTTATTTCCCTTCTGACAAAGATGCGGAAACATTGATTCCACAAAACACAATTCTCGTTACTTCGTAGTCAATAATGAACTTCTAAAAGTGAAACGTCAAGGCGTTCATCATTGCGAGCATTGTTTTTTCAGAATGTAATCTGAAAATGAATTTAAATCAACAAAGGATAGAATATACTCTGTCATTATAATTACAAACAGAATAGAAACTTGACTGTTAGAGCAATTGTTTACAGAGTAGTTTTGAGAGTATAATGTATCTTTAGACAGATATGCATTACACGGAAAAAATGCATTAAATACGACTGTACCTCAAAGATTCACAAGCTGTGTATGACTATGGAATGAATGTATACCGAGAAAAAAGAATTGCAAGGGCCTCTATTGGAATTCCAGCGATAAAAATCGACTTCCAAGATGAATCGCTTTGAGTCTAATTATATAGCATCTATGTGGAAGAACTCGGTTTATTTCTATTAGCACTCCACTGAAGTGGAAGATAGAAAGTGGTGGGACCAAATACAAGAACTAATACACTAGAGTACTATCCTTGTGTTAGGCAAAAGAAGACGATAGTCTAGAGCAGTGATTCCCAAAGTGGGCGATACCGCCCCTCTAGGGGCGCTGGTCTAATCTAGGGGGGCGCTAGACGATAAAGAATTTTATTCCATTGCCAGTCATCTTTCTTTCTCAGTAGAGACTTACTGGCTTTATGGCATCAATTCAACATCAAAAAATTGTCATACATAATTTGGTGGATATTTTCATATCTGCTGTGCTTGATTTCATTATTATCTTTCATCAGCTATGGCCACACAGATATTAATTTTCATAGATTTTCATATTGGGTGGTATGGATACAAGGGGGCGGTAGCATGAAAAAGTTTGGGAAACACTGGTCTAGAGTAACCGATTCTTGCTCCGCATTTAACCTAAAATTATTTTGTTTAACATAAATTATGTGTAAGGATAGAAGACCTGTTTTATTCGCGTAACGAAGAGATATTTCCGCGAATTTCTCGCGAATAACATCGAGAGTTTAAGCATAGATACACTCTACTGTTATAGTCATAATTTATACGATATGAAACAATCCAAAACGAATAAACGCTCGGAATTAAATGTTATCCAAGTACAATTAGGAAGCTTCATCTGGTGAAAGAGAACTTAATGAAAAAAGCGATAGAAAATGGAAAATTTTTTAAAGTGAGAGCTTGGGAGTGTATATAATAGGGAAGCGGAAGTTCAACAGAAAAATTATGAGTCGACAGTGGGAAAATAAATATAAATTTTAGAATCATAAGTACTATGCAACACGATTGGCTGAAAGACGACCCAAAGAAAGAGAGGAAAGCACACTATTGAAAGCCTGGCAGAAATTCAGAACTCGGTATTCCATAATTTTGAGAGAAGAAAGAGTTTGCATCTGTTTGGAGAGGAAAGATTAGAAGCAAAGACATTTCTAATTATTATTATTTACAGCCATGATATAAGCCATTTTCAATCCGACGTCGGATGTAGGCCTCCCCAAGCGCTTTCCAATTCTCTCTATTCTGAGCCTCTCGTTGCCATGTTACCCATAAATACTGAATGATGTCTCTGTTCCATCGGTCCCTTGGTCTTCTTCTTGGTCTCTTCACGTCTCTTGGTATCCAGTTCAGAACTGCTGATGTCCATCGGTTGTCGTTTCTCCTTGCAACATGGCCTGCCCACATCCATTTCAGTGATCTTACCTTATCTATGATGTCTGTCACTCCTGTTATCTTCCTAACCCAGGTGTTGCGTTTCCTGTCTCTTCTTGTGATTCCAAGCATACATCGTTCCATACTTCTTTGTGTAGTCTGAAGTCGCTGGGTTATTGCTGCGTTTAACACCCATGTTTCACTTCCATATGTCAAAACTGGTAGAATGCATTGGTTGAAGACCTTTCTCTTCAAGACCATTGGCATTTTCGACTTCAGAATATGGGCGTTTCTTCCGAAGGCACTCCAGCCTAGTTTCATTCTTCGATTCACTTCATTAATCCTGTTTTTCTCTCCTGTCGTAACCAGTTGTCCCAGGTAAGTGTACTCTGAACAAACATCAAGGGGTACCTCTTGTAGTAGGATTGGTACTTGTGCTGCAAAAGAATTATACATTACCTTAGTTTTCGATAAGTTTATCCTGAGTCCTATTTTCTGCCCCGCCGTGTTAATTACATACTATATAACACAATGAATTAAACGTTACAATAATGAATATGAAAACATTATCCTCCATTACAATATCATTAAATTATCATCAAGATTTTTCAGGGTTCCTGGTACAGGGAACATTTTCTGGTTTCCAGGGACATACTCCACTGGATAAAAGGCAGGACATGTAGGGACGACGACAGAAGAGAAAAAGTACAAGGAAAAGGAAAGTGGGTCTTTAATTCCGGTAAAGCGGTAAAGAATTTATTGAGTGGGGCATGGCGAGGTAATTTATTTTATCCATAAGATCTGTTTCAGAGAGACAACTCCGAGTACTAATATACATGTAAGACTAAGTTTTGATTTATATTGCAATTAAAATAAATCCTATATATAAAGAGCAAATGTCTGTCCGTCCGTCCGTCCGTCTGTCCGTCCCCCTATTTATCTCAGAAACAGGTTGACTTAGAGATCTTAAACAAACTGCATTGTGTTTCTACGATGCTGAAACCCCCAGGAAAACTATTTTCATCTCTGTAAAGGCCCGGGTTCGAACCCAG
>KZ308178.1:31178-148258 GCA_000376725.2 Ladona fulva
ACTAGCTGAAGTGCCCGTTGATTCTCAACGGGGAAAATAGATGTCGGAATATATGTAGTATACCTATTTGTACAAAAGAGAAAATAACACCTCGCATCATCTCGTAGTTTAGTCCAACGGGACAGGTTATCGAAAATAAAAATTTTCTAATCAAAGTTCGAGGCCGAAATCTACAATCAACAATAAGAATGTGAATCATTTTGGAATTTCCCTCTTATTATTAACATGTCTCAAAGTAATGGTTAAGTTTGCAAGATTTTCAACTTCCGATTCTGGTAACTTTAATCGTATAATTGTTAAGATAAATAAAAAGTTACTCCTCCATCTCCACTAATTTATTACGGTGCTACGCATGTTTGTTGCCCCTGTAATTCATTACTACAAATTGTTCGTGACTGATATAATTAAAATCTCTGAAAATTTTCATCCTCTTCATATCGTAAATTTCTTTTAAATGGGCCTAAATATACATGCATTCTTATGGGAAAATGCCCGAACTAGGAATCAACAATCGCATTGGTCGTCAGGGGGACGGGTTGTTTACAACCTGAAAATTTCACAAAATATTCGCATATTTTATCTAAATTCTCGCAATTTCGAAACGAAAGCTTTATTCTACGACAATAATAAAAATCTGTATTCAATTTCCCTTCTTTTGGTATTTATTTTGATTGTATACGACTATTCCTTCTAATTTAATTTTGCAAAAGAAATAATGTCTGTAACCGATAAAATCGAACTTTATGTGTATTTCTTATGGAAATCTATCTGCACGATCTTAGATCAAACCCATCAAATTTATCAAATAAAGATATGACAGTGCTTCCTTCTGGGCCTCAGAGAACACGTATGCAAAATTTGACGCAAATCGGACAAACGGTGTGGACCCCAATCTCGAACAAACAAACACACAAACCCACAGAATTTCTGCTTTATATAATATAGAAGATTAGTATGTACCTAAATAGTTACCTATGGGTGAAATGTAAGAGGGGAATTTATAGTCTAATCTCGCCGGCTATAAAGACATTTCTACTCTATTCTAAAGAGGGATATGGGGTGCTGTCGTTAAACTTTGAGTAAGGGCGCCTGAGCAACTAATGCTGCTTCTAAATAAAGATCTATGATGTCAATCACCTGTGAGTATGAAGAACCAAAGAAAGAAGATGGACATACCTTGATATAGGTATTCCAAGCTGTTCAGTCTTCAGATATATAGATTCTTGGCACTTTCCAGTAGCGCAGAAGCCCTCCGCTTATATGCTCCGGTCGAATTGCCACCAGAAATCCAAGTGTTCATGCTTGCAATGTTTCCTTCAGCAGCGGAATTCTCTCTCGTCGCAATTGTAACAGTCGTAGAAGATCCTTTGGCAACGACGCAATTTCTGTGAGGAAGACCTTCCATACCTAGGAGTCTAAAGCTGGAGCTGTTAAAAAAATTATTAGAAAATGAATCAGTAAAAGTTATCTTACAATCTTATACCGCAGAAAATGCAATAACAATGAGGATAAATGTCGAAAAGCATCGAAAAGCACTGTTTAGAAACGCTTAGTTATGAAGAATTCGCACCAATTGTCACACGTGACAATTGGTGCGAATACGAACAAATGGAAAAACGGTGAGCTAAATATATGCAAAGTATTTGTAAAATATCGTTAGCATTAGATTTCTTAACAATATAGAAGTAACTTTAGGTTTATTACAAATATGTGACTATTGTTTCGAACGATATTTCACATGCACAAAGACGGGATAACACAGACGTCTGAAACATACACAAGAAGCACATTAATTGAGCTAGAACCATAGAGTAAGGTACTCTATGGCTAGAACCAGCAAGAACTACACCAAAGAGCGGGAAATGAACGGAAGTAAGTGAAAATGGAAAGACGAAATTATTTCTCTTTGCTGCGTAATTTAGTCGCGCTGAAATCAAATCTTACTTTGAATGAATCAAAATCCTCCGTCGAAGCTACCAAATACAATTGCCCTCTTTGATGAACCTGCGTTAGGTAGAAAGCTATTTCCTACGTCGTAACATAGTTCTAATTTTTCAATCTAATTCTCTGCTCAAATTAAATTGAGGCAATAAGAGTAGCCTATATGCCGTTTAAATTCCAATTTGTATATGAATATGAGCGGCTATTGGTTTAAAGTATAACGTAAAGGTTAAAAAGCAGCGAAACCGCGGACAAGCGCGATGAAAGATAAGCCAACAAACCCATCTGTAACTGTAAGCGAAGGTTAAATATCAATTGCGATAGTTAATTGTGGGGCTTTAAATATAAAGAAACCGACTTGGAACTTCACATTCGTTGCTTCATTTCCATTATTATCATAGTTACATAAAGCCGATGAAATGGGGATATAAGAGGTAACGATTACCTTCGGATGAACAAAATTTATCGTTAATTCATTTCCTATACTTCATAAAGGCTTGACCTAAGTCTGAATAATAATGACTCATAAATTTTTACTTTATTCAATCGTGGCAATCTTTTCGACTTCTGGGTAATTTAATTTTGGCTTTAATCAGTGATACCGCTAAACGTAGAGTGATGTGTATCGCCTTAACGCGAGACATTCTACAGAAACGTCTTGACAATTTTGCTGATGCTGACTTTATCACTGTTCCATGAAACCGATTAAATATTCTCGTATAAAGTATAAGCTAGTAAGTGTTCTCCGTTTTTAAAATTTCAGATTTTTTTAAGTGACAATGCTTTCAACTCAAACTGAATTTTTCGTCATACTAATGTATGTACATTCTTCAGCATCTCCAGATATCCGAAATCAAACAAATTTCTTTAAGGACTCTCTAAATCCCCCAATGGTTCAAAATAGAATTTTGAAATCTTGAAAAAAGATATTGAATTGGAAAGTTGGAACTTGTTGGATTCGAACCCAGTGCTTCTACACTTGAAATCGTATATTTAGAAATAGTATTTTTTATTTCCTGAACTATTTTCTCCGTTCTACTGTGTGGTTCCGAAATGTGGTGTCATTGGTCTGCAATAAGGCTACATCATTCAAGTACCTGACCTATTCCTTTCTGAGTGATGTGAATTCCTCTAGCCGAGCTATGCTAGAAGTTAGAGTCTCACGCCGCTTATAAAAGGACCCCTTGTTTTTCAATCGTAAGTTATGGTAATCGTAAGTATATGCAGTCCTTCCCGAAGCATAGAAGTGAGCGGATGTGTATCGTATGAAATAAAGAGCGTCGCGAGTTATCAAGTCTTTCTTTACGGTTTCTTTCCCAAATCCCACTGCATTGAAAAATGTAGCAATAAACACTTTCGCCCTCAGCAGATCAGCTGTCCATGCAGCTCCCACTCCTAATTTCCTTCTCTGTTACTTTGATTCACCCAAAATTCGCTTCAGATTTTTTTCCCAAAGAGAGAAAAATTAAGATCACTAGATATTTGAAATATTGTGCACAGGACTTGCTCTAGGTCAATGGATATGCTACTTACCGTAAATTTTTAGAAAGCAAAAAATTATCTCTCAGAAAAACCTTTCAGTTATCTAAGTCGACATAGGTTAACTTGATCCTATTGAACCTAATAATTTCTTTCTATGTGTCTAAATGGACCAAATCTGGCAGGCAAGCAAACAAATTGAATAAGAATATTTCTTTTTGCCAAAATAAGGGGAACTCTAATGATTCTACTAGGACAAAATCATCTCTAATCTTGTTCCAAAGTTAGTCTTGCTGATTATCACTCTACAGTATTATCAGAGATGAGGTTCAGTGTGCAAAAATTTGTATGGTGGGTGCTATATATACTACACACATTGTGGCACCTCAATACTTCTTGAAGTGAAATGTGAGGAAGAGAATATCTTCTTGAAGAATCATTTCTTCTTGTCTAGAAAGCAATGGATCATGCAGCTAACAATCCTACAGCGAAAAGACAGGAGGGCTGTCAGACAACAAATTTTGTGGGAGACTTGGGTGACATTGGAGTAAAAAAGCAGTTTATTACAAAGTTATCAAAAATGCCTTGCAAAAAAGGAGATTATGTAGAAAATTAAAGTTCTAATAGATAGTTATTTTAAATGTTTGATAAAACAGGGAACCTTTGTGCACTCCTTATATAGTATAGGTAAAATTTCACATTTAATCAAGGATTTTACAAGATGAAGACTGAGATAACGATACTATAATCAGTACGTCATATCATTCCCTTTCAAAGGAGAAGTATTACAAAAATATAACCCTAAGTGTAGCACAGCCTAGTAAAACTGTCTTAGTAGTAAAGTAACTAACGCTCTTCATGCTTTCACAGTAACAAATTATAGACAGGAATGTGAAAAGTGAATGACTTCAAGAAACATCAACCAAATAAAGTAAACCAAAAACCCTCTTCACAATGGGAGACAACGAGAGTTGCTCCTCAGATTTGAAGGAAATGTATTTTCAAGGTAGAGGAGATGAAATTAAAGCGAAATGGGGCCTTGGTTTTTAGTAATAATTAATTTTCTCTTGGAATTTTCATCCAGTTAAACATAGCAAAATGAGTTGGTGTAGTGGTTTTGATGTTAGTCTACAATTGCTAACAGATACATGATATTTTTTGTTCACTACTTGCAGATTAAAAAACATTCTTTTCGTTAATGTATTGTAATGTATTTCGTTAATGTATGTATTCAATTGAAACTGCAATTTAGTGCTTGGAGAAGAGGAGTCAAGTACAAAGTTGCAGTTGGTTTTCTTTAAAAGAATGGTTTTTAGTTTATCAGTGAGAGATTTCAAATATTTGTTAAAATATATGAATGCAATGGAAATCAGAATAAAAAAATGGGTAACAAATCAGACTTGAACCCTGGGCAAATAGAAGGCTAGCATTCTAACCTCTGCACCAACACGTTCTGCTATGGGCATAAATGGCTGAAAATTTCTAAAACAGTTAATTATTAATAGAAAAATTAAGGCCCATTTACATGAGCTCAGTTTCATTTTCATCTCCTCTACCATATTCTATCTCATCTTCCCTCAAATTTGCAGAGCGACTCCCAAGGTCTCCCCTTGTTAGAGTCCTCCAGAAAAGAGGAACTTTACTAAAGGTCCATTTATCACCACCTTTCCATTATGAGACCTTGGAATCTCTAGGTATAGATTTAATCCAACAGATTCAAGTACCTTTATTCCCAATTTTGTCTCCATGAAAATCATCCCAAATAATAAAAAAAAACTTCAAGGAAATTCTCATTTACCATACTACTGCAGGACTCTTCTGACATAAATCATTCAACCAAAAAATAGTTTTTATACAAACTTTATTACACTGTTATATGAGAAATCACATATCACATAAAAAGGTACTGTACATAAAAACATAACTGTGTACAGCTAATGCTCTTCATGTATTTGCAAGTGCTTCGAATACCACGAGAAGTTTCAGCTCTAAATATAGATATATAAAATTACAAAGCATACCTGTACGTGCAGAAAGGTCCAGAGCAATTTAAACTTTTAAGTAACCTCATTTATAAAAGAAAGGCACTTGATACTAAGTATTAAGGAAAACAACCCTGATAAGAGCACAAATATTATCAAAGCTACATCCTTCCATCAAGTAACCCATAAAAGATTCATTAGCTCAAAAGTAACTCATGTAAAATAAGGAAATATTAACATGTTCCACATTGCTCAAGGTATCCAAAATCTTCGTTGTCTCAAAAACCCTTATGAAGGTATAAATAGTACACAAAAATTATACAGCATGAATAATTAATACAGAATAAAACAGTTGTTTATCTATTGAAGCATCAAATAAAATTGGGAGAAACCCCAAATAAAGCTTTTCAATACCACCAGATGCAAAATTACACAACTGATACTCCTCTAGTTGCTCGCTTGGGGCCATCAGCATGCCAATGAAAGCATAAGGAAAATGGGCTAAAGACCCCAAAATTGTATAGGCAACATTACAAAATCAACAAGGGAAGCAACGACAATATAAAACCCTTTGTCATATCATAAATGCTCAGAAAAGGACTGCATATCTGAAAGTATTAGATGCTTCTTTCCACAGCACAGTCCAAAATATATTCAATCTCACATTGCCTCCCTTACACCTTCTTCAACTATCAGCATCACTTGTTCCTTCACAGTACACAACTCCTGCACAGCAATTTCCTCTTCTTTTCTTACATCAATTTCTACATCAACTCCATTCTCCTTTATCATCAAATCTATCTTCCCTTCAACTTCCTTAACAGTTTCCGATGTTTTCTCAGACACAGTACCATTGGACAATGGTGCTTTAGGTTCTGATGGACGGCCCTTAGCTGCAGCTGCTTTGGAAGCCAAACTTCCCTTTAAATCAGTGCTGCGCCTTGTTGCAGGGGAACCAACAGATGTTCGCGTAGCAGAAATGTGCTTATTAGCTGATTCTTTGGCCTTCTTTGGATCACTTACAGTTGATGTAGATGTTTTTGGCAATGGCTTTCTTGCTTGGGCTGATAAGGAAGTAGGAGGCTTGGGAGCTGTTGAATTGACTGGCCGACTTGATTTTGATGCTGTTCCATTTACCACATTTTGTAATTTAGGCTTGGTTGATTCTGAGGCAGCTTTTACAGCTGTTGACAATGGTTTTGCTGATGTTCTTGTGAGACTTGGACTTGGTTTAGATGCAGCTGTAGTGCTTGAGAGAGGGACTTTGCGAGGTGCAGGTTTAGGAGCAGCAGAGGTATTCTGGGGTAATGATTTGGATGTATCACCATTAACAGCTCGTTTTACTTCAGTGACTTTTGATTGAGTGACAGTAGATTTAGCAGTAGCAGATGCAGGCTTAGATATTGCACTACTAGATTTTAGTGTTGTGCTAGCAGAAGAGGGCCTAGATGCAGAAGCAGGTTTGGTTGTGCCAGATGAAGATGCAGGCTTTGACAATGCAGTAACTGATGCTGGTTTTGAGGAAGCAGTTCCAGGTCTTGAAGCAGTTGTTGATGACTTAACAGGTGCTGATTTAGTTGTTGGCACAGGTGAAGGCTTTGTCATACTAGTCCTAGGTTTGGAAGACATTGGAGCAGTAGTACTCTTGGAAGGAGCTGCAGGTTTCCCAGCAGCTGGGGGAGCAGTCTTACGTTCTGTAGGAGTTGGTTTTGTTCCAGAAGGCTTGGTGGGAGAAGTTGCAGAGGTTTTGGCAGCTGTTAAATTTGTTCTTGAAGGAGGAACAGAGGATCTGGCAGCTACTTTTCCTTTAGATGGAGCAGCTGCAGGGGCTTTGCTTTTCTCTGGAGTCTTTTTCTTATCTGCAGATGGAGTTTTCTTAGCAGGTGATTTAGCATCTAATGGCAAAGATGGAATCACTTCAGCAATCTTTGGTGTCTCTGTACTTTCCTTTTCAACCTTTTCTGCAATGGCCTGTTCTAATACTGCAGTCTGTGATACTGCTTCACTTGGTGATTGCACCACAGGGCTTACCTCAGCTGTGACCTGTTCATCCTTCACTTCAGTAACTTCTTTTGCTTCAGATTCAGGTTCTGTAGCAGATGCATTGACAGAAGAGATGATTTCAGAATTTGGAGTCACAGCCTCATGTCCTAATGATGCACTAAGGTCTAATTTGGGAATATCTTCCTGAACAGATTGGGTTACATGTTCGACAACAGGTGATGGAATCTTAATCTCTGATGACAACTCTGCTCCTGGGGTTGGAGATTTTGTAACTAGAATCTCAGGACAAGTTTCCAATACAGGTATAGTTTCAGGTACTGGGCTAGGAGAAAGTAACTGCTCAGAAGAACTCACCTTTTCCAAGTCAGTTAGCAAAACAGGCGAAGGAATAATTTCAACTTCAGCAGCAATATTTTTAGCAGATGTGTCAATGAGACTTTCTGAATTAATATCTTCTGAAGATTTAACCTGGAACTCTTGCTCAATTTCTATTTGGTACTGCTCACCTTCAATATGTGTCTTTTCATCTTTCAAATGTGTCTGCAACATATCATCATAGTTGTCCTCCATCTGAAAGGTAGGTCTTTGCTCACTTTCTTCGTGAGCAGGTGAACATATCTCTACTTTCTCGGTGTGAGATAATTCAACATCCTCTTGATACCTCTCAGTCACATGTTGCTCATCATTTACACTAAGGTCGCTCATTTGTTGGTCAATTTCTGCCAATAATTCATGGTCAGCAACTTCAATGTCCTTCTTGATTTCTGTCTCAAACTCAATTTCATTCTCAAGCTTGATCATTTCCTTACAGGAATCCATAATATGTTCATCCAGTATCATTTGTTCTTTATTTGATGATACATTCTGAACTTCAAAAGCAATAATATGTTCATCCAGTATCATTTGTTCTTTATTTGATGATACATTCTGGACTGCAGAAGCAATTTCTTCTTGACTGTAACTGTCTTCAGATGCTTTCTGAGTAGAATCATGAAACTCAGCTGTTTCATAACTTTTACCAATCTCTTCCTTTAATTCATGAGATAACTTTTCATAAGTTTGATGGAAGTCTTTTGGATCATTTTCAATTTCCTGGCTGACATTTTCAATGCTTTTCTCTTCTACCTTCTCTGGACTTTGAATGATTTCAAAATCATCATGTGTATGAGCTACATTCTCTTCTTGATTCTCATTTGCTGGAACTAAGCCTTCCTCAATAATCTGCATACCAACATTCACAGGAACAAGTTCAGATTCTATCAAATCTTGTTTCATACCTTGTTTGCCAAATGTTTCATAATTTTCATTCACACCAAGCAAATCCTGTTCAATCTCAGTGAAATCGAGGTTACCAAGACTCTGAAGTACTACAACAGGTTCTTCAACAGATGACTTTGTCTCTGTGACTGGTTCTAGAGAAGCTTCTACAGGTTCAAGAGATCTGACTTTGTCATCCAATTGTACCAATACCTCCTCCTCTTGTGGAATCTTGGATTCCAGCACATAAGTCTGTTCCACAGCCTGGGGTATTTCAGGGGATTGCATTCTTTGACCATGATCACAAACCATCAAATTAGGTGATTCTGCTGACTCAGACTGTTGCTCGCTGTCTGGAAATCTTTGGTCAAATTCCACTCTTTCCTTTAATACATCTAATGAAGATGAATCTGCAGTCTGTAAACCTGGTGTATCTGATGTGCCTGATACATTCTCAAAAATAGTTTCTTCTAACCTTTCAAGCTCTCTCTCCTGGGTAATAAGTGCTACATCTTCAGCTGAAACTACTTCAGCATTAGGTGACAATCTCATGTTTTCTTTGTCATCACATACAGGTATGTTTTCCTTATCCTCATCCTCTTCTGCAAAATTATAAGAACCTTGAACAGCTGATTCCTCTGCACTACCTAAGTAATCCATCACTTCCAAATTTCGCTGCTCATAGTTGAATGAGGAAGACAGCACCACATCAGAATCAGCTAAATCACTTCTATCAAAGGGATTCTTTGAAAGATCTTCATTGACAATAGGCCTTCCAACAATTTCTGTAGGAATTGTGGACATTTCATCACATACCTCTCCTGGACATGCCTCCGCCTCTTTTCTAAACATATCAAATTCATTTCCAACACTGCTTAAAGCCTCTGCCTCCTTCTTAAACAAATCAAATTCATTTCCAACACCATTTAAAGTCTCTGATACAGTATTTCTCGTAGGAGAAATAGGCACAAATTCTGCCGCATCTGGATTCAACCGTGATTCCATTGCAGCCTCTTCAGTGGATTCCTTTGATTCTCCGATGAATTCTTCTTGAAGGCTACCCACAGAAAATATGTTTCCTCCAGATACCTGCTTCTGCAGTTCTTCAATTGAGAGATCTTCAATCAAATTAGGATTCTCTTCTAACTCAACCTTTTGCACCACTTCAGAAGCCAGCTCTGGGCAGATCTAAAAAGAGAAAGAAAATTTTATTAAAGCCAATCAGGTTTGCTTAATATACAACAATAGAGTTGTGATAATCTGAAATAATTGCAAAAAACCACTGCTCAGATTGCAATTTCAGATTACCTGAAAAGTTGCATAATTACAGTTAACTCCAGTTAACTTTCATTCAAATAACTTAATTGCATGCATAGATACATTTCTGTGCTATTGCAATACTACACTACACAATCGTGAATAATTCAAGTGAAAAAGTAAAGTTTGTTTAACCCTTTCGCTCCTGTTGTCGTGTATACACGACAGACGATTTCCTACGCTAAAGACCTACTGTCGTCTATACACGACGGAGGTTATCCTACGCGAACAACCTACCGTCGTGTATAGACGACGCAGGTACAAGCTTATTCTTCAAGGAGAAGGATAGCTTCCAGGTATATTTTTGGCCCCTTTCCGGCTGTAATTGCGTTTTTCCTTACCCTTTTCCGGGCAACCGCATTGGTCTTAGGCCTAATGCACGGCCCCTTTCACAGCATGGGGGCGCGGTTAAATAAATGTTACTGCAGTTGTTTTGCTAAAGAATGATTTGTTACTCTTCCAGTCANAACTGTTGAATATATAATGAAACTGCAGTATCTCTTGGCTGCCTCTCCATCTTGACTTCTAAAGGTGATTAGGATAAACTTTCCCACCATTAACTTCACCCTCCTTCCTACCAAAGGCTTACAATGTCTCTTCTTACTCACAAATTCTTCATACTTTGTTAATAATGTTTTATTCCTTTCTCTGTTGCTTAAATGCATTCTTCAATGGAGTCCCTAATTTTTAATAGCTTTAAACCTCTTTTAATTGAGCTAAGAGTCAAACCAGACATAGCCATGAGCAAGGGATAAAATAGGAGAGGAAAATCAAGAGCCACAGAACCCCAAGTTCTCATATGCCCAGGTATTGCATTCATGTAGAGTAGGGGTGGCAAATCTACAGCAAGAATACACAAAGCTGCACACAATTAGATTATTCTATCCTCAAAGATAAAATAATTCACTCAGGCTTCCCTTGCTAACATTCCATTATAAAGGAAATATTTTGATTATTTAAAATAAAAAAAACTAACACTTCCACGATTAAAATTTGTGGAAATGTAAGAGAAACGTGGATATAAATGTAGCCCACTAATGTACAAAAAATAGAGAAGTAATTTTTAATTTTTAACAGCCTAATTTTTTTATTTAATACAATAGAGTAAATAAGCCAAACAACGATAGTTTTGTGCCATATAGTAGTAAAAGTTAATTTAAAAGTGGTTTTTTGATGTTCCTAGTTTGACTTTTTAGTTTCTCTCTAATATTCAGCCATAAACTTGATATCTCCCTCTTACATTCATGGCTACAGTCCTTGGCGCTTAAAATTAATCCCAGTAAAACTCAAACTATAATATTTGGTTATCCCAAAATCCTCAGTAACATTAAAGCTCTTACACTACCTAACATAAAAATTGACGACACTGAAATCGAATTTAGTTCATCAGTAAAGAATCTAGGAGTACATCTGGATCAATCATTCACCTGGGTTCCTCATGTAGCGGCTGTTTGCAAGAAATCTTACTCAACTATTCATAGTATGAAACGATTGAAGTATATTTTACCCTTTCAGCTAAAGAAATTACTTGTTCAAGCATTAATTTTCCCTATCTTTGACTATTGTGACACACTTATGAACGAAGCTAACAAAACAGTAACCATTAAGTTAGATAGGGCATTTAACCATGCTGTTAAATTCATATTCAATGCTAAAAAATCAGACCATGTAACCCCACTCTTAAAGGAATTGAAGTGGCTTCGTCTTCACTCAAGAAGAAGACTTCATACTCTCAACCTCGTATACAAAGTTCTCAATGAATGTTGTCCCTACTATTTTAATCACTATTTTACAAACCTCAACAATTCACAAGTGCTAGGAACTCGTCCCTCTGGCAAACTTACGATACCAATTCATAGAACAGAAATCTGCAGTAAAACTTTTCTGGTCCTTGGAGCAAAATACTCGAATGAACTCACTCATCCCAAGTCAATAAAGTCATCTTTCTCTATATTCAAGCGTGAAATCTTTGAAAGGCTATTCAAATCTGAGCATCAGCTTTATTGTTAAGTGGTATTCCTTCTCCCTCTTTTGTTACAACTGTATCACTCTAGGGCAATAGTAAGCTAATATAACTCTTCCCTTCTGTTAATTAAATGCATTGTAATGAATACATCTCAACTACCGTATTTCTTTTTCTCTCTCTTACTATTTTCAGGCTTTCAATGACGAGGATTACCTGATGATCCAATATGATTATTGCCCATGCGACGAGTGCCTCTGGCTGATATAATAACAATTAGAATAAGATAATACAATTTTGGAATTGATAATGTCATTACAATTAGTTTAGTGAAACGATGTTAACTTTAGATATTTAACTTCATATTGTAACTGAAACATTTAAACCTACATTCTTAGTATTTTGTTGTTTATAATTCATTTTCATTTGTTGTTCTTATTCTTACCTTAAATTTACTGTATTATTTATTGTCTTTATATACATGTACTGTGTTTTCGCGGGTTTTTTTCACCCCCCTTCTCTGTGGGTGTTTTCCCGCAACGTGGGTTTTTTCTTTGGCAACCTTCAGTTGCAATGCTTTTTCCCACACCGCATTCTTTTAGTTATAATTATATTCTGTACTTATTATAATGACATACGAGGTTAGGTGGAAGAGAGGCCCATATGGGCCTAACCTCACCAATAAAGAGTCTATCTATCTATAAACTCCATTTAAAATTTATATAAATACATAATTTTCTGAACATTCTTTTCAGATTAACCAAACTGATTATTGGAGCTTAGATTAGCTGGAGCTGGAGGCATATTTAAAGATATTATTAGCTTAAAATTGTTAAATTAACTTGATGAAAAAAGTTATGCCACACCAACTTCCTCTTGCTGCCTATGATTACCTGCCCAAAAACATAGATAAGTTGATAGTGTGGTTTTTGGGTTATTTAACTACACTCAAAAATGTAACAAAGTATTTCTAACCTAAACAGTAACCAAACAAATTGACAATAGATATCAGGAAATTCTCATTTAGGGCACTTTTAAGTACATTTCAAATTTTCTACAATCTATTCTCCCACTTCAATTTTGTTGGGTCGATTGCCATAACACACACAATGAAGAGATATGAAAGATGAACTACAAGCTTGCTCACAACTTCTTGCCGTACTACAATGTAAGAAAGAAATACAATCAGACATAGAAGTTTTAACACAGGACTAATAGAGGCATAGTTTCCAATATTTTTTATATGCTAAGCATGTATGAGGATTCAATTTCTGGACACCCCAAACATCTTACATTATATTGCTGGCAATGAAAAGACAGTTGGAATTATTCAGTTATTTTGGATTCCAGACACGTAAATTATTTTCATTCAGAATTAAATTTATCCACTCAATTTTTCAAAATCTGTTGAGGACTCAACCTAGATCGCTGTAAAACTGTTGAATATATAATGAAACTGCAGTATCTCTTGGCTGCCTCTCCATCTTGACTTCTAAAGGTGATTAGGATAAACTTTCCCACCATTAACTTCACCCTCCTTCCTACCAAAGGCTTACAATGTCTCTTCTTACTCACAAATTCTTCATACTTTGTTAATAATGTTTTATTCCTTTCTCTGTTGCTTAAATGCATTCTTCAATGGAGTCCCTAATTTTTAATAGCTTTAAACCTCTTTTAATTGAGCTAAGAGTCAAACCAGACATAGCCATGAGCAAGGGATAAAATAGGAGAGGAAAATCAAGAGCCACAGAACCCCAAGTTCTCATATGCCCAGGTATTGCATTCATGTAGAGTAGGGGTGGCAAATCTACAGCAAGAATACACAAAGCTGCACACAATTAGATTATTCTATCCTCAAAGATAAAATAATTCACTCAGGCTTCCCTTGCTAACATTCCATTATAAAGGAAATATTTTGATTATTTAAAATAAAAAAAACTAACACTTCCACGATTAAAATTTGTGGAAATGTAAGTTTACTTTTTTTTATCCAATTCTATCTCTGATTTGTAATCTTCTTAAAAAGTTGAGCTTCAAAGTAAATAATGTCAATTCTGACAAAGAGCAATGCATTTTTGTCAAAGTTAGGTGAAGAAAAAACTGATAATTCCTGAAGGAAGTGAAAAATCCAAACCAATTCTTAAAAATAATACAATGCCAAGAAGTTTTCCCACAGCTGCATTCTTCAATTCCACAAAAAATGATAGATTTAGCATTAAGCTCAGCACCTTAAAGAAAGCAGCAAAGTAAATAAAAACAAGGCAGTAAAACTGTGACAAGTCAATGCCTTTACTAATTGAATGAGTGACAGACCTTCTATTAACCCTACAGGCATGACTTTAAATGGAGGCATGTGATCCCTGAGTGTGTGACCTAGCATTTGTCTCTGCTTAAACCTACGTGCCTCAAGGGTGTGGGACGCAGCTTCCAAACTTT
This sequence comes from Ladona fulva, assembly GCA_000376725.2. Taxonomy (NCBI): domain Eukaryota; kingdom Metazoa; phylum Arthropoda; class Insecta; order Odonata; family Libellulidae; genus Ladona; species Ladona fulva. The sequence goes on from KZ308178.1 coordinate 45,558, forward strand.
TCAATAAGAATTGTTATCCCTTACCCTTTGATATTTGACACTTAAGTTAGTTTACATGAGAGCTAAAGGTGTCTGCTTTGGATCCTCCTCTGCCATGTAAATTATGCTATGAAATTACTAATGATACAGATCTTTAAATAATAAAAAATTGTTTCGAGCTTGTGTGAGCAACTTTTGACTCAGGAAGATGTATTTACTTGGATAATTATTACAGTAGTCCCAATCTTTTCCAGAGATTAGTTCAGAGGATAACAGATGCTGTTGGAACAGTAAAAATTACTTGTGAAGGTATACTAATAATTCTAAAGAAGAAACTGATGAAAGTGGAAGGATAAGCATAATGTTTCAATGCTGACTATAAAACATTCTGAAGAAATGCAACTCACAAGTTAAATGGGAAGGTTTGCATTAGTGAATAAACCAATCTGTGAGGTAGAGAACAATAAATATGGGAGGAGTTGACTTATAAAACCAACAGAATCTTTCCTGCTGGTCACTTCTGAATAGACTTAGTTAATAAAATAACTGCCACATACCATAGTAAAAAATAAGAAAAACGGAAAGGCCCTTGGATACAGACAAAAAATGTACGTGACCGATGGGTCAGCATTTCATTCAAGAAAATCCAAAAGCTGAAACTTTTCAAAGTTGGGAGAAGAAAGTGTATGGTGAGCACAAAAAGTGAAAAGAGAAAGGAAACTAGGTATATGTGTAAAAACAACCCAGGATAAGGCTGGGTGGCCACCAAATGCAGATCTGAGCGGTGCGTAGCGGAGCAAAGTCTAGACTCAGAGGGTCAGCAACCAGGAGAGGAGCGCAGTCAGTAATCTACTGCTGAGAATGTCGGACGCAACAAGCTACACTATCTATTACTTAGTTCAGAATCTGATGATTCAGAAATGGAATTTACATATCTTGTGTCTAGTAAAGCTTCAATCCTCAAGACAAAGTGGGGAAGTCAATACCTTCGGAGATGAGGTGATTACGGAGAATTTCATACCCTCTTCGATGACTTAAGCCACGAGCAACTTAAAAATTATTTCCGAATGACAAGAGATCAATTTAGCGAAATTTTTCATAAAATTAAGGATTTATTCATAAAATTAAGGATGTTCCAAATGTCTCTTCACCCGAACAGTTCACACAGAATACTGAAAAGTACATGTTCAAGAGGGCTAAGTGGCAGTGGAAGCTGAGTCAGCTTCAGAACGAACCACTGCCGTTCTGAAACTGAGTCGAGCTGAGCTGAGTGAGGCCTCTACGCTCAGCTCAGCTTTGCGTCGCATCCAGTGGCCACTTTTGAATTCAAAACTATAAGGTTCTATTTGGTTAGCGTAGTCCGCTCAGCTCAACTATGCTCAGTTCCACATTTGGTGGCCAACCAGCCTTACAGTCTCTGTGACTAGACCCTTGTTTTGAGCAATACCACACACAGGTCAATTACTACGCCAGTTATGGAGAGATGAAAAAAATACACAAGACTTCACAAAAGGTAATTAAACATTTACAATAATGAAGTATAAACGATTTTTAATGAAATATAATTTTTAAGAAACTGAGCCTAACAGATTTTACCGAGCAATTAAATGCTAAAATTGTTTACATTGATGTCTGCACAAAATCTATGAAGCTTGTGAAAAAAAGCTGATTTAAATAAATCCAATTAAAGTCACACTAGATGTAAGGCATTGAGTTGACACACATGCTTCACACATCCACATACGCTGCATCGCACAGACTGGATGGGTTAATGTGAATGCTGACATTGCCCTAAAATTTCTTAGCTACATCATTCCAATCATGGTCACCTGATGATTATGATGATTGATTAGTGAAATTAAGGATTTGGCTTCAGTACAAATTTTTGCATCTGGATGCCCTTCCCACCACCAACTCTCATCACAAAAATTGGGATCCCACTGAGATCAATAGTACAAAATCTTCCACTGGTAAATGCTCCACCAACTAGATTAAAAAGGGACATTAACCATAAACAGCAAAAGCTAGCAAGAACATTCACTATCGGCAATTAATATCCAGTTGAAAAATAGCTGTTTCTTAAGTAAGATATTAGCTACAAACTAAGGAAAAGATTGTTAAGAACAAAATGAACAACGTTCAAACCTTGTTTTCATCTAACTCTTGCTTCTCAGCTGACTCTTTTGAGGTGAATAACTCCAGAAACCCAGAATCTTTTGGTACAACTTGTTGTCCAGCTTCCACAGATTGCTCTAGGAAATCAAGTGGGTCGATATCATGCCCAGATGGGGCTCGTCTGTCAAAAGGGTTATCCTCCAGAGATGGCTCATGAGACACTGGAACTACTCCGCTACCCGGAGACTTCACTGAGACATATTTCCACTCTGCATCTTCGTCTTCAGAGTCATCTTCCTCTTCCTCCACACCACCTCCAACCACTTCCAGGTCCTCCTCCTTCCGGATACCTCCTGTCTCTTCAGAGCAAACAACTGAAAAGTATACATAAGCTGTTAAAATGACAATACATCATGTAACTTAACCTAAACTGAAAAGCTATGTGAGACTATTGACCCTTAATTAAGAATGCAATCATTAAATTATTGAAAGGTATCACAATCTTCACGTAAGTCAATTTAAAATCCAAATTTGCAAAAAAAATGGAAAAATATAAAACAGAAAATAAGATAATCTCAGTTTAATCTGTTATCCAGGTTCTGTGTTAAGAGGCAACCTTTCGCATCAGAAAGTCAGATGTACCACTCCGTTACATAAGAAACCATTAGATTATACATTTGAGTCTTGAAACCAAGCTCTGAAAAGCCATATTTTGCAAGCAAACCAACCATTAAGATATTCCAACCAACAGGAGGTTGAATTCTCTGTGGCTGCACCTAGTCATTATTCCCAATATTTATTTCAGCAGCTTTGTCACAATCTTCAGGAGATGAAGAGAACTAACTGATTCTCAGTGCCTGTTGGGTTTCTTGCTTTTTGGAGCTTATTACTCTTATGTATTAACAGTCATGTTCCTTTCACTTATATGTATCAGATAATACATCTCAGGCATGAGAGGAATATCACTAAAACACATTCAGTACAACAACCAGAATCATAGCAGGGGAAACAATTTTAATTACAAATTTTGATTGGAAATGATATAACTAGGAAACGAAATTGATTTACTGAATGACTGATTCAAAAAGTGAAAAGGCTGTATGTGGAGTAAAGACTGCAGGTAAAAGCATTTAAAGCCTTCTCAGTTTCAATATTTTCACTGCCTAACAAAATCTGCATTTTTCCACTTTAAAGGATGCGAATTTAAAGAACCCTCTTCTCTATTTAGCAGCATAAGAACAAATACAAATTATAAGTAACTCAAGTGGTGAAGCATTTTCTGAAATGTAAATGTTTTTGCATTTGAATGGTTCCACACAACTGAGGCAATAATATTATTATTAGAGAAAAGACTTAAGTTTTAAGTCATAATTAGGTCAATGCTTGGTGGGTAGGAATGGGTTAATTCTGCATAGATGGCCCTTCTGCAATCCCTCTAAATACATCAATATGAGTAGTTATCCACATGTTATTCCATTTAAATATGATAACTTAAAGCCATCCAACAGGACACAATTTACCTTAATTTTTTACTGCAATTCATTAACTTAATTTCAGGACTTGCAAAAACTATGAAAACCCCAAAAGAGAGATCTACTCAACTAGAATGACTGGCATATAATTCTTAGAAGAAATTGAGAATATGAGCATTTTAACTTTTGGCCAAATTCAAAGAGTTAATAAATTATTGAAAGATAAACGATATGAATGTATGGGAAGCATGGATGGAGAGTCACATTTTTATTTTCTAAATGATTTATTTGTCTTGATATTATGCGAAGTATTTAGGTCAAAGATTGGTTTCAAACACCCAACATTATCTGCCTTTGGCTTTGGGAAGGGATGACAGCAAGATGAGGAGTGAGTTATTCTGCCCTTACTTATACGTGACTGAATGCAATAAATAAAACAGACTAAAACTGATGCCATTATTTAACATCACTTATACCTCACTAGCTTTCATATTATCACCATTATGAACAAAAATGAGATAAAAGTAAATAAATAATAATAGCTCTTAAGCTAGGCAAGATTGTCTCTTCCATCTAATCCATTACGACATTTTTCCCTATTGCTAACATAAACAAATGGAAATACTCTCTCCATCAGGTCACAAGATTAAAGTAATAGCCGGACAAACGCTAAAATATTATACACCTCGACTTAAGAAACTTAACTACATTATTTCCAACTTGCACCACTAAAGGTAAACTTTTCGTAAACTTGAAAAAATCTTGTGGAAATTGCTTTAAAAAAGAGCGAGACTTCGCAAATATTTCACTTCGATAGAATTTAAAAGACTCGAAACGACAAGATATTTTTATCATGGGCTTCGAAGAGTCGAAAAATGATTGGCCATATCAACAAATATTCCACGTCAATCGATGCACATGCAATAATGGGCGTTCACGCGACCGTAAGGCTACATAACGAAAACACCTCTCATTATTATTAGGATTAGGAGACTGCTAATAGAGAGATTGAGACTTTCCTTCAATGAGTGCTTAGAGGGGGTTGGACAAACATTGCAACAGCTTCCCCAAGTCTCAGACCCCGGTCATCTCACCCCTATGACATCACCCCATCTCTTCCCCAACATCAATTCTGAGGCAGTAGCTGGGCGTTCACCACCCAGATGCATAATGTCACTGGCCGTCAAACGTACGCATAAGGTTCTCTTCCTGCATTCCGCGATATTTTATTTACGGTAACTTTTTATTGTTCGTGCACTTTCGAGCAAATATATAAGCGTAGTTCACGGTTACAATTATGATTGGTTGTTTTAAGGCTTCGGGGATTTACTTTGAATTTTTCTGGGAAGGAATGACGAAACCAGTAACAGGGGAAACACTGATGAGTTCAGTCTACTATTTACATCAGCAAACCAAATATACCAAAGAATTACACTTACAATCATATAAGGATGAATTCAGGTGGTAAGTGAACTAACGCGGCAAAGGAGTGAGTCAAATTCCAGTATCGTTCGGAATCGAAATTCGGGCATTGACACCACCGCAGACATGGAAGTAAACTTAAGGTTTTCCTCAACAAGAATGCGTTTGACTAAACGAAAGGAGTTGCCCTGCTCGTTTGTTACAAGTCTGCTATACTTTCTCTCGGTGATTTGTTTCGTCCAACGTGGTCACGATACTAAGGGCCCCTTGGGCCAATCCTTGAGAGCCACGCCTCTACTCCTACCTTCCGAGGCGCCGCGCCCATCATTTCCCAGAGACACCTGCTACTTCCTCACGTACGTGCATTAACCACCTATGAAAAATAATGGATCCTGGAGATGCATCGTTATCCCTGTCATCGATAACAAGTTGTACATATTCTACGCACTCTTCTCTTCCGAACACACATCCCACAAAAATCATCCCCGTGGAGGGAGAGCCCAATCGATTTGCCGGCTCGACACCAACGCGCTGAAGACGTTTCAATTCACGAGCTACTTATAACTCGCACAGCAGATTAACTCCTTCAAGTTGGCAAAGAAGTCTCTTATCACAAATGCTTGAGTATACAGAGATTTTTAAGGATTAAATGTACGGATGGAAGCGCCATCAGAAGGGAAGCTCAGCTGTTGGTCGGTGGAAGAGTAAAATTTCAAGAGGTTCATTCATCCATTCTGCGGAAAAACAACCCAAAGGAATTCCCCCTCAATTAGGCGATGACCGCAAAATAAAGAGCGCACAATGACGGAAATTAATCTATCTCTATAATTCAATGAATAAATATTTCAAGGAAAGTATAATTCAGGAATCCGCAATCTTCCTTTTTTGTCACATTAAAACGAAAACACGTCGCGTTTCTTTAAAGAAGAGCTTTCAGTAAACGCGACCCTCCCGTAGCTCTCGATTAAAATGTTAACAGTTCATAGCGGATTAGACTATGCGCCCCTACGATGAAAATGCTGCAATGTGAAAGTCTACGCACACCAGTGCATCGATAAAAGAAGAGAAACGGGAGGAACGTTTCACATCCGTGGTGAGGGCTTTCGAATAGTTGGGGAAACCGTGTTGCGACCAGTTTTGGATACCTCGAGACGTACTCCCACCAGCGTGGAAACTTCTCGATCATCATCACACCGACCGCAAGGAAAAACTTCCCCACGACGCTTTGTCAGAAGGAAAAAAGCGAACTCCCAAAATCTCCCTCTAATGCGTTCGTTCATCTTAAATATTGTTGGAGGCGCACAGAGCGGTGGAATTGGTTTAAGGGAGAGGTGCTCGATGGGAAGGACACAAACAAGGAAGGGGTGGCGAGAGGGGAAGCTAGAGGAACGAGGGGCCACTAAAAACTTCGGCGTGTGGACGAATCCCAAAAACGAAACTCCTTCAGAAATCACTCTGTATATTTTCCTTACCTCCGAGATGAGCAGCACGCCGATGGCCAGGCGTGCATCCGAATGAAACGGTGAACGTGATTGTTCCTACGGGGAGATTAGGCGATCACCGAACGCAACGTTCACTCCCGAGCCAGCCGTTCTCGGAACTGGAAGAGGCGAGGGGAAAGGGGCGTCTAGCCGGTCGGAGGGGTCTCACTCCACAGATGGCCGATAGGGGAGCTGGCAGCGAGTGCATGAAGGCGTGGGGAACCCCGTAAAGGAGGAAAATGCATCGAGGAGGCGGCGTTCGAAGACCTCACGCGCGATATCGATTCCCATCGAAAGCGCACGCGGTCAATTTTTACACGCAGACGTTAGAAAGACTTAAAAAGGGAGGGAAATAAATGCTTCGAATGAGGGTCGCGGGAATTCTCTTATCCTCGCGAAATTGAAAGGGCTTGGAAAAAAGAAATCGAGGAGCAGAAAAAAGGAGCGGCGTTAGCATTTCGAGCCTTGTTTCCGATGCGCTCGATGAGCGACGCGGGCGTGACTTAGGGAGGGGCCCTTAACCCCTCTCCGCCCCCCACAAAGACCCTTTTGTTATCCCTCCCCAGTTGCAGTCGTTTAGTACAATTATTCGAAAAGCGAGCCACGAAATCCTCTCCCCTTAATTGTTAATTCTTTCCTTTCGCCATCGTCGCGTTTCCAATCCACAAAAGGACACGGAAATGATTCCCGTCATTTGTTTCCTCTCGCCGCTTTATTAAAAGCTAACAAATCTTCCCGCACTGATTCTCCGAAGACTCGCGAAGCTGCGTCGGCACAGATTAACTTTTACGAAGGATTATCGGCGAAACTGAGGGAAACACTAAATAACTGAGGAGAAAGTCAATCCCGCAATATAGGTTCGTCCTTTTATGTTTTCTCGGATAATCTTTCCCCCGTTTTGAGTTGTACTGCGCGCAACAGTACGAGATAATCCTGTCTCGTAATGAGGTTTATGCGTCGTAGGTTACTTGACAATTTCCGAATGTCGACTGGGAACTTTTTGACGGATTTCGAATCCGCCAGACATTGATGTGAGAACGGTGGAAATTATTGAAGTTTAAGGTGAAAACGAGTGTTTTCAATGGAAAGGAAATATTTCGTCGAGATGGAAATTTCCGAGAAAATAAATGCGATCGTAGAAAAATATTATGGTGTAAATAACACTCTGTTAAGCTAAAAACATCCATCGAGAAAAATCGGAGAATGATGCAGGATTATTTAATGCCTCTCACTTTATCTCGAATACTGATAAGGAATCCTAAAAGAAGATAAAGGGAGGCACTTTATAGCCAACTGAAATAAAACAACTTCCCTATCGATTACTTTCGGAATTATCTTCCAATGTTAAGAGAACTGCATTCCACAATATGAATAATTTTCTATTTACATAAAGAGTCATGGAAGAACGACATATCAAAAGATGTTGTTTAAGGAATCTAATTAAGGCTTTGTGCTGCCATGACGGGTGTAATCGCTCAAAATGATGTTCAGCAACCTGATTTGTATGTACTGTTCCACAAAGATTTTATGTAGCACACCGGGTTTCGGCGCATTCACGTCATCGTAAAGTGGCCCACAAAATCAAACTTTAGTATAACTTTAGAGTTTGAATTCCTGAGCCACCTGACGATGACGTGAATACATCGAAACTCGGCCGTGCTTAATAAAACCATGAGGAACAGTACAAATCAAATCATTGTAAGTTATTTTGAAGATGGAGTACCACCAAATATCGCTTACTAAGATTTTAGTACATAGTCTTAGTAAGATTTTTAATATTAGCAATCATCCATAAAATGAGAACCTGAAATTGGTCTCCGAGGGCGCCTTTATTGTATTATCGATAGCATCTTCTCAATAATCAAATCGCGAACGCAAAACTTCTTCGGCTTCTGTTGCGCTAATAGAAAAGAAGAAAGGGATGCAGTGACATAGGTTCTAACATATTTTCGATTGGAAATTTTAGCTGTGACGTAAAAATAACTGTGGAGTGAATCAGCAGAAGGGGACAAAAGAAATCTCTCCCCAAGGCCAATCTCATGCATGAGTGAACAAGGCCAAAGATGGGAGAACTTATTTTTCGCCACGTCTGGACAATCTGAATACATCGTCATTGTCTTCGAGGAGATACGTGCGAAACTCATTAGACTGAAAAAGAGCTTTTTCAGAACAAAATCTACTGCGTACTAAGTAGGTGTGTCCACTGCTATTTTTCGCGACGCCCGGCAAATATTTCGTTAGCGAAAGTGGGCAACCATCCACAGTTTAAAGTGGTGGTCGGCTGCATTTTAAAGCACATCGGGTACTCTCTTTCATTGCTACGTCTGTACATAGCAGTTCCACAATCAATAACCCGAAAGTAAGTCTCCCCAAGCGTAATTCCTTCAGCAGGATAATTTCCGCGCTACTTCAAAAATTGGCCTATAGGTAACAGAGTAACGAATTTTTCGGCTCACAAAAATAGTTTCCGCTGTACTACGGATTCGGCTGACTAATGAAGATTCAGTTACAACATTTTAGAAGGATTCTGCCGGATTAGTCGCCCTAAGGCCGCCCAAGGCCTCTTTCCGAAATGGTCAGAGGTTTAAATATTATTGAACCTTGACGTTTACGAGTATTATTAGATGTTTTAGCATTATTAATTTTTAATCTTTTAAAAATTGATTTTGGCTATTTAGGCTACTATATGCAACTCATTTATTAAAAATAACACAGATTATGTTTATAAAACATCGCTTTTTTGCTTCCTTGGGAGGGATATTGATCTACAGAGGTATAGGTGATGAGATAAATATTGGATTATTCGAATTTCTCCCCTTCCTTTATCTAAGTAGCTGATTTTGCTATGAATTTAAATTCGAGGTATTGCTTCTTAATAAATAAGCCAAAACAGGAATCCAAATGCAATAGGCAATAAAGCCTTCAAAGTGAATCACTCAATTTTCAGCTATCGCTTTTTCCTTTCAGCCTGTTCTTCACTTGCTCTGAAATAGCATTAAATTTCATTCAAAATTACATTAAAATGTTAACGAAACGAAAGAAAGGAACCGCAATAGAAGGAAACTTCCGAAAACAATTGTATATAATTTTCGTCACCACATCACACTAAATTCAGACTTCATCAACTCACAATTTTGGCAATGAAAGAAATTAATTGGTGAAATGATACAGGGTTCGAACGCTGGGTTCCGTAAACCCAAGCAAAAAGTCGACTGGTATTTGTTCGTAATTCTGTTCGAGAATAAATTAAAAGATTACAGAGTGAGACGTTTAACGCTTTTTAAAGACATTCAAGAGAAATGTCCACAGGTCGAGAGAAAATATTCAAAAATTAAGCACCTTCCAAAAATTTTTCAAATACGATTAACGATTACGATTAATACCACTAACTTAAACGCCATTAACAAGCTAAATAATAGCCAATCAGAATCCCTAACAACATTATTCGCAGACAATTGCATTGCAACAAATTTTTATCAATCGGGTTAAAGTTACTGTAATATTAACCTGGTTGCGAACCCGCGAATTTTGTCATTTAGTTCACCAGGAAAGCATTAAATCTTTCTTCAATGAAGTTTATCTAATGTAAAATGAATTTTGAGCAAACTCATTCAGTTGTATTTTAGTAGTTTTTACTTCTTTATGCCGATCACTTTTTCTACAATAGTTTTCTATTATTGCTAAAATAGTAGAAATCCGTCAATCATCAATTTAAGGAACTTATGCATCGATGGCTTCTTTTTGAGAAATAGGCACATATAAAAGGGAAAATGTTTCGATAAGCTGCATTTCACTAACACTTTTCACCCGAAAATGGGCGTGGTCAACGTAATGTTGGCAGTCGCCCGACGCGTGGGATTTACTAATTAGATCGTTAGCGATGTTCATTTGACAACTACGACAGTACGAGGGTGATTTTGCCATCAAGGTCCAATTTCATCCGTGGTATGGATACGAAAGCATTCAATACAGGTGAAAATCACCCGCCTCAAGTAATTCACCAAATATTTTCACGGCTGGTTTCTAAAAGAAAGTGAATTCTCCATGTTTTGAGATCAAATAACATTCGGTATGTCTAAGTGAATTAATTCATCAGAAAAATTGTTTTTTTTCTCATTTTTACATGTCTTTTCAGCTCATCTTTTTCAAAAATAAAAATAATATATAAAACTTTTGTTAAACTGTTTCCTATCTGAAATCGACTGAGAGCCTCCTTACCCGGGGCTCCAATACACCTCGGACTGGTCATGATGAGTATCTCTAGCTATAATTTGGTAGGTTCATTGAGTCATACCGCTGTATGCCACAAGTATATGTGAATCTGTGAAGAGTACTGAGTATGTGCGCCATCCCGATTAGATTCCTGTGTATGGGGATCCTCCCTTAGAGGAGTATATATAGAAAACTAGAAAATGAAAGCAAATGCTGAAAAAAATTCTGATGTGTATTGTTTCATAAAAATGATACACCTGAGCATTAGTTCTAGAAGTGGCATAATTGGTATCATAAATAGTTTCATGAACACTTACTATTCTAATTGATCACCAGAAAGCTTTCAAATACCTCATAAGCACAAAAAGTAATTTCTTCAAATTAGAGGGCAGAGAAAAAACAAAGTGCCTCTACATAATAGAACAGAAATTCGACTGTGACTCCGTACAATCCCGTGTTGCATATTCGCGATATTGCCAAAACGTTCTTTGTAGAAAGAAAGAGAACATCTAATTATCTTTAAATTGGTCACAACACTGTCATCGATAGGTTTCTTCCTCTCAGGGAATGTTTACTGAAGCAATACGAAGCCCAAAACAAAAGCCACGGAACGATCGTTCGTAGAGAGTGTAACAAAGATTATTCCAGGTTACCTACCAAATTCCCTGAGTTTTCCAGGATTTACAGGTTAGCGGGCACCCTGTCATTTATCATGCTAAACTCGGAGTTAATTGCTGGAAGCCATTCTAAGGGCGTATATATATGACTAAATAAACCCATTATTATCTTACAATAGGAAATGCGTATAATGCGTATTGCGCCTCGTATTTTACTTGTAGCAATGTTAGTTTAATTGCCTTTGCAAATTAGTTCTTCCACGGAACTAAAATACTGCTCAATGCACGAAGATGGTCATTTCAGATGATTAAGCTTAGTAATTCTACTACATCATACAAAATAATTATTTTTAATAGTTGTGCATATCAAATTACCCCAAATTATGCGAAGGTCATGGCTTCAATATGTATACTTTTGGGGGCCCGCAAATCCTTACGGCCTCACTGCTGGTAAACAAGTTTGATAGTCGCACTAATTTAGATCTGAACCTATATAATCGTTGAAATGAGGTCTAGAATTCCCATAGACCATGGAAAGTTGAACGAATGCTCTTCGAAATTAGCCGAAAAGCGTAACTCAGGTACCCGCTTAGCATGAAAGCGAGAACGCACTGGGTACGGAAATTTTGCTCACCGAGGTTAGAAATTCGAGAAATGGAAATTGGGAGTAATCCATCGAAAGAAGTGGTCAGAGGGAAGAATGATGGATAGACAGAGAATGGACACGCGACACTTTTAATCGTCTATCGAGGTTACGCACTCGTAGAGTACTTTGACGGTCATTCAAACAGCCTTCACACAGTTATTCACTCTTTCCGATACTTTGCGAAGGTGTAATTTGAGGAATCGCTGGCACGACTGAATGGAAGGTAAGTGATTGTCATTCGCCGAAACATGCACGCCACTCATTCAGACTGAAAATGAGCAGCGATTGAGACAAGAAATGACAGACGTTTAACCGTATATTAGCCTATGACGAATAATTTTCCAAATAATTCTAACACTCAACTGATAAATACAAAGAATTAGTAATAAAAACAAGGTCTGGAGACAAGAAATGGGATGGATGGCAAGTTTTTGATGAAGTAGCGTTGAGAAAATGTTTTAAAATACTCATCCTATATAAACCGTATTTCACGGCCCATAATACGTACTTTTATCCCGCGAAACTTAATCTAAAATCGGCCTGTGTCTTACGGGCCGAGGGTGAGAATTTTTTCTGACGTCGCGACGTGTGCATTATTTTTGCTTCGTCCACCAGAAAAATAATGGTGTGTCTTCTGGGCCGGGAAATACGGTATTTTGAATCCCTCTAAAACTATATCCATCATCTAGAACAAAAATTTATCAAACCCGAAGAAGGATTCCGTCAACAGCTGATTTCATTTACGTTACTCACGTGAAAAAGGGGCTTAATCGACCGCAATCGAAATATGCATTATCTAGTAAAAGATAAGACCCAATTTCCTTGGGGCGCATTGAAAGGCTTCTCGATATAAAACGCCAGCTGAAAAGGATTCCCTTAATGATACGGATGATAAAACAAAATCAAGATAATGACCGAGAAAAGCTATGAAAATCGTCTTACGGCAATAATAACCGAGAAACCCCTTTCGCCCTCCCAATCATTTCAATTAAACCTCCATTTCTCTTCCTCCCCAATAAGATAAACGCCTTTTAAACTACTCATTGTTCGATATCTCCGAGATTTAACTGCAAATTCAGAACGTTAAAACTGGCGAAAATGGTAACCCACAATACATTTGGAATTACGTAGAAACTATTGTCACAACTCTTTCCCTTTTGTAGCACGTTATCTATCTGATCGAATGAAAATTTCTAACAATACAAGGAAACCGCGGCGGTTCCTTCCAGACAATTACTGCTAGCTACGTTAGCTAGTTTCCTATTAACTTTCCACCCGAGTCTTTCCAGTTACTTCGCAACTTTCCTTCTAATACTTTCGAGATAGTTACGATCCGTCGAATTTTATTTATTCAACCCTTGTGGAGAGGTTAGCCCAACGGGCCTCTCTTACACCTAACTTCATTTCATTTTTAACTTATCCTTGAAATTCTTCTACACGAAAAGATATACCGGGACATGATACGCATTAAGGGGCACCCAAAACACACCAGAAAGGCGAGCCTTAGGCAAGGGAAGTCGTTATTGGTCTTTTCAATAGCATGTTTTCTTGCTCTATAGACTTTTATTGCATATGCTTCTAGAATTTTGTGTTGTCAGTAAAAAATACTGCTATATTTATCTATACTTCATTTTCCTTGGAAATTAAGTCTAAGATTGAAAAATTAAAAACAGGAGCGTGTGTGTTAATTGTAGTAGATCAAATTTCCTTCGCGATTTACGGCCACAGTTAGGGGGTGACCAACACACATAAAGAGAACTCCAAAGCAAGAAATGTACGACCGCAAATTTTGAAGATACAATTTATCCTAGTTGTGATCCGCGTACAACACCTATTTTATTATGTTATTGCAAGGAAGTAAATTTCCCTATCCGAAAATTTTCTTAGGGTATTTTAAATTATATATCTCTTTTTAATCTTCAGGAGATATTTTCAATGCTTAAATTCTGCAGCAATAAATCCTCTCCAACGACGTTATAACAAACATAGCTGTCAATTCTTGACTTCTATGAGTTCTGCTCGAGTTTCGCAACTCAAACTTTCCTTTAATAATTAGGATGCGCGATAAAACTCTGGTGCGTGTAACCTGCCGATGGAATATTTGTCGTAAGAAAAACTAACTCTGCGATACGATCATTGAGATAAGCTTAAATCGAAACACTTTAATTCCAAAAGGAAAAGAATCCGTAGGAAGACAATTCGCTTACTTCTAAAAAGGCATGGGAAGCGAAAGCTACAATTCACTTGGTGACCACGCCCTTGCGACCAGATTTTTTAGTTGAATTTTAAAAACGCATTCTTAAGACTTCGATAATAATTCAGTAATTAAGCGAAAGATAATGAATGCAATAATGGATCAATGAACTGATTTATGAGCGATGAATATTGGGTAATCGATATTGACAAATCACAAGCAAGAAAGAAGTCGAATCTCTAAAGAGCGAGTTGAAATTTGACATACACCTGGAAAAGCTTCTTTTCTAATTGTTCGTCAAAGTTCAGTAAAACGGTAGTTTCTTTCCTCGTGTAAAATTATTTTCTCTCTGATAATAATATTTATCATCATTCAGGCTTCAGACATGAACCAAAAGAGATTGAATTCCCAAATGAACCTTACTCTAATTAGGAAATGTAATTTTAGTTCAAATATGGAAAAATAGAATATCGAAAATATGGCAACATGCATCAACATTCATTTATTTTAAACGTCACTGTTTAGATTATTAATGTCTTCGTTTTAGTGACGTTAATATTTTCCTTCGTATGAGATATGGTACGATATTGATTCGTAAGGAATTAATGGTGATTGACGAATAACTTTTCAACTCTGAATTTAGTTAAACAATTTCGTGATAACGTTTCACAATTTCAAAACAAAAACTTCCATATTTTGCACATTACTGCCCTCAATTAACAGACGTAAGAATATTTTTAATGATCAACAGCTACCATTATAAGAATTACTTAGGCCTGGTATTATAATATATACTTAAAATGGACTTTTAATTTTCATTAAAATGGACTTAAAGGTAACGTATTTTTATGGTTTGTTCTAGTTAAAGTCAAAACTATAATTAATCCTCATGCTTACCCTTCATATAAACAGGAGATAAATAATTACCTTAACTTTAACTCGAACAAACTATTTATATACAGGGCCCTAAAAAGAACTTCAACATAAGTCCATTTTAAGTAAACGTTACAAAACCAAGCTTCAGAAGGTCTAGTAAGAAGTTTCATAGCATAGTAATGAAATAGCACCATGCTGTGTATCATGAGGCTATTAAAAGAAGGTCTTATGTAAAAATCAATTACATTTGCAACTCGTAGCACAAAGACCCTATGCTATAATATATGATTGTAATGGAAAATGGTAAATGTAATGGAAGGTACAATTGAAACTACCGAATGGAATTGTCTAAATCTACTTGTTATTTTAAATCTTTGCCGTCAAATTTCTTGTTCTTGAGAAACTGACCATTAATTTCGAAGTAAAGATATGCGCCGACATCTGATAATAAACTAACTCACGATACATAGTAATTACGCATTATAATATCTTGCGTGTTTGTTTCTTATGTTGTGCTAACTGCGCACATATAGATTATTTCATCCTGAATTATCATGAATGTAATATACATGAAATACAAATTCAACTAACATTAAACCCTATGAGGCACAGCGTCTTATTGCCAAATTCAATTGAAACTTTTTCTGTTTTTAAATATTTTCCTTTAAAAAGTAATTAAAACGCAGATTTGAACATTCTATAAAACCCGAGTCAGAATTCATTGCCACTGCTATAATACTGGGGGAAATGCGCAAAAGGGTCTCATCTCCCGATCCTAAACTTAACATGCAAACGAATGGACAAATATGCGCTGTAAAACAATTACTCTACGCGAAGTCACAAGTGGTACTTTCTTGCAAACAAAAATGAATCGATTAACTGTCAAACTGAGACGGTGAAGCGAGCCGGCAATAGCCGAGGCCCCCGCAGCACCGGTGTCTATTCCTGGTCACCCCGATCCGCCTCACCTTTTTCTCCTCCGCACCATGCCTCATCCTTCTGCAGCTGCTCCGCGCGCCCTCCGACGTCGTCGTCCAGAAGGTCTACGTCCGTCTCCGGTCCCAGATCGCACGGGTTCGAAAAGAGATCTCTGCTGTCTTCGGCGCCGTTGGCGTAAAAGGAGGACATCATAATGTCGTGGAGCCCATTGCGTGCGGTCAGGTCGATGGCACCCTCCGGGGAGGGCACCTTGTGGATGGAGTCGAATTGCGCCGTTTCCCCGTCCATAGTGCCGTTCACGAGGTAATGGTGAGGAGGGTTGCAGAGGGGCGCTAGGCCATCCGATGAGAAGAGAGCCTCGGGCTGCTCTTTGACAGGGGGCGGTGCGGTGGCCAGGATGTCTTCGATAGTGGACAGCAGCACCACCACCACTGAGATGTTGTCGCTGGAAGCGCGGTTCTTGGCCAAATTCACCAGGCCCTTGCCGATCTCCGAGTAGTTAGCTGTGAAAAAATGGAAAAAGAAGCTGGTTAATCAATCCACCGAATCACTGTTTTGCATTTCTACGATTTTTATTTTCCATGATCGAGAAAGAGGCGTCGATGCAACCGCATAGGACGTCTCCAAGATTAATGATAGTCGAATGCTTTGCCATTTACTTTAAAATAAGATGTTTTTAATGGTGGAAAGTTACCGTTCGTCCCAACGCATTTTCAAACGATTTTTAACTCAATTCATGTGACTTTTTATTTTAGATATATAAGAAAAAGAGAAACTTTAAAGCTAAAGAACGTTATCATTAATTTTTCCTGAGAAGCAGTGGCTGGTACATTAGCGCAAATATGTGCTGTTACAGGGATGACATGTTTTGAAAAATAAGCTTAAAAATAGAAATAAATGAAGTAATATAGAAAGACATATTAACGCACGTAGCCAGTTAATAATTTTGCCATTTGTTCGCTAGTGTTTGTATGTCTTTTTTATTAATTTATCCAAAGAAATAGCATCATATCTCGCTTACATATCATCTCGCATATTGGTGGAAACAAAAGGCACCGAAATAAAACACAGATCTCGCAAATAGGGGATACTCTTCATAGCCAAGGGTATCGCTCGTCTCGCGCTTGCAAAGACCCTGAGAAAGAATCATGAGTGAACATATACTTCTAATTTTCCTTCACCACGGGCATTACTGTCGAAGAAAAAAGAACGTATGTGAACTGATACAGGAAGAGGCATTCAAAGGATTAGGAAGCTTTACAAGAGACCTGCTCCGTTGATCACTCCGTGATAAAATGTGTCTTAGGTCAGTGAAACCGTTTCTACCGCGGCGGAAAGGAAAAACTTTCGGCCGGCTTCAATTATGTGCATTAAAAGTTCGAGACGGACGACATTCCACGGATTTCTTGCGCCAATCGACTCCGAGAAATCCTTTTAAGCACTCAAGAACAAGAAAAACAGTCTCAAAGTCACGAATGTGACTGCTTAAGAGATTCAATGATATTAACTGCAATTAATTGCAAGATTCCGCGCTGAATGTTTAAATGAAACGGTGATGGTGAATACGCCATTGTTTCGGGTCAGAATAAATCTATTTCATAGCACCTTATAAAAATAAGCAAGGATACCTGTATATCAACTGTCATTAATTTTGCGAATATCACATTTCTACAAAGATACGCAGCAACTATTAACGCGAGCAACAGTCGACGGATCTTAAGCAAAATGAGTTTACTGAATCTGCGGATAATTATTGATGAAGAATTGTGATTATTATGACTTAAAAAACGGCAATAGAAGATTCTTATATTAGTGTTAAAGAATCGTTTCGGCATTAACGAGACAACTCCTTATCCATTAGTTTAATAACATACAAGTTAGGCATGAAATTATTTTCAACGCAAAACAAAATTTTTCCAAGAAGGTTAAAGTTCACTATTTTTAGTAATTGGGACATTCTTTCGTCGCTTGGCTCGATTTCCTTTTGAATGAAAAAAACGTAAACAAAACGGAAGGCGCATATTTTCAAGTTGTCCCTAAAAATGGCAACCATCCAGATCTGCTTCTTCCGCCAGAATTCATACCCTTCATCTGACAAAACAGACTCGTCGCAAGAAATTATACAAAATAAACATACAATTCCGGAAATTTATTTTAAGAGACGGAGTCGACTGCAGACAACGTAGAATGCAGAATTGGTAGAAAACAAAAGCGATACGGGAAGCGTAGTCGGAGGTTATTCACTGTCATTCGTCGCTCGGTAGCACTCGAGATGTTGAGTTTTTCTGATAAAATACCCTTTAATGCCACCGACGGAAGCTTCTTTACAATACGCCTCGGAATCCAGCGAACAGAAAATCTAAAGCTGAATTATTGACTCCCGGGTATGCTGGAAGTAAACTGAAATAAAGAAATGCCTTGGCAAAAGGCGAGACACTCGTTAAATGGAAATCTGCTTCAGTAAAATCGATAAATTAAAATAAAATCAATAATATTACGGCGAATTTCGCTCGTATATGTAAATACGGACTTTCGCGAAATTTATCTACAATGAGACTGCAAAAATTCAACTAATTAAATTGGGAGAACAAAAATATGTTTAAGAGATCAAGTTATATTTCAATAATCAACAAGTACTAGAAATTATGACATTTACAATAATTTCGTCTAAAATCCTTCTTTGGCGAAAACCAAACCAATTCTGCAAGATCATTATTGAGAAACCAAAAGAGAAGATGGACCAAATAAAAAATGACGAAAAGGTTTTAATAAATCTCATTTCCTAATGAGAATCCCACTGAATTTTCAGTTCTTTAACCCATACATTTCAATCTCCTAAAGCGAGCTTAAACTTATAAACTTCGGCATATTCCACGTCAAAATGAAGATTAAAGTATTTTCTGTTCCTATGTCTATGTTTGTACCCTGCAAGCCGCCTTTCGGCTTGTGGCAGGGGGTGGGTGCATGCACCATGACTCTATTTCCTTAATCGATTATTTTCGCGTATCGTTCGCGGAAAAAATGAGTTCTTGAATCTATTTGTTCTGGCATCTATTTCTCTGATTGTTCGTTTGACTCGTATAAGCTGGAGCTTCGTACATTTTTCCTGTTAAATGCTAAAAGCCAACATTTCCAGGAGTGCGTGAAGCACTTAGACCATACCCTAAAGAATTCTGCTCAGCTCACGGCTCCATTGATCTATAATTCCTTCTTTTTTCTTATATGTTGTTACTTTCCCAGGCAAGTTTGTACGTATCTGAGACAAATTCCTCATCACCTTGAGGAGTTTCCAGAAGTAGCACATAAAGCATATTTTTTTATTTACACTTCGAAGTAGAGCAGGGAGAATAATAGAATTCTATTTGATAAAAATTTCCGTATACTTCAACTCTATTTATTAATCCATTTTGTCTTCTGCAGCATAAAGTATGCAGATCAAAACTTAACAAAATGTTTTCTCTAAATAAAAACTCCCCTGAAAACTTTTAACGGATATGATAACGGTAGAGCTATTCATGACCATGAAAATTGAGGAAAAGACGAAATTGTCAATTGAAATAGCGTATGGACAAGTGGAAATCCACATCACGGCGAACTCTTTGAAAGAAGATCAAAGAATGTCTTAGATAAGACTGTTTTTACGTTACACTTACGGAAAATGGAACATAACAGGAAATGGTGAAATCTATGACTCATTCCGCGTTAAACTTACAGATAATTATAAGAAACCATCGGATTCCATAACGGACGTCATAAATCTTACGATTTACACCGTTAATACAGCGAAAGGAGAGAATTGGAATATTCGAAAAAATGTATTGCTTTGGATATTACCACCAACAATACGGAACCGGAGGGCAAAAAGAAATGAAAGTTGCACCGAGGAATGAAGACAGGACCAATTTCGAATATTGAATTTAAAGGAAAGAAAAAGAATAAGAAAGCAGGCTGAATTAAAATTATTAGAGACAGAGGAAGCTATACGAGCTCATAAAGTGAACTTAAACTTAAGCTCCTTTGATTTACATCATGAAATTCGCAATATCGCGATTCAAGTACTCGGCAATTATAGAGACCAGCCGTAAAAATAGATTTCGCGAGATTATAGCGAGGACGGATGGCTATTACTGGTCTCTTTTTCCAGATATTACTAGGTACACCAGTCAGGTAGCCAATTAGGGAGTAGGGTTTTTTCACAGCCCATGCCATACGCCATATGGCGGCTTGCGGGGTAGTGAGGTAAATGTAAATTTATGGGATGGGTTCTGTTAAAGGTGTTATCGAAGAGGATGAAAAAGAAAATATTAGAAATAGGAAGAGTAGAAAATGTGAAATCCGGGGATATCCTTCCACAAAAAATCGTGTTTTTCGCAAGAAAACTGCAAAAAGTAATCAGGAAGCGCGAAGAATGCCGCTTTGGAAAGAACAATGGAGGCAGAAACGGTACTGCAGAAGAGAAAGGGTTACGGTGGTTGAGTATGAGTCACACAATGCACTTCGATTCGACCAATTCGTTCCGAAAAATGCAGATTCAGAAAATAACTGAGAAATTGCGACAACCGCGACTCCGCCTTTTGCGAAAATCGTTCACGCCTAATTAATCGCATCAATTCACTGCCTTGAGAGAGGTCTGCATTTTTCAGTCTCTCGACTACGCTAAAAATCAAGTCGAAGTCACTCACTCATTCACTCTAGTAGAATGAGTGCTTGATAAATAAAAGTAACAGCATTGTGATTTAATACGGAAACAAAGAGAAAAGTAGTACCATAATATTAAGTGGTAAGTTATCAAGAAATGAAAAAAGGTGCCACAGGAAGGGAATTAAAGAGCACAGGAACCAACCCTACCTCGCGAAAAATACGCAGAATTCACATAAATTACGAGGATGTAACTACATAAGGAAAAGAAAAACATTTCACCACTCTGGTCAAGAAAAATAATTCACGAAATCGCTGTGTATCAAGATATGTTTAGAGAACTGAAATTTGTTTCTTATTTGAACAAAAATGAGTTTCGTACGGCATGCGACACTTCCGGGTTCGAGTTCAGGTCATGTAGGACATTACCCCGATCGAATATCGATTTAACATTCCCACTGCAGTAACTGGACACATCGAAACAATCACATTAATGGATGATAATCATTCTAGTCAAAACTAGAAGTCAAACGTTTACAGTTAAATGTCTCTCTCATGTCGGTCATCGCCAACTCGACTGTGAGCAAACAAAAGACGGCGCTGATCAGGATTCACGTGAGGGTAATACGTGAACTCTTTCATTAATCGTTCGTAGGTGATCCTGAAGGGTGTGTGTGGTGTGTAGGTGTGGCAGAAGAACAGCCATTGTTCTACGGCGCCTTCGAACCTGTCTGAGCCATCAAATACGAGACACTGAGGAGACGATATTTCTACTGTTTTATTAGGGTAAGAATGGCGTACGTACGAAATACCAATCATATTAACTATACCTATCAACAACACTTTGATCGAGATCTTCGCAATCATGTTCATGGCCCCTGAACACCACGAAGGATATACGGTCAGCACATCGCATGACGAACGGTAGTTTTTCGGGTAACATGACTCATACATCTCCCCCAAGGCTCCGAATCCAGAGACTAAGAACAATTATTCTAACACGAAAACCAATGACGTTTACGATGAATCAACTAATAACGTCTGCAGCAAGAATCTACGTAAGACTAAATAAGAGACGCTCTTGATGGATCTAAAGATTTGTTAACGCTCATGAAAAACAAACTGTTCGTACAGACAACGGAAATTTTTCCTCTCAATTGTCACAAATATCCTATATTCAACGAAGGAAAACTTTGGCTTTTGATGAGGCTTTCACGGAGGAAGATACAAGTTAGCAACGGTGGAGCGCTTTTAAGCAGTTGAGTTCCTCGACCTTCCGAGCGCTGCATCGAAGGAAATATAAATGCAAAAGGAGGAGGAACTAACTGCATATAGGGAGGGCTTGAATATACTATACTTATTGCTTTGAATGCTTAGACATTCATTAAAGCTATTAGACTTGGAAAAAATGAAAATCCTTTTCTAAATAGCTCCAGTGCGGCGTATTTTTAATTTAAACTTCAGATTGCAGAGAAAGTTTTCCTTAAGTTTTTTATAAAACGCTAGAAAAAAGACTAAAAACAAGAATATTTCGTGAGAGATAAAAATAATCTTTTTCATTGCACAGAAAACAAACATCTTATTTCGGCCAATAAATTTCGGTATGTCTCGAATAACCATTTTTCGGAACAAGTTAAGCCAAATTTCCTACACTTACAACGACCAAGCCGTGTGGAATGCTATTTTTCGATGAGTAGGGAGAACCGGACGAATGATAGAACAGACTTCATCCAAAGGCCTTCGATAGCTTTTAAAACAATTGCATTATTACTCACGCAAACACCTACATCGAATTCACATATTTTTTTGATAAAACTTACGGAAAATTACTTCGTCACTATCCGTTCTTTGCCTCGGGCACGAATATACGTCAATATTTCCAGACCATGACGAGTCGCCGCGGAGAGGGTTTCAAATTTCACAAGTCGCTACCACAAAATAACGAGACCCTTTGGTAAAAGGACGTCGGAAAAAAAGCCGGAACACGAAACCTTAAATGGTCTCCGAAACTTCCGCAACTCAAACACAGGTCCCTCTCGCCTTCACGAGAATTTTTAACACCGTAAAAAAATCCGCCTCTTCTCTTTTCTGGAGCGTGGAAAAATTGAAAATGTCCAAAAAAGTGACCAAGGAGCCGAAGCAAGTCTACAACTCACACGTCTAAAAAAACACGTCCACACACGCACGTAAGTAAAAAAAAGGGAGAGACAAACGCACAGAGGGCCTGCGTGGGTATACCCTCGGTCGCTCCGTGTGAGACTGGCTAAGGGGAGTGCGTAGTGGAAAGGGACCGGAAATCCCGCCGATAGACGAGGGGGGAGCCACGCCTCGCGTTTTACTCAAGCAGTGACGGCGGGAAAGGGGTGGCCTTCGCCATCTTCCCCTCCTCTGGGAGCACATCTCCCGTGGGTCCTACACCCCTTCTGACCATTGTTGCCACTCGACTACCCCACAATTCGCACTAAGAAACCTCCGGTGTGGACCACAGCAGATCGAGCGAAATCGCCAAAACTTATGATTGTGGTCAATCCTTCTCTTCAAGTAAATTGAGCACATACTTCATAGAATACGACACCAGCTTCGTGTTCGCGTAATGGCTCTGGCTGAGCACTGCCCTAAGGCCGCATTGATCTTTTTAGAGCACTTCCGTTAACTCTTTTGTCGCGATATATTCATTCACTTCATATATTCATTCATTCTCTTGTCCATCTTATTTGAAGAAACGATTTGGAATGCCAGAGGCCTTCCGAATTTAAATCGCTGAAAAAAGCATGGGTAGGACCCGAAAACTCCTTTGGAATCAAGTGGACCTAGATGTATAGAATAGAATACGGCTTTATTTAGGGTGAGAATAATACTATTAAGTCTCCTTTTACGCTTGAATTAGTAATGGCATCCCTTCCTGAGCCCTAATACGTAAATTTAAGGAATCGACAAAATGTTATCGAACCCCATGTCTGTCTTGTGATTGGAATTCTTGTGAAGAACTGACCGTAGGCTGATTTTCATCACATCCCACAAATGAGGTTCTTCGACGTTGATTCGACTTCATCAAATTTCGATTTATGGGAATAAAATTATAGATAACCAACCAGCAGTTCACTCAATGTATCGAACATATTACGCGACACTATAAATGTAATTGGCGCTAAAGAATACAGACATATAATTATATTCAAAACAACCAGGCGAAGTACATTTTCCATTCAAAAATGCTCAATGTCGTTAATCTCGATGAACCTGGGCTGCATATATCCGCCACAGGAGTGCCTCAGAAAACTCAGTGAATAATAGGGATAATAATTTCATGTTAGTGGTGAAGAGAGGAAGTGGAGTTGACATAATACGTAAAATACCTTTAAACATTTTATAAAGTTAATTAAATAAATTTGTCTTCGTAATTTCTTTCCGATCCCGTTGACGTATGGAGAACTCTTCTTCGAAGGGAACGTCATCGTTAATAGTGTTTATGATTTGTTAATTTGAAAATGTAAATTTAAACAATACACATCCTTAAAGCATGAACACTGCATACTTATACTACAGTTCTTCGCTAATTTTAGCTTCATAGAGCATTAAAGTTACGCCATAATTGTACATATATACAAAATTATGAAGTATTTACAGAATGTGTATAAAGCCTGGCGCCAAAAGTCAACAAATGCTCATCACAGAAGAGCTAAGACGGCAACACTGCCTAACGCCGTCCTTCTGAAGACGAGCACAGAAAGAAAAGCGCCATCTAGAAGCGGAAAAGCTATTCATAAATTCGGAGATGAGAAATTTATTTGGGATTAGTTTTCTTGATGAACTAACGAAAGGCTCAGAAGAAATTTCGACGTAAATATCACTCATAGTCACTGATCTCGAGGAAGATTGAATTACAGCTTTGTTAATGGGAGGACTGGGATCGTGAAAAATTAACTCTGTCCCACAACTTGAGCGCATAAAATGTGGAAACCTTCAGAATCGACAGAAAAAGAAACATTTCCTTCTCAGATAAATCGATTGATAAATTAGATAATCGATTGATAAATTAGATAATCGATTAAAACATTATCATTAACCAAGGAGATAGAAATATAGGACTTCGCAAAGAGAGTGACATATGGGGTTTGGCGAGCACATTTAAAATACCTGAAGCCCTTGAGGGTTTCGGCGAAATTCGATTCCGCACGAGCAAAGAATTCCGCCGGCTTTAGTTCCATCAACCGCCCCGTAACTCCATTAATCTGAATTCCTACGGCTGTTCATTTTTTCTCCATAGCACGACGTCGGGAGCGTTCGATATGTCGACCGATGCAAGGACACTGAACTCTCTTAATGCGTAAGGATACCCAAAGGATTCCTGCATTAACTCTCAGCGGATGGAACGACTCAAATTTGGCGAAAGAAGATTCATCGAAGCGGTCATAATACATCGGATTTTCGGAGGGAATGAGTTATTCCTCAATCCGCTTACAACCGCCGGATTTGAGGATTTGCAAGGGGCGATCCGCAAAACGCCGGCGGAAATATTCCTTCTAATTTAAATAATCCCTCGTAGATGTTAAGGGATCCGCCAATGGGCTGCCCCCCTATTTCTCGCTTCTTCATTCACGGATGAGGGCCCGCAAGAAGAATGACCCGAGGCGTTACCTTGTCCACGAATACGATCCTATTCAGCCACTGTAACAACTCGGCGGCTAAGATGGGGAAAGGAAAAGCATGCTCGAGAAAGTTGCGAGCGATGTTTATACTTGTGAGCGCTGTTTACGGAATACTGTTCAAGCACAGAGTACATTTCCACCGCAACGTGAGATCCCCGGTCAGATGCCGATAGTAATAAGATTTTTCTTATTTCCATGAAACCTATAACCCCTCCTGACCACGTTAATCCTCCTTAATAAAAACAACAAGAAAAATGATAAAAGAGCGGAGTCTCACTGGAGGATTGATTGCTACATAACTGATAGCTAGCTAAAACCAAGGAGGTTGTAAATGAGTGGTAAAAGGATAATATAAGTTTCGTTCTACAAATCGAAGGGGCTACTTTGGAATTCTTTGAGTTCAATACTGTAGCGTAGGCATATATTTAATGTCAGCGTATCCTCGTTAAAAGGACTGTTTAAAGTTAGGTTCATTCCTTCTAATATTTGTTTTCGCTGGTTAACTATTTAAAAGGGTCCCTGATGCGCTACCGTTCGAAATTTCGGAATGTTTGAAACAAAAGTCTTCGAACTTCATCATTTAAAATAGAGCAAAAATAAAAAAAATTGATTTTTCGAATGTGAAAAACGTTTCCTAAGCTTCCTTTTAATACGGAACACTTTTCTTATAGCTTCGCGGCACGCCAAATTACACGTTTCCATCCCAAGTAACAGAAAATAAAAGCATCACTAAGAATGCAGAATTATGCATTTTATTCTTCCCTCATTCTTTAGAAATCCCTCTCCTCTCGACATTTGGCCCAACCATCTACATTAATACCTTGCAAGCCGCCTTTCGGCGTGTGGCAGGGGGTGTAGACACCAAGTGTTCAAGTTATCTCTTTAGCTTATTGTTGTCGCGAACCGTTCTAGGAAAGAATCAGTCTTGCAACGTCTTGTATTGATGGGATCGGCCCATCTCATCAGTCGACGTTTAATTACTTAAAAGGCAAATGCACTATAAAATAAAAAATCTTCATTCCATATCAATAGCAAGCTTATGACATACCGGTGTGCCCTGGACGCTAGTTGGAAAGCACTGCATTAAGCAACGGAGTGATGCAAGATATCAAACCCAATTACATATTAGCATAACAGAGCCCAAAATCCTTGACGGTAATACCATTGTCGCGAGGACCTCGACAAGAATGAGTAACAAACACATAAGGCATTACACAGCTTTATAAGGAACGCAGCGTCATCTTAGGAGCATTGCTGAAACTGACAATGCCGTAACAATAAGCAGTTTAACGTTATTGGACGCCATATAAACGTCGCCTTTCTTTGAAGTCCAGAAGGATGCGGCGAGGAGAAAAAAATAAACAGGATACGGAAGCTGATGTCATAATCCATACCATAGGCCACGAGGTTTCCAAATCGCGCGAAAAGTATTTTTAACAATATAAGGTAGAGTGACGTGGTTGGAGCAGACGAGTCGCATGACGTCAGAGGGGAGACATCGCAAGTGCTCCAATACGCCTACGCCATAGAAAGTGCTCTTTTATGCACTGACTTTTCGATTATTGTAACAACACGCGATCACTTTCTCCACACGCTAATTAAACTAGAACTCAACCAGTCTTTCGTGACGATCGGCAGGCAGGGCCGGTCCTAGAGATTTGACCGCCGTGAGGAGTATGTCTTTATCCCTTACCCATTCGATATCCGTCTTTGTCGCTAATTTTCCTGTTCGAATAATACCACAAATAACATTATAGTATAACTAGTCTATGTAGTAAAATATCCGTCCTGACCATGTCCTGATGAATGGAATATTTTAAAGGGGTGTTAAAAAATTCCGTTCAAAAACATTAACTGAATAAAAATGAGGAGATTTACACTATTATATGGTAAAATAATTGATCCTTCTGAGATTGGGGAACTAGATCGTGATATCTTTCTTAAAGAACTCAACCCGCATTGAGGGGGGTTGGTTAACCCCCCCCCCTTTCGCTGCGCCACTGCTACCGTGTACCACCCTACCAGGCAATACCCAATTGCTCCTGCTTTCCGTCAACAGCCAGCTCACTCAAAACAAATTCTATTACTCTGTTTCAAAGCTACTAGTGATGCAAATTTTATCTATATTCAGAGCTATTTAAATTAAACATCACCAAAACCTCCTCCTGATTTTACATCTTTAGAAGCATTTTCTACGACCTCTCCTTTCATAATTGTGCAGAATGAATCTAACTGAACCGGCCCTGGCATGTGGGCATCCCCCGCAAAATCGAAAACTCTATACGGTAAGAGTCGATCGAATGCAAGAGTCTACCATCTGCTCTTCCATCGACATCACCGCAGCATCTGCCGCCGGAGGAATTCCCGATCGTCCCCAACAGGAATCACAATTTCTCCTACGCAAACCTGTTCCGATGAATCCATCAGTCTGCGTCTTTTCCTTTTAAAGCGGTGCATCCGAGGGTTTACAGTACAGCGCTGTTTCCGAACCTTGAGCTTCTTCAACAAAATGTTCCCTTGCGCCAAGTAAGGAATACGTGATCCCGAATACTTATTTCGCTGTTTCTCAAACAGCTCAATGATAATATTACAAGACTCGCGAACTCGAGAAAGCGCAGCGCAAGGCGATACGTTTTGTTAAGAAAAGCTACCATAAAAAAGCAAGCGTTACGCAAATGCTATCAGACGCAGGTTGGGAATCCTTGAAAGAAAGGAGATTTGGCAGCGATTGCTTGATAAATTTAGAGAAAGTACAAACATTTGCGGAAGACGTAATTGGTGTTTACACCCTTTGCCACACGCCGAAAGGCGGCTTGCAGGGTATTTATGTAGATGTAGATGAATGGAAGATGTGGGAGCTGTTGCCCGAGATGTAGATGAATGGAAGATGTGGGAGCTGTTGCCCGAATCGTACCAATCCACAAGAGCTCCCGTAAGAGCTAAAAAGAGCCCTAGATATCGCATTGAAGTCCAACATAAAGTTACAGATATAGTCAGAACATAAACGTACATTTGCGCAAAGCCTTTAGTATCGGTGCCGCTTCTAGCGAACGAAATAGAAAATTCTGCCCCATTTCGCTAGAAAATAAAGCTGAGAGAAGAAAAGTAAAATTTCTAAAGATCGCCTTGTTGCTGCAGCGTTCGAAGCAGTATTTCAAAGGACGTTGGATTATTAACCTGGAGCAGCCTAAATTGAACATTGAGGTCTACGAACCCGAAGTAATTAATCGGAAAAACACCCGTCTAACTTTAAATTTACAATTCATAAACCAAAATTTTCCAAATACTTGTAATAAAATTCAGAATGTAATTTGTTTTACAAAAAGACTCGATCGTGAAGTAGATATTGCAGAAAAAAATGTTCTTTCCTCTTCTTGTGAAATAGATAAAACATTTATGATGCGAAGAATACTGAAATTTCGATTCGAAAACTGTTTTTTTACCTTATGGTTCACTTAACTTCAACGATACTTTAAGGCTAAATGGTATACGAAAATTACCTTCTCATGACATTGTTTATTCAGTACCTAAATGATAGAGCTGCTGGAACGATAAGATTTAAGAAAGTCCAACTATGACCTCTTCGTTCTTCGGATGTATTTCGTAAATCAGTTAACTATATCCGAAAATTGGGAGAAAGAATAAAAGCTTCTCTTATTGGACAATATTTAAATTCAAATTAAAATACGAAGGTATTGCTGAACGAATTAAAGAATATTCGGAAAACAAGATAAGTCCAAGGAAATATGTTTAAGGAGAGGACATTGTACCTATGGAAAGGTTTCCCCTTAAATTACAGATACTTTTAAAAATCATTTGATAAGAAAGAGCTCCACAAACGGAAAGTTTACTAAAACACAAGAAAATACACACAACGACCTTAGTTTCGTAACAAAACTGCATCATCACTGATGAGGCGTAAGGAAATACGTAACGGTGCATCAGACCTGATAATGTAGTGTCGCCAAGAAACTATGGTCGTCCGCTCTCTTCTCTTGTGGTTTAGTTAACTATTTTCGTGTGTGTTAGTGATTCCCATCAAATTAGACCTGAGAGTTTGACAGGAACCTTAGAAGCAAAGAGTTAAATCTCTTTAGGGCTTCTTCCAAGAAATAATTTTATGCGGTGAATTATAAATATTTTAGTGTAAAAATGTCACTGAATAAAAAGAAAGAAGTGAAATCTGAATACATAGACAAAATATCACAAAAGAAGGAAAAAAATATTTGAACTATGATATGAATATAGGAAATATCTCCTAAAAGCGGAAGGGGAATAAGTCAGGGACAAAATAAATATTTAGCTCTGGAGTTCGGACAGAAATAGATGGAAAGGCCAAGAATAAATTCTGTGTAAGGAAATAGTTAAACATGAAGGAAGAGATAACACTAGCTAAAACCAGAAAGATAGGAGCCCTAAAAACCTTACGTAAGATATAAAATAAGAAGATAAATTCCTCTGAAGACAATCAAGACAAGAAATATAAGATGAAATGACTTTTTCTTCCTTTCGGAGCATTAAGGTCTTTAAGAATATCCCACAAGAAAGCAACCACTAACCATGAGCGAAGTCAAGAGAAATTGTTACGGAGTGAATCCATAAAATGAATAAAGTTGATTACAAATACATAAGAGTAAGTTTCTGATGGAAACCAAGAAGATAGATATACAATGGACGGTGTCGGTCTTTACTTACTGGAATTCCATAATGACAACACAAGGTTACAAAAAACAATTTAATTACAATCCAAAAAATATTTTAAACTGTCGCGACCATGGTTTGGATACGTAGCATCACCATCGGGCAAGTAAATACAAACAACAACAGAATATAAAGGCAAAAAATTGAAAGGGAAATTCCAATTGGAAGATGGTAGATTATGGTAGGTGAGAGTGGGCAATAAGAAACCAAGAATAAAAGACAAATTTTATGAGAAAATATTCTTTAAAGCCTTTATTCCTTAAGGTAAAATTCGTTTCTCCGTCATGCTTTTAAGTTAGTTGTTCAACTTACGACAAAAAATCTTTTCATGTTTAGAAATTAATTTCTGTTCAGAATAACTCCTTTTAAACCCTACACCAAGAAAGGGGACAGGTGAGTTTCCCCAACGGATATAAATCTTCTCACTTTGCGGAGGAGAAACTAAATATTTCGTGCCCGGTTTGTTGGTTTTACGGTTTCCGATTCAGAATGACGCAAAGTTCACTCGAAGTTACTTTCTTTCAAATCTTTTCTGACATTCTGATCTTTTTGCTCGGCTTTTCGCCATGCCCCCGATACCTTTTTCGTGTCGTTCACTCGCCACATCTCAGAAAGAGGCATTCCTACCGGCAAACGAAAGTACAAGCGATGTGTTTGAGAGTTCGTAAAATTAAATATATATCTCATGCTCGAAAGGAAACGCCCATCTGTAATATACTCATATTCATGCTACTGAGCCCTTAAAGATAATCGGCAATTCCTCTTACATAAATATGAAACGCGTAGAGAAACCGTAAGGCAGAGAAGAAATGCTCTGTGCACTTGTTGGATTCACTGGTCGATGAATCAATATTAGTGACAAATTTAAAACTTTTTCTTAAAGTTGAGTCATAACTCTATCCTTCGAGGATATACGGCCGTTCGTAACAACTCAGGAATGGAATGCAAAAAAGAATTATTGAATAAAAGTCAAATGCTAGCTCACTCCATTGGAAATAGGCTACAACCTTCAACTAAGGTACAGAAAATGTCTTTCCAATGGTGGAAAATGCAGTAAAAATGGGAAGTAAAAGTGGAACAAAGTTAACAGAAATACTGTCGAAAAAGAATATCACAAAGAAGGTTTGAAACAAGTAAACACACCAATTGTCACATCTTCTGAGGGAATAAATTAGGTTAAGAGTTTTAACTTAAATCCTCCTAATAGAGCTGACATGAAACACTTCAACCAAATGCAATCCTTTACTATTAATGAAAGCCGAGTCGATGGTAATTTTAAGCTTTTCCATCTTAAGAAACATTACTTGGGTGCATCGCAGGACAAAGAATTTTAAGACAAGAGAAAATTAATAAAATCGTTTATTTACTCAAAAATACTTCATTAAGAAGTTTACATTAAAATGGCGACGTTGTATCTGAACATATATATGAAAGCTCTGTGACGAAATGAAACACAAGACACGGCTCACAAAGAAACATCATTGGGTTTGTTTACTTATTAAACCCGAAAAGCTGTTTAACTCCCAAACTAAGAGATGACAGACTGATAAGTAATGCCCGTGATGTTAATTTTTTCACTCCCGCAGAAAAATATTATCTCAAGTAAAGTATCAGAAGAAATTAGTAAGCTAGAGACTTGATAGTAAGTAATAAATAAAGGAAGACTTGATAGTAAGTAATAAAATCTTCACGACATGGAAGATGCATCTTTAATATAACAATTAAAAAAACCTGAGAACTTTTAAATTTCCGAAATTACCAAGAAATTATGTACATGTGTGTTTCTTATAGGGCACAAGGTTGCTTATTAGGATACCATTCACAAATACGTTGGACAACGTTCCAGAAACTAATGACCAATAACTAATTAGATAGTTTAAACTACCGCATGGCGAAAAGGGCATAACATTCAGAGCGAAAGATGCAACTGAGCATCGTTTTCATTTGTAAATAGTTGGATTGAAATAGTCTGATTAAAAGAGAGCTGACGACAAAGTAAACGAAGATGATATTTGAAATACACTCGCAAAACATTGAAGTGCGATTAAACGAACGTTATGACTGTAGTCAACTTCGCAAGTTGCTAATTGTAAAAGAACGTGACCGATAGTTTTCCTAGAAAAGAGCTCTTTCACTGCAATTTCACATTTTTTTATATTAAAGGTCGTAAATTTTGAAAAGATGATAAGCTTCCGAATTTTGTGGAGTCTGAGGGTAATTACTCTACTCCATTCTCTAATTCAACGAAAGAAAATATCAAATTACATTAAATATGGGGTATTTTAATCTTTTTATTCCCACAAATATTAAATCCACAAAATATAACGACGTGTTATTGACAAATAATCTATTTAAATAGAACGGGCTAACGTAAATACGTGCAGGAGAGACTATTCTAAGAGCGATCCAATGATAGCGATAAAGGAAACAGACGAGCGTTAGCATGCCGATGTCACCCCAATGTACAGGAATCAACTGATTCGTCGAAAGAAACGTCACAAGAAACAACGACAAGAATAGATTTGCCCGAAACAAAGCGGTGTTCAACGGTATGAATGATAACAGCCTTTTCATAAACAGCGAGGTCGTGAATGAATCTGCGTATCTAAGGAGAGTTTCAGAAAGGAAATTACGCACAAAAAGAATTATGATGCAGAAAAGACTTGCGACCAAAGTATGGAAGAGTGCATAAGCAGATCTATCTGTATTGTTGTGAGTAATTGAGGCGTTTGAAGGGTAAATAAAATTAAACTGACGTAATTCAGAAATAAAAATCATGCCGGTATAATATTATTATGATATTGCTTAAATACAAGCCATACACTGTACACTGGTCCAAAAATAAAAATTTTGTCCCTGAATAAAACTTTGCATAAAGAATATAATAAATGAGCAAACTTTGATAAGTACCATTCTGCTTACGACAGTAAAATCTAATAAATAAATTAAATTGCCAGAGTCTAAATTCAACGAGAAAAGGTCACAAGGGTCGTTAAAATAACGAAGTTTGTCGAAATGCTTGCATATCTTTTCACATTTGGGTGATATCAAACCATTACAATATTTGCTCACATAGGAAAGGTTTCAAGTAAATCGATTCGGTACGGAAATCACTGGACAATTATTTTCTTTGAAGAAATAAACTCTTCGGTCGATGGAGGACTTTGACACGGTGCTCATGAAATACCATATGAGCGGCATCGAATCTCGGATGAATGGAAAGATTAAAAAATAGAATACTAACTACAGTGGGAGCGATATTTGAAATAATGCAAAATTTTAAACTATTAAGTCACCGTTTTTCGAATAAAGCACGCATACACACCCACATAACAAAAGCGATGCGAATGGGAAATGGTTAAAGAAGCGTAAAATATTTCAAATACGTGATTGCGTTATGATAATTAGGACATTAGACGGATGCGTTGGTAATCCAAAAGGGTGTTTATGAACAACTAAGACGGCAGAAGAAGACAAAAGGTGTTCGGTAGTAGAGTAGCGTCAAATTCGTCTCACACACATACCAAGAAACGGGGGTCAGCAATTTAGCAGAGAAAAGACGAAAGATTGAAGGACGAGGGACTAAATTTGCGTTAAAAGCTTTGATATAAATCTCGGAAGGAGGAAAATAGCCAGACAACTTGTAGAAAAAAGGTACTCTGAATGCTCGTAATATAAATTACCAGAAAATCCTTAAATCTAGAACGATAGTTTCATCATCGTGTAAGTGTTGAGGGCAGTGAGGGAGGGGCTTTCCCAACGAGTCAGCCTTGTTTCATCCTCAACTCCGTCTGCATTCACTTTTGTCCTCCACAGACAACTTTCTTGGAAAATTCCGCGCGTCCTCTACCGGGTCCACAATGAAATTCGATGACACAAAAAATCTCCTCCCCCGCATCGGTTCGTGATCGCTTGACGAACTCCTGTTCGGAATATCCGATGCGAAAGACACGGAAGGCGAAGAAGCCAAGATGGCCATCCCAGGTGCCCGACCGCCTATGACTCACGTCCCTGGAATGGCGCTCGAAGAGGGGACTGTGATAACCGGAGAGGGCGGATATCACTCGCCAGGCATTTTCCTTCTTCACAAACGTTGGCTTTTGTTAGTAAATAATGCAATCTCAGTCCCAAATCACGTATCATTGATGATACAGCCATCCATCCGTCCAAACAAAAACGCGACGGTTGCCGTGATGATTATTTTAGAATTAAGGTCGCTCCAAAACTTCACATAAATCGTTATGAAACACGTTCGTGCAAAGTAAGCGTGTTCTCTCAATCAATGAAAGCTAAAAACTGCTAATACGTTTATGGGGAGTAATTAGAATTTCTCACAATTCGCAAATTTTCGAGTATGAAAAATAAAGAGTGAAATAAAATAAAATTTTCCTATTCCGCAAGCTTACTTTGTATTGTTTTGGGCATGTGCCCATTTGAACTTAATTATGGTTTTCTATGAGCATGTACCGATAA
Organism: Ladona fulva; assembly: GCA_000376725.2. NCBI lineage: Eukaryota > Metazoa > Arthropoda > Insecta > Odonata > Libellulidae > Ladona > Ladona fulva. The sequence goes on from KZ308178.1 coordinate 79,972, forward strand.
CACTCGAGTTTTACTCGAGTCCATATTTTCCTTCCAGCTTTCGGATTATTTGGGTGTTGATGATGATAATAATAAATTATCATTAAAATTGTATAAAACTTGACAGGATTCCGTTCCCATCTCATAATAATGTCGTTTTATAGCGAGAACAAAAATCATAAAAATAATGAAGATGGTAATAATAATAATAATAGCAATAATGAAACGTCTTTACTTAGACAAGATTGAGACTAAAAACCTCTCCTACCGTCGTCATTTTTATTTGTTTTTAATTTCAAAGAGATGAGAAAAAATAGAAGAAATGGGCAGTAAGATAAAGGATCCCTCACTGTACTGATAAAACATGCTTTACGGCCTCATCAGAAAGTGCGATCTCCTTTGTTGGCTAGAGAAACTCTCGATAGTCACATAAATAGATAAAAGCAAACAAATAACCTCATTTTTACGTGACTTTCACTTTTCCTCTTCCACCAAAACACCGGGATAAATATGGAATATACCACTTATTATGATTTATTGAACGAACTCAAACCGCCGTTATCGGAGATAACGATGCCGTAAAGACAAAAATTGACAGAAGTAAATTACGACGGAATTACGTCGAGTTGCAGGTGACACATGACATCATGACTAAGCCCTTATGAGGAAAAGAAAGCCATGGCGTACCTGGGTGCAGACAAAAGTTATTTCATAGACAAAATCTAGCGAGCATCACTATTTTCATTATTTACTCACTCTAAAATTAAATGAAACAGTAATTCAAAAGTTCAAAGTTCAAAAGTAAATCGAGGTTTGAGTATATACCAACTTCGAACATAATATATTCACTTCATTGGAAAATATTTTTGAGAAGAGAAATGATATTTGCGAATTGTATGGATATCTCCTTATATCCAAGAAAAATGTTCGCATCTTAACGAAATTTTTGCACAAATACTTTACACAAAGCACGGTTATTCCAATACGAACAATAGACCAATTTAAACTGAACCTTTCCAATTTCTTTGAATATATTCCAAATTTACCTTTAATGGAACATCAAATAACGAAAACTTTTACGAATTTAAGACGAATATTCCGACAGAATGACTCACACTAGAAAAATCCGCAAATTCATTCTTATACTGACTTCTTAAAAATTTCAGCGACTAAATTCCATAGCCATGGGTTAAATATAATATATACACGTTTATCCGGAAATTAGTCCGTTGATCGAGCTTGAATTGAGGTCATTTATGTTATTATTAGGGCAAAAGTCGTAATATACACACAAGTACTGTCACTTGAGTCGTGAAACAGACTAACCATAAATTTTCGAGTAAATTTATACTATTCGCAAGAATGGTTTCCGATAGAGATGAAAAAATATTTTTTTTGAAATTTACATGACATAAAATGTGACTAGAAGAAAGAGAATATCAGCGAAAGCAGTGAGGCGAAGGAGAGACAACCGGAAGTGCGAAAGACTTTCCGTTGAGAGGAAATGACGGCCACAAACGGGGCCTCAGACAAAGCGAGTGCGAAAGTGGCAACAGAATTAGCGAGTTAACTCGAAAGATATGCATTTGAGGTCGCTTCAGAGGGGAATTCTGAATCGAACGCCAAATTCGGGTTATTTTGGATATCGAATGTCCAATCTCTTTTCCACTACATTTTGCAATTTTTAGCACCCATCTATGATACATTAAAGAATTAATTACATCACATCCGGTCGCTCTTGACGTTGGGCAAGAGCAAGGATGAAGGAAAAGCTTAATTTCCTTAATAACAGCAGTTTCAAAAAGATCTATTGGGATAGAAAATTATCGGATTAAATTAGAAAACGGTGTGCGAAATGTAATGAAATTTAATTTAAGATTTAATAAAAATGCGTAAGATTTGATAAAACTTAATGTAAAATACAATTAAAAGTCAAAAAGTCCCTTTAGTAGGAAATAATGACATCACTTGTGACTCAAGAAAGTAACACTCCATTCTTAAATCAATAACATTGCGAATATAGAATAGCAAAGAAAAGTCTTAGAAACCAACTTCAATCAATACAAAATTCAAATTTGCAGGTTAATTAAATTAAGAGTGTACCTTATGATGTCACACAGCGATGAAACCGGTCGTACAGTAAAATGTATGCGGAATATACCAAGAATTTTAATTATATCATTAAGGAACTTCACACGCCTTACACAGTATCCTTAGATAAATTCGTTTTAAATTTTGGTCGTTAGATTTCGAAGAACTGATTCATTTTAACATTACAAAAGTGGTGCAAGGATGGGATTATGTTCCTTTAAAATTTAAACGTACTTTCTCCTCTTATTTTCAAAGCAGTAACGAGAATGAACCCATTCCCACACAGCCCAAGTCAAAACAAGGAGCTTAATCTTCCGAGAACAATATTCTTCATGAATCTCGTATCCTTTATCTGTTCTGCGGTACAAAGACTGCAATAATCTTCCGAAACGTTTCCCTTTCGTAAACACTAACTCAACGAACACAGTTTTGCAATCAGAAAAGAAATTTTCAACTCGTGATGTTTGGAGTTTGCTTCTTTTCCTCTGAATCTGACTTACGTTTCACCTTCAACTCAATCTGACTCAGTCACTAAACGGCCTCTTTTCTTCGAGAACTACCAGTTTCTTTGCTATCACTAAATCATATTCGAGGTACATGCAATTAATATAACATACGGATTGCTATCGTTACTAACTTGAATTACAAGTTAGAAATAAAAAAGAATGAGAGCATGTTGACATGGGAGTCATATGAAATTATTTGGATCCAAATGTTCAGTTTTCAAATCCGAACGGAGTGGAAATCTTCGGTGACTGGGATTACTTCATCGAAATGCATTAATATGCGGAGCCGAAAGAAATTTTCAACCGGGATGTTCGTGATTCACAGAAAATCTATTTTAGAAAAATGTTTATTCTCTGATGTGATTTTTTTAAATGTGCAATGGGAGACTCGACTTTAAATTAAGAGAATCTCTTCGACAATTTCTCAAATAAAGAGATTTTACTGATTAAAATGTTAACCTAAATTTCATGAGAACTTTAAGAACGCTCGGACATTTTAGGTAAAAACAGCATTTTGATATGAGTAGATATGAAAAGGCGACATTAAATTTGCAGAGGCCTACGGTAAAGGTACTCCTTCTTTTGTTATTACTTCGGATTAGATATCTTATATTAATAAAACCCAGACTTCCTCCTCCATTAAATAACGAAGAATATAATAGAGGCATCTAATAAAACTTCGACAAGAATTAAGTATTTCTACTTTCGAAATACGTCCAGATTCCGATGAAAATTATCACGGAGAGAAACGAGGTCGCACCCGGAAATTTCCGGGCTGAAAAGCTTCGCGCTTTCAATGCAGCCACCAGAAGCATCGGCCTCTTCTCCCCGCGAAACCATTAGGGCTGCTTCGCTGAGCTTCAAACGCCTTGAAGTCAAAGACTGGAAGTGGCAGCGGCAACAAATCCCGAGGCAGGTGGTACGTGTTGTCACCCCTTGGGCGAGTAAATCGACAAGTCGCAATCCCATTCACCGGAACGGCCGTAGGATTAGGAGATCCGAAGGCATCACGCATCGCAGCACGCAATGACGTCATGCAGAAAAGAGTGAGCAAGCGGCGGGGGAGGGCATGAGTCATCCGCCCACTCCCGAGAGCCCCGGAGACATACGAACGATATTTGCAGAAAATGCGGGAATCGATATGGGCAAATGAGAGGACGGAGCAATTGCAGGGAGACTTCTTCCGGAGTCGGAAGAAATTATGGAGCACATCGAAAAGGGACGACGGGGGAAAGTTGGCGGTGCGTTAGAGCAATCGACGAACAGTACTGCGTCCACCACAGGACGCTATACCGTTATGTTTGGAGGCCGTGACAATATATCGCTTCGGGACACAGCAGCGGGGATATCTCGCCTTCATCTCGCTTTTCATCTGCAGCGAATCCAACTTTTTATTTCGAAAAGCTTCCCAATATCTATCATTCGTAACCAGACTAAAGTCTTACGCAACGTCGATAATGTCGAGGCGGATGAACGACGCGGTCCCTGCGGGGTCACATGCTGGTCCAAGATTTATTTTTTCTTTAAATAAGTTATAAACCTGATCAAGCCATTTAAATCAAAAGCGAAAGTTTTCAAGACCGAAGAATATAAGAATAATTTGTACTTTTACCACAAATTTGTGGTAAAAGTACAAATTATTCTTATATTCTTCGATTATGGATTACCACAACACCTTGCCTGATTCTGTGAAGTTTATTGTTTTCAAGACCATAATTTGTACGCATTTTACGTAAGATCTTCGAAAATATGACAGAACGCTTATGCGAGTTCCCGTGAATTCCTATTACGATACATTTTTCGAGAATTCTGACGAGATTTTTCATCAAACTAAAAAAACTCATGTACTCACTGGATTTGATAAAAGCAACCACTCATTTCTCGACGTCTCTATTCTTTCAGTGTTAAACAGTAGTTTTGCTTGAATTAATTTTACAGGAATTCACAGGCGAGAAAGAAACGCAAAACAACAGGAAACGGGTGAGAAAACTCTAGAACTTTCCTGCTGATAAAAAAACGGCATAATCAAAGTTAATTCAAGGCTTGGAACGATATAGTCTCAAAAATCATTCAATGATATCATTAGATAACGTTCATGGCGATTCTTAAAATAGTCACATCCGTAATTTTAAAAGGAAAGTGCCTTTTCTATCGACTTTACCAGAGTCCACCTTGAGCAGAACATTTAACGGCCCTACATCAAGTCGAAATCGAGTACAGAGTGACGAATGAATCATCGCAAAGGTAACATTCGATGTCGCAAGATGCACTTTCACGTAGGGTAAACAAGTACCTCGGCGAACAAGAACTTAGAAGAAAATAGTAAGAGAAACGATTCCATTCGTTTCCGTCACAGTAATTAACTATTCAAAAGATCTCCCCGAGCGTCCTTAATTGCGAGGCTTATGAAAATTACGGAGCAATTTCACTACGAAGAGCTTTCCAGTATCCATCAAGGCTTCAGGAAGTATTACGCGAAAATCTTAAGATAAAAAATTAAACCTGAAGGAGCATTTTTAGAATTTCGCAATCAGAGAGCACTAATAGCCCCATTAGTTGCCTTTGAGCCTCATCTCCATTCGATTTTCCAATAGTTATCGAACGCAAAAAACGTAAAATCCCATCGAAATTTTCAAGATGTAACGTTTTTTTAACATTTGCGACGCAGTACTGATACTTTGAAAAAATATCTTTTGAATCATGAGCGCAGACTTATACAGAGGGCTATTTCAAAACTAATCAAAATTCATTTCCATCCTTTCGACCGTAACTCTTCCCCCTTCTGCCCCATGGGTAGCGTCCATGCAATGGCATATCTATTCGATAGATCACCGAAAGCAAAAACGTGAATGCGGGCGAGTAAGTACATGCGACACTAAATAAAATGTATGGAACGAGGTCGTGACGTTATATTCTTTCCAAATTTCCTAATGAGATAAATTCATTAACGAAATTAAATTGCTCATTTTCCTCCATTTATTTTACAAAGAGACGAAAATTGACGTTGTGTTCCACAGCACATGGGTTCAGCTTCGTGTTTTAAACTTCATCACTTAGAGCCAATTCTCCACTCATCTTCCTACAAGACTCCCCTCCATTGTGCCATCTCAATGCCTCCCCTCGCATTTATTATTCGGGCCACTCCCTCTGATGTACCAAAATGACTAATCCATTCCGAATACATTCGATTTCCTTATTTGAACAAGAATGGATCCTCTCTATAAATAACCTCCATAGGAGAATGTCCCCCGAAGTATGCCCCATTAATCACTGAAAACGCATAGCTCAAGTCTTAGGATGAGTTCGTCGGATTCAACTAAACATGGACCCCGTATTTCATAAAATATCATTTTATTTATTTTTCGGCGACCTCACGAACATCCATTCATTGTACAATAATAAGAGAGACAGTGACAACATATGAGCACACACGACCATTCCCTAACCAGAAAAATCCAATTAACCGGGACTCGAACCCGGGACCTTTGGGTTGGAGCACTAGTATGCTAATCACATTTAGGCAATAAAGCAACATTTCAGGGAAATTTCACAGATATTTATTTATGCTTATTTGTAGTAAATATTAAACTCTCAACTACTTGAAGTAATAGATTAAAAAATCACGAGCGAAAAAAATATTTCGATCTCTCCGATTGCTACCTTTAGTTTAGCGAATCTATCCTTGTACTTATCAAATTTTTTGGAAAAAAAAGCTAAGATAGAAATAATAGTTAAAAGTCGTTCATCACTAAATGTAATGCATATAATCATAACAAGTTTACATTTATGAGCAAAAAAAGAACGAAATAAATCTTCAAATTAGAGAGAAGGGTTATGACATTGTGAAATCATAAGCCTTCGATGAAACTTCCCTGTACTGGATCAACTGGAATGAATTTTGTTTACTAATAGTAGCGAAACTATAAAAACAAAATGCTACGTTTCCATATCAACCTAAATCTGAGGTTTATCCTCAATTCACGGATGGATAACGAGCGAAAATCTTCATCGATTAGAAAAACAGCAAGCATCCGTAATAGGGAGATACATACTAATGAAAGGTTTTATTATATCCGTTTTAAAACCACATTTAAGTTCACTTCCTAAAACATTATAATTAGACTTCCTCGGAGTGATTCAACGACATTTCCTCTCTTTCTTACATTTGATCATGACTTCATATTAGCTGGCCAAATTCCCATGTGTCTTCGCATACTTCCCGTTTAATTAATCTCATTTTCGCCTTGTAAATCAACAGTCCGTAATTGAGGACACTGGCGCTTTTTCTAAGACGATGAGCGTTTCTCACTCGAGCTACTTTCAAAGGACCAGAGTAAGCTGACCGATTACGTTATGCGGGATAAAGGTAAGAGAAATTAGTGAAGGAGGCTAACGTCCTCTCTCAGCCTTCACCTGGAATACACATGTTTATTAGCCAATTACTTCTCACTTCCTAAACCACATCAGCGGAATTAGAAAATGCAGTGTGTGATGCGACATTGCACAGTTACGCTGATTATCAAGTAACCGAAGTATGTACAATACAGGAGTTTTTATTTAATCTTCCTGTTAATCTGAAGGAGAATTAATAAATTTAAAATGTCCAAAAGAAAGCGAAGAGGCATAGGCGTCATTCTAGGGGCCTTCTCGCAGCTAATAGCATGGGGGCCCCCACGGGTAGATTTAAGCTATCAGAGGGCCTAGGAGCAAAGATCAGATTGAGGCCCCAGCTAGGAATTATGAGTAAAATTTCGAACTTTTTCATAAAATTCAAAAATATAGATGCAATTTAAATCTCTGTCGCTTCACTACGCCGAGAATATATAAAAAAAGTTCTGAATTACAATGCATAGTTTTTCTATAAATTACAAAGAATGATGGATAGACTTTACAATCTACTATGTTCTTGAAACATATTATGTAGACTTACTCAACAAATATAAGATTCTTTTTTGAAGCGAAAATCCAGCACAATTTTACTGAGAATGTTTTGGCACGTCAAACTTAGGCCCTCAGCCTATTGCGTTTATTGCGCCTGATTATAAATTCGCTCTTGTGGACCCCAGCACTGCGACTATCAGTACGCCCTTAGTAAGCATTTAATTTATTATTCTCCCAAAGGAATGCAAGAATAATAGAATATATAAAAGGTGATGCGACATTTTAATAAATGAACGGTGACTAGAGGGTATAAATAAATATAAGTATATTTAACGTAAACAAGGAATAAAGTTTACGATTAAGTAAAAATGAACAAATATATATATATATATTGATATCATGGATAATATATCTCTTGCATATATAAAGTTGTTTTCATATCTTATTGGTAAAATATCGAAGATTTTCATCTTTCAGAAGTCAAGTTTCGCGATAGGAACGATATTCCAAAATGAATCTAGTTTCCTCAAACTATAGAAGTGGACAGAAAGATAGGAAGACAAAGAATTTCATAATGAGAATGGAAGGCGCTTATCCTTGACCTTGCCGTCGCCGCCGTCGGGCGATTAGAAGTCGAAAGAGGGTGAAAAACGAGAACTCCCACGCAAGCGAAGAACTACGGAAAGAAGGGCAAACGGCAGCCAGTGAGTGTATCCCCTCAACTGCGCCTCATCCGTGCCAAGTGGAGCAATCGTTGGGTTCCATAAAGGTGCTCCTTTCGCTTGATGTCTCCCAAATCGGAAATTTCTCCAACTTTTTCCCCGGAGAACTGTTAACGCGCTCAATTAACTTGTGGCCGTTTCTCTGGAAATGGCGAGGTAGGCGATAAACAAAATAAGGTAATGATAACTCCGATATCACACATTGCTTGTGTCTGTTTTACAGTATCGAGCAAATACATTGTTCTGGCAAATTTCAAAGAGAAACTGCCGTGGGTATCGACAAAAAGACGATCTCGAATCTGTTGTTGTCAAATCAAAACCATCGTAACAAATATGAGACGTTTAGTTGCGGTCTTAATTAACCATTAAGCATACCAAGTCAACAAAGAGGAAGCATCGTTTCTAGGATAGTTGGCAAATTGTGGTCCAATGCACCGATGACCAACTACGATGCAAAGGGCATAATCAATTTTTAAAAAAGTTTTAGCGTACGTATCAGTTTTCAGTATAAGTTTTCCGCAAAAAATGATACGAAATTCTCGACAAATATCTCGTTCAATAACCTGGAAATAAGGAGAACCACATCTTGGAAACAGTAGATAACTGCGATACTTGAACTCGTTCAGATGGTTTTCGTAAGTTTTCGACGCATTTTTACAAATGTGTGGTAACTATCCTTCGAAAATAGTTAGCAATAAATCATGAGCTTTAGTAGCATTTTTTATCTCACTTCAGAATTATTCAAAAGTGGCGACATTAAAAAATAACATTTTTACTGACGCAAATTCGATATAATTTCAGTTCCACATAACTATTCTATAAAATGAACTCTACGGGGCCTCCAGATATGATATACAGTGAAAGCGGTTCCGGGTTCAATTCCCAGAGAGGATTCACGTGAGAAAATACCTTAGCTGTCGAAGCACTTTGAAAATTACAACTATTACTACTGAATTCCATAGGAATAAATATTTTAACAAAGAAAACATTAGAATCAATATTCTTTGGAATATAAAGTTAGAAATAACGTCGCACTCACGGGTACAAGTCAGATGCTTTAGTACAGCAAATTTCACCGCAGCGCTGTCTCCGAAAATAAAATACGAAAATCGCAATTTCATCTTATCTTTACGTATTTCCATGAAATAACCGATCAAAGATGGCGTAGAGATAAGAAAAACTATGGATACAGACACCTTCCCGAAATTAGGAGTAACTTTACGCATGCGACTCGGCAATTTTTTCAGGAATTTTGATACTCAGTATTGGGTAGTGATAGACCGGAGTTGGAGTACATTCGCTAAAAAATATTGGTCATCCAACGTCTTGCGATTCGACCAAAGGCTATGGCTTGAAATTGAAAGTGTCCAAAGATTGGAGAGAGGAAGGGAGAGCACGCAGACGGGGGAGGGCCTCGCCATTTACGATTCCCGAAATAATCACACGCGCATCCACTTCCTCCGTCCATTTTCCGCATTCCCAATTACGGACACGAGCACTCACAACGTGCACGGCCTCACTTTTTCACATGTGAATAGCCTGAGGATCGTTTGAGACTGCAACAGCGCAGTGGAGGCAGCCGAAGGAAATAACAGAACTAAGTAACTGCGTCGGTTATAACAGAAATGAGCTTTCTTCTTGAAATGAAATTCTTAACATAGAAGATAAACGGTTTCTCTTTGATGTGGGTGTTACTAGAGACCACTAAAGCCAACTGATCAAACCACATACAGATTTTCTTTTCAATTTGGTCGTTGCATGAAAAGCAGAAAAAATGAGGACGGCCTGAGATTGCGCAACTAAAGACGAATCTGAGAAAAAATTCGATGTTAACACCCGTTGCTCACTTTTTCATGTTATCCCCTTTTCAAACATTATTCAACTTGCAAAGAAATATAGATTTTTAAGAGCAGTATTTCCAAGCCTGTGGGACGTGTATCGCCAGCGGCGCTTAGAACCGAAAACAGAAAAGAAGTCGGTTTTGCCGGAGTGAAAACCGTACCCGAAAAAAATGAAATGCTTAAACCGAAACCGAAAACCGTTCAATATTCTGTTCCGATATTGGTTCCCTACAGCGGACGTTTAATCTAAAGTGTAACTAGAGGAAAGTTTACTACAAATTTAGTGTGATATAGTGTAAATGGCTAGAGAAAATACAACAAATTTTCAGAAGGATATAAAATTACAATGAGCGAAAAATAAACGGTTCCAACCGGTTCGACGTTTGTAGGAGCAGTTAAACCGGAATGGAGCCGCTGATTTTCTTCGTTGAAGCGGAGCGAAAACTGAAACGAAAAATATTACGGTTCGATAGCCTGATCACCAATGGGCCTTACAAGTATGTATGGTGGGATTCGATATGGTGTTGGGTTGATATATTTAACTTTTACCCATTGAAGCTGTTTATTTAATTTCTTTTCCTCGATTCAAAAATGTATTCAGCGTGTTTCGCTGCTATACATCATCAAACGAAATGTTCATAGATTATTTAATTTCTTAAAATAGAAAAACGAATTCCTTACACCTTGGTGGTAATGGTAAGTCTTGAAAAGATGGAAAACGGGGCTTGACACCAAAAAGGTTGGAAAACGCTGTTTTAGAGGATAGCTGAATCTATGTATCTTTGTTATTTTAAAAGCATATTTTTCATTATTACGTTATTTACATTTAAAGAAGGGTAGTAATGTAAGAAACACTGATCCTGGCAGACGGATGAGTGCGCATATTTTATTTAAGCTCCAAACGCTTTTATCTGCAAAATCAATACCAGTCGTCGTGTTAACGATGCAAATAAAAAGGACCAATATCCTGGAAATAATTTCCAATTATCGTAAGTATCTATTCGTACTGAAAGCTCGTTCTGTCTAAATGTCAAACTGAAATACATCACGGAATGCTATCAAATAACCATGCTGGTATAAAAAGAAAATCACCAATAGAATTAAAATGGCCCCAATCTTTCTTTTACTTCAACCACATTCTGTAAGGATCTTTGAAAGGGGGATTTACGAGAACAGCATACTTGGAGTGGATTATTTGCTGCTTTTTTCTTCCTTTCTTCTTTCCTTTACTCCCGTAGAGTATGACTATTATATTTAGCTTTATGGCGTTTGAGAGTGTTTCTGTGCCGCTGTCCACTTCCTGTACAATGACATTCTCAACTCCTTCGGCTTCTTTATTGTCCGGATGTCTGAGGGCACACTCTTGCTTTTATAGCAGCAAAAATCCACGATGAAATTATTTCCCAAGGGAGAGCCTGATAAACTCGGCCAAAATAGCGTCATCTGCTGTGTGAAGGTAGATTGACAAAGAAGAAGGTTCAATAACCAGCTGTGGTTGATCGCGAAGTCTTAGCAAGTCTTCGGTAACTTCCTTCCCTTCTCATGCTCAAAACAAACCCTACTCTCAAACTATGGGCGATATTTTACATTATTTTCGTATTACCTCTCCAAAGAATATGCAGATTATTCGCGGTTTCTAAAATAATAATCAACATTACGATGAAGTACCGGTCCTAAAGCCAATCATTGCCTGAAAGTTGTACAAACATTTCTTACTGACAAACTCCAGGTGTTCTGACCTACCATTGTGGAACGTCATCCAAAAATTATTATTATTAAAATTACATCTAATAATTACTTTTCCTACAGATAGTTCGAGTAAAAACGCAAATTGTGTACGAAATTTAGCCTAAATCTGAAAAACTTCTTCAAATAGAATATAAACTCAATACAATAATGAAAGAAATAGTTCTCGAAGAATCTTAAATATATACAAAAAACTATATAGAAATAAATTAAGTATAAAAGTAATAAATTACTCGAATGAATACAGGAAATGTAAAGAGATTCCTTTTTCCTATTTTACTTCTCCATTTTTATTTTTTAAAGTTCACTAGCAACTGTCAATAGTTTTCGCGGGAAAACATCCACATCCTTGTTGGTGTTTTCCTAAAAAAAATTACTCTTATCCGGAGCTCAGACTAAGCTGGTTTTCACCCGTAAAATTGTTCCCTCTTTTAGTTGCATTTCCTTTTATTCGGTAACTCACTGCCCCTTCTAACATTAAAAACGAAACAAACACTACTCTCAAACTATGGGCACTATTTCCTTTGAAATCTTTAAAGACAAGGATTCTTTAGAATCAATCTTTAAAAGGATCTTTTATGATCATTACTACTAAATAGTATCGATTCTGTATTTGACAGTAACCTCAATCTAAGAAACGCAATGGTAAGAAGGTCGTCCAAAACTGAAATGCAACCTATTTAGTATTCGGAATGCATCTCTGAGCTGAAAAGGTAAAACACGCGGTTCAACGTCCGCTTCAACGTCTTTCGGTCCTTCGCTTTCCCTTCACCGACTGCTGACTCACCAGCACACGCCTAATATCGAAACATAAAACCCAAAGCGCAATGCGTTTAAAAATAATTATGTTTCATGATAAAAGAATTCCTCATTTTTCTAAGGAAACGGAATCGGATAGAAGGTGCGCGTTGCATTAAATGGATTCAGCCACTAAATACTACTTTATAGTTATCTGACATGTGCATGAGTTGCTGATACATATCGAGGCAATGAACAATAGAAGAGAGAAATTTCAATTGCTCCGCGCATACAAATTATAACACTTTCCTGGAATACCACTATCTAGAAAGACTTCGCAAACGAGATGTAATGACTTCTCTACCGTAATGTTCATTTCACAAAGAAACTCGCGAAACGTTAAGCCACTACGAAAGAAAATAAAGAATAAAGAAAAAATGCTTCAGATAGAAAGTTGTAGGGTAATGTCGGATTTATAAGCTTCGTTTTTCAGGATGCTCCAGAGGTATTGAGAACATCAAACGATTCGAGCGAATGCTTAACTGCAAGAGACGCGAGGAAAATTAAATTTTGGAGTATTTTGGACAGGGAGCATTCCATGGTTACTATACCAATTATCGTAGAATTGAATCCTCATTCAAATGTTTATGATCAAGTTCTGACAAATATACACAGAGAAGTAAAACCAGGAACATAACGTATTGTGGAATAAAGTATTAAGAAGATTCCATTCCAACCAGGAACATAACGTATTGTGGAATAAAGTATTAAGAAGATTCCATCTCTATGAACATTCCACCATCTACACTTCCTTAAAATCTCCAAGAGAGTATCCGAGCATTAACTTCACCTTATGTTAACCTGGTCTTGGGTTCGATTCCAGGAGTTACAGATGCCTCACGATTCCTGGGTCAATGAAAAGAAGAAAAACCGGTTGATATAAACGGTACCAAAAGAAGTATTCCACGATTTCTAAGTTTTCCTTCAACTTTGTACCAATTCAACAGAACTTCGGAATGAATTTTATCAACCAAAGGTAAAGTAAAGCTTAAAATTTCAAGTCTTCTGGGCATGTTCCTCTAGAACATAGATATCTTCCGGAGATCTTCCTTGCCTTTGAAGGGCCACTTTGAATTCAATATACTTAATTGCCATAGACTTCGGAGAGGGAATAAGGTAAGTACGCAAGATGAGCAGTGCTGTAGTTTGCCATTGCTTTCGTCACTTAATGCTAAGGATGAGTGAAAATAGTCACATAAATGCAGGGAAATGACCCAATGAATGATATTTTACATATCGTTCAAAAAGAAGGCCCTTATTCAGCATCACTCACCTTCGGTTTATCTAACAGACATGAACAAGACTGCGTCAAAAGTAAATGAGAGAATCATTTCTTTCTTCATCCAACAGACAACTAAAAATCCATTCTTCAAGGCATGGAGTGAAAAATCCGAAAACTACATTTTCGCTGGTAATTTTGTCCATGCAATGACTGGCAATACTGTACATTATCCTACTTGAAGTTGACTACCGGTCCTGCCATTGTGTCCTGACGATGAATGGAATGTTTTTCATCTGTCTTTCGGTACAGGATAGAGAAAAATGTATCTTCAATTACTTTTGTCACATTCTTGTTCATGGCTGAGATGGCATCAAAGCTACTGAGGTATGAGTAATGCTGAATAATGACATTGATTATGGTATCTCCTTTTTGAATGCTTCAAACAGTGTTACTTGTAGAGTTTCTGTGCTTCACTCACGTGCACTTGTTCCACTTATAGCATTCTGTCTCAGCGAAGAAAGCAATGGCAAATTACCTCACTCCTCATTTTGCCTAGTCTCAGCCACCTCCCCAAAGCTTTTCTTTGCTTATGGTTGAGGGATGAGGTTCAAACCAGCCTTCAGTCTGACGACTGCACAGACAGTAGACTACTAATTTTAACGGACGAGCAAAATCACGTCCAGACTTCGAAGAACATCTTGAAAATGAGAAACTTGAATTGACGAGTACAATTATTCCAGCTAAGCTACGTCGGATAGTCTAAAAGTACCCCAACACAGAAGTCTGACGAAACAGTTATTCTTAACCAAGACTATTCTTCCAGTGACTCTTTCCTCATCCGAAAGGAAACAGAATTTGTATTCAGTGTCCGTACACTTACTTTTAATTACTTCCTGCCATGATGTCACGTTATCCATTCCCTCATTAGGTCGTCATAGGAAGCTATCATTGATAAGAAGTCTTCAATATCTTTTGAATTCAGTAATGATTATCAGAACATGAGAATTTAACAAAAAGCAAATCAACTGTGGATTTTTTCTGTCATAATTCACCAAAGATGACGACAATCTGAGCTAATGCGCTAAACCTGATGATACAGAAATGCAAACCATTCTTACCAATACAGTCCACAGACGGAACAAATGACAAAATGCCATGATCAACCCTTCGTTAATGGAGAATGGAGGAAAATAATAATAAATCCCTTATTTCCATTAAAAATAGATTATTACGGATTAAGAGGAGAACAATAAATTGTCATTCTAGTCATAAGAATACCTCGTAATTCATGGATGAAGTCACTGCTTTGAATAATTAATTGATTCTTATGACGTTTCGAAGGCTTCACGAATTCGTTTTAAAACGGACGTTGAAACATAACTGAAAGTAGAATGATCTATAATAATTATATATACACATATATAATTATAATATAGTTGCAAAAAGACGAACGCTGTGTGGCAACACAGTCACACTATTTGCAACTACTAACACAAAATATGTATGTACATTAAACTACACACCACACTGCGATTTACGCATTACAAAGAAAAGTAGAGAAATAATACCACTATGCATTATCCTTACCGTAAATGTCTAGGTACTGAGCATTATCACATTCTCAAACTACGCCAGATGATACAGATCATTATCCTGAATACTTATTCACAATATCAAAATTATCAAAGGCATTATATCAACTCCCATACAGTAGATCAGCAAGCAAAACTGTCGAAATCAGAGAGCGATACATAGTGGTACTACAAACAGCCAGACAACAATATATTTCACTAATTATCAGCCAATAACAATGATGGTTATGTAAAATGTGTTCAAATAATTTAGAAATTATCTGATTCATTCATGAAAACTACAGAATAGCCATCAGAGGCAGCAATTTGTCCACGTGAAAATCTACACATTTTCGGTTACAAAAATAAACGAAAATGTCCGTTGCTATTTATGGTAGCCTTATGACATCCTACACACATAGAGATATATTAATCCAGGACGGCTGGCTAGAAGGATATATGTAAAAGTGGGGTGAATTTTAGCGGATGCATTGGCCTTAATAAACATCACGGTGGTTACTTCGGTACTGTGGCGTGTTTTGATAGCCACTTATAAGATAGTAGTAGTAGTATTTTTACAAGTGCTTCGATTGCTTTGTTCATTTCGCACGAAGGCCCCCACCGGGAATCGAACCCGGGACCGCTTTCACCGAAGCCGAACGCGTTGCCCATTTGGCTATCGGGAGCCCACTTATAAGATAATCGCAATCACTATGCATTACTCTGAGTCAAAACAACGAAGAAGACAAAACTATATTTTTATTATGATGCTCTACGTCCTATATGCGAATTGGATGAACAATTGAAAAATAAATTTCGAAGGAAATATGATGTACCACGATTGCTACCAATTAAAAATAGGCTTTTTTTATCAGTGGATGTTAATTAATTCGAAGGAAAAATTGAAAATTCCCTCAACTGCGAATGATTTCAGCTAACTTCCGGGTACAAGTAACGGAAAGCCGTATATGGCCTGTGTTCTTCTGATTGAACGCTGTAGGAATACTAAGCTAAAAACGGTGCAATGCCTTTTGATGCCTCAAATTACTTCTTTCGCAGGAAATTAAGTATTCAAACAAAACAGTTCCCATAACTCGTAAAACGCATTTTGGAAGAGAAATATTAGACAGAAGGCAGCGCCTCCTAAGTTTATTCAAAATTTTAATATTATTTTAATGGATGGTAGAGATATTTCCAGCAGTATTCTTTCATCTACAAGAATCCGCATCGAAATGATAAACTAAAAACATACAGCACCTAATGCCTACGTAAAAGACGATAAGCATCTGGTGGTAGCATCACGTGGCAATATGGAAGAGATGGTTATTACTCGTCTGTATTAGAATTAAGTCGATAGAAAAATCTTTCTCAAAATCCACATTAACAAAACGATAAAATCTAATAAACTAATATAGAATTTACATCAATGGTAGGATTACAACTTAGTCGGTCTCTCCAACAGAAAAGTCAAACGGTGAGGAGAAAAGATAAACTCATACAATTAGAAGAGAAAAGAAAACAATGTTACACGTAGTTACAGCCTCTTCAATTGATTATACAATATTCTGATTTAGAGTTTAAAATTCTTGTAACAGTATAAAAGGAAACTCTTCGTGAAAAGTTGTAGCACTGATATTTCTCTGAAGCAACAGAAGGATACACGGTTTCCAAATTTCACGTTCAAAGATATTCCTCTTGGATCAAAAAGTGAGATAAGTTCCCGGCAGTAGTCATACACACTCGAGTTCAAAGACTTGTAGAATCGATTCCAGGAGGTCGGACTAAATTCAAATCGGCGGAAATTTTGCGAAGTCCCAAACGGCTATCGAAAGAGCGGAATGCAAAGCATCGCGGTGAAAGGAAACGATGGTCGATTTATTTTTAGGCGGAAGAGCAGAAGGAATCATCCTTTCAAACTCACGTTTCGCTCGATTTCGAGGGAAAAACCTCCACTCCGAAACCTTCGAATACTTCTTTTCTTCGTTTATCTTCGTCACGACTTCTTCCGACGGTCGAATCGAAAATAAGAGATCGATAGATCGCAGACTCAAGAGGGCATTCTAAATGGACATATCCCAACACTCAATCCCAACCCAATCCAATCTCCAAGACCGCGAGCGGATCGAGAAATCCGGCTTCAGCAAGTGAGGCATCTCCTCAGAGCGATCATACGGCCGGCCTAATATTATTTGCAGCTTACACATCTGACCACACAAATCTCTTACCAAAATCTGTCAGTTCGAGATTTTCAATTCGATTATTTTCGATAAATAATATCCAAATTGTTTAAATCAAAATCGTTACTTTAAATGATCCAATACTGACTAAATGTATATCAGATTCGCGAATTTGCCGCACTTGTCTCCGAAGAAAGTAAAACGGTGATATTTCCAAAAGAAGTGGAATGACATTTCCCTTCTTCCCATCGGTTTCACATAACGAAGTTTGATATAATATGAGTATTGATTTCGATAATTAAGTTAAATTTATTAATTAAATGAGGCGAAAAAGATCATTAAACTAGGAAAAGTTAACAATCAACAAATGGACTGTAATAGTCGATGGCCCAGAAAACACAACCTCTGATCAATGAGAAGCGTGTGTGTTGGCAGGGGCGACCTAAAATCTACTGGATGAGTCTGAAGCCATCACCCTAACTAGGGAATCCAAAATATTTTATGTCCCAACTACCAGGGTACTCGAGTCATCTAAAACATCCTTATTAAAATTCAACATCTGGTAAAATTTCTAAAAGTATACCCATTTTAAAGGAATGATATAAACAAGAATTTTACACAACAGTTCATTAATGAAACAACAATTTTAAATTAAAAGGCATATAAATTATTAGGGTTTGAATTCAATTTTAATTAATCCTAAGAATTATTAGGATTTTGAATGCTTCGTATCTTAGTAATGAAATTGGAATACATCGAAAATATTATTTCGTAATAAATAATTCCGACAAACAATGTCGACAGGCCAATGATACCGACAAACCATTTCGACAAAAACTAAGCCGACATGCATTGATGAAATATATCATTCGAACAATTTAATACAATCTATGTTGAATATATTTCATCTACGATCATTTGGGTAACGTGGCACTCTCTGATTCTAACTTTATCATTAAAATGCGTCACTGATGATGATCTCATTTTATCATCGTAATTAAAGTCAGTTTTTCCCTAAATATTTTTCCAATGCACTCTTCATTTTATCCTTATCCTACTGATAATTCCGATTCCTTGATATTTTTCGCTCTAGAAATCGATTTACAGCACTTGATACTCAGTCAAATTTTCCGGTAGTCAGAAATACGATGCAAAATGTCGAGTGCTCGATACACTAACCGTAACCTCTCAATGCTCCCGAATTTCTCGGTACTAACCTCAACATCTCAATACTCTAACCCAAACTCCTCGTTAGTCTCTAACCACAACTTCTCAATATTCCGTAATCTCCCAAGCAAACCATTGGTCGAGTTGGGATGTCCCCCACGACTAGAGGTCGAATGAGCAATCAGAGCGAGCGGCCGGCGAAGAGCGGAACGACGAGACACAGCCTTCTCGGCGGAAAGGAAGATAAGCAAACAAGGAATCTTCGGTGGAGCGAGAAAGAGAGGGAAGGGCAGAGATGAGTGGCGGAAAGAGAGCTTTCCTCGTGCCATTTCTCACGCCACGATGGAGGGACCAAATAGTGCATATGGGAAAGCGCGTAGAATGAGCGACGGAGAAATTTCCGAAGTAAATTCATCGGACTAACCGTGTGAAGAAGGAAATAATTGTCGTGTTTTCCTATGGGAAGACGATTTAATCTCGCGGAGGAAATGAAAGAAGGGAGTTCGGCAGCTGCGAATGGAAAAAGGTGTGAATAAAAGCAATAAAAAACGGAAGACGCCGTGCGGAAGGTTCATTCGCACCGAAATGATAAATAAAACTCATTATTACGGTCGAAAAAGCTTTTATATCTACGAGGGGTGACGATTCTTCCTTGGCCAGTAGTACGTGCCAAAGCTGCGAAAACGAGACCGGATTCGACCGCTTTCGACCGGAACGGAATGAACGCTGAATAAGGGATATCCGAATGAATAGCGCTCTCCAAATTCTAAGATATTTCCGAGGTAATTAACATCCCGTCAGTTAGCAAACTTAACGATCTCCAAATCGAGGAGAGTTAACGGATTGATTCAGACGAAAGAATGAACCCCGTTAATAAAATGTTTGCCACAATAAGCAAATCATCTCAAATAACTACAGAACATGGGATACGTAAAGTTAAATTAAAACAATATCTGTTGAATGATACTGAATAAATAGATCACTAGAATAAATAGTAGTTATGGTTACTTTGTACGTAGTATTTTATCGATATTTGTTGCTGTGATTTCTTTCTATGCAGTATGTTATTGATATTTGTTGCTGTGTTTTCTTTGCACCTATTATT
This sequence comes from Ladona fulva, assembly GCA_000376725.2. Classification (NCBI taxonomy): domain Eukaryota; kingdom Metazoa; phylum Arthropoda; class Insecta; order Odonata; family Libellulidae; genus Ladona; species Ladona fulva. Next base: position 99,778 of record KZ308178.1, read on the forward strand.
CTATCGATCTTAGTCTGTGGTAGTTTATAGTTTGATTCAACTTTCATTGATCTCATTAAAATGAAATATTGTCAATATAAAGGGGCATCTCCTGATGATTCCTTCCTGACTCAGGAAGACTACAGAAACTAGAAAACCGTAACTTTTCGTAATATTTCAACTGAAATTTCATCAGAAAAAAAGAATAAATTTGATGTTAAATGAGCAATTGTAAATAGACGAATTGCAAGGGGAATCGGATATAAATAGCCTAAACCCGAGATAAAATTTTCTCTAACAAATCAAAGCGAATTTGAGTAGCAATGCATTAACAAAATATATTATGTTGACTGACTTTCTAAACATAAAAAAGGAAAGATGACTTGCAATGAAAATCAACGTATCTGTTTTCAACTGCCAACGAGGAAATAATCGTGAATAATATGCAGAAACTGCTGCATTTCTTAGAGCATGTATAGAGAACTGAGGAAAAAACCATTGAAATCCATATGTAACTGGTTTTATGAGCAAACAACTTACAAAGATCGCGGTTAAAGAAGAAATAGATCTTTCGTTATAGAGACACTATAAAGTAGCAGATGCCGTAGAGAACTGTAATTCTAGGAGAGGTCATTTCTTGGGCAGAAACCCACACGAATTCCAGTAACACTGGAACATTTGGAGGTGTTCCTAATTCATCGACAGCGGGTTCTTATTTTTTATTTTCCAAGATCACGAAATCCGTGAATAGCGTACCTCTACATCCGAAAAGAAAATTTCTAATGCAAGTATGATTAACCTAAACAAAAATAAATGCGCACGTGGGTGTTTCTGAATCACGAGATGGCGCTCTAATGCAGGCTTCGTGCGAAACAATGATCTATACCGTTATTTCTGACCAAAGCTACACAGGAACGCGTCCATAAAAAAGCACCTCATCGTAAAGGAACTCTCTAATTTTTTTCCATTTTTCAGCAGAAGGAAAACGAGGTTTTTAGAAAGAGTACTTTTTCGAAGCACTCTTTCGTGTTGAAAATAGTCCTACTAATGAACATATCGGAAGTTTCAGATTTGTTATTCATACACGAAAGGCGCATAAGGAAATATATCGCCCATTACCCCCACAATCCATCGTCGTGAAATCCTCGCCCCGGAAATGCACAATTCTCACGCCGCGCTCTGAATAAAATGGAAGAAGAAAACTTAAGTCGACCTCCAAACTCCAATGGGTGCACCTGCTTTCCCCAATATAAGAAAGTTTTGTACGCCCACTATGAGCTACTATCGAAGGATAACGACTTCCATTTTTTATTAGAAGCAAAGTGCTCTTATGTTTACCACCATTAGTCGAAACTAGTAAAATTACTTTTTGTAATAATTTGTACCTTGGATTTGTACCAAGCACATGTAAGAATAAAATTACATTTTCGTCTTTCCACACATGTATTTAAAATACGAATGGTTTCTGCACAGACCTGTGCTGAAAGCGGTCGTACTCTAAATACATTTTGTAGAAGAGCCTTTTAGAGAGGTTCCCTTGACATCTGATTTCTTTAAGAGTAGATAGTCACTATTGTGCAAAGCGGTCCGTCTGTATAATCATCAGCCCGAAGGCCGATCTAGAACCTCATCCCCTCAACCATTAGCTACAAAAATATTTGGAGAGGGGATGAGGCAACTAAGCAAACAGAGGAGTGAGATAGTTTGCCCTTGCTTTCGTCAACAAAGCGATGCGATGCTTATAAATATATCCACTTCGATTAAATAAGGATAAATCTCATCTTCTCGAAACTTTTGTTACGAATTCTACTTTTTTCTTTTCTTCTCTTATCTTTGGCGAAATTAAATTAAATTTTCAGCGTAATACGCGGTAGTAAACCGTAATTTTACCCGACTGTTAAATATTAGGATATTCAAAAGAAACTCTTGAATTATTCATAATAAATAAATCTCACAAAGTTAACTCTTATCAAGGTTTAGATTATCCGAACAAGAGAATAGTTCCATTCAAAAGAGAAATTTTCCAAAAAAGATGCATGACGAAAAATGAAGTCATTAATAAAGTCATTACCTCGGAGAATGAATGGCTCCCGGATAGACAATTGGGTAACGCGCTCTATTTCGGTGAAAGCGGAACCAGGTTCAGTTCCCTATAGGGGCAAATGTGTGAAATGACCTCCACTGTCCAACTTTTAACCATACTACTCGGAGAATAAATAGATAAAACCTTCGATTTCCATAACAGTTTCAATATCAAATAGTATCAATTTTGCAAGGGGTACTCAAAAGGATTCCTACGAATCTAACTCTATTTGAAGGGTGTCTATGATGAATCAAAAAAATGGAAAGGGAAAAAAATCAATTAACTTTTTATTTCAGATGATTCCTGTAGCTTATCTTCAGGATTTTACGATTAAAATGAGAACTGGAAGCCCTGAGAAAAAGCATAAAAAATGAAAGTTTTCCAAGAAATTGTGAATTTTCTTTCACCTAATCTCTGGAGATTTTTATAATAATGATAATATGTAATTAATAAACAAAACACAACTGACTACAATTAACTTACTTCTAGAAAAATAGATCGATAAATTCAAAGAAACCGACAAATATAGATACAAGGTAATTGGTACAAATAGTAGACACAAACCAATAGGCAGTATAGTTAATACATAAATAAAAACGTATACAAAGAAACTAGATAAAGAAACATGTAAAAACAAAGATTTGGGTTGTGGGGATAATCCCCTCGTCTGTAGTTCTATGGAAAAAAACCACAAAAACACCCACGGAAGGAGGGCGAAAATTACCCGCGAAAACAGGTAATAAATGCACTACACGTAATCACATTATAATACGTGATGATAGTGTAGATGAAAACTGACTACGCACTGGTCCAAGAGTAGCGTGACAGAGCCTGGTTTTGAGCACGCGGCTGCGTGTTTCAGCAACATTAGGGTGGGTCACGTACCGTGAGGAAGTCGCGCGTGGATTTTCAAACGATTGCGTAAGGTTGAAGCAGCAATATGTTTCACCGAGATAAGGAAGAACGAAATGCATCTGGGCCATTAATTAAACTGATACAGGCATTCAAAAGTGCTGTGCAAATCCAACTGGCTCTTATCTACTCCACCGATAGAGAAACTCGCTCATATTCCCAGGGACATACCTGAGAGTCGCATTGGCGTTTCCGTGACCGAGGAAAACATGCCACACAACGAATGGAAATGTTGGTGAATTTAAAGAATTATGAATTCTAAGAAATCCTTTTCACGTTACTTCTCGGAGCTTTTCCAGAATTCGAAGAAGTATGCGAGAATAGCCCAGGTGAAAACCTTGATAACCAGGTAAGCTACGTGGTAAGTACGCAAAGCCACCCAAACAACCGAAGATTATGAATGCGTATAAATCCCATAATAAAAAAGAAGGCGCCACTTGAAAGGATTAATATTATCTTATTAACAATATTATAACATCTTAATATTATTTACCTTATTAAGACTTAAGAATGAAATTTCAAAAAAATTTATGGATGACTAAGAAAAATCCAACGATGGGCAAACGAAAGTTAAAATACCTTCCGAATCATTTGGCTTAAAAAAATTAGAAATTTTTCATGGGCTTTTATCCCTATCAGTTGAAGATTCGATTAATAATTACGGTGACATGATAAAAATCAAAACGTACCCATAAATTTACAAAAAACTAAACCCCACAATTGTTACTGGTCATTTAAATACCCTATATACATAAAAGGTATAAACGGCATTTCTTTGTATGCAATACCCCCAATACCAGAATATCTTTAATTCATCTACAAGCAAATGTTGAACAATATTTCCCTTATTTCTTTAATAAGACCAATTGGATAGAATAATAATGAAATGGTAAAAATGCGGTGACAGGCTCTTTTACTCTTGTCGATGAAAGGAATATTGAGAGACACGGGAAATGCTTGTCTATGCAACACGGGAATCGTCGTTGCTTCCAAAACTAATGAGGGATCCAAAGAGGTTAAATGCATAAATATAAAGCAACAGTAAGACATCACCTTTTGCACTGCGCCGAAATGCAATTTAAAAAACGTGACTCAAATAACTATAGCCACCATTACGCCGATAACTTCCGCTGATTAATGTTTGAAGGAAATGATGAGAATAGGCAGCCACTGCTAAGAATTGCAAATGTGGATAATCGTCACGATTATTTGTAAGAGAATATATTTCATGCGCGGTGTTTTATTCTAAAACTATCACATATTGCCGAATAACCATTATACACATAACTAAAGTGATAGCTCGGCTAATGAAGACGAAGAATGTCTTAGTGGATGCGCGCGCTAGCATAAAGCAAGAAATACGAACGGTCGTCTATTACAGCGTCTTATCTTTTTCATTTATTTGTGTACCAAAAAAACGAGCTGAGCACATCATATTGGGAACACCCACCAACCCAAATGGGTTCAGAGAAGTGAGACGCCCGATAATATCACGTTCCAGGTAACGAATCTGATTCCGGAAAGAATTATCTTCGTAGACTGAAGTATCACTGTACATCCTAAGTAATTAGTATGAAAATACATTACATATGGCAACGATATGATCAGATTAGAAATAAATGGAAAACTCTTGGGAAGGACAAAATCCGACGTAAGATTGAAAGAGAATGAAGATGATACATTTTAAAAATTGACTACACAAATTTTAGTATTTGTAATATTATGAATATATTCCGTTACCCCACTACCATTTCCTCGCACTAAAAGACGGAACACAATTTCATAAGAATAACAGAACACCCGATGGTATACCAAACATGCTGACCGTATTTCCTTGCAAGCATCAAAGCCAAAGGTCGCTTTGTCTGCACTCTTTCAAAGTGATTAATGACATTGTGTTAAAAAATATTAGTGGAAATTCATACGACGTCTTGGTTTGGATGCCACTTTCTTACCATCTCTCTTATTTCACTCCAGTGTTGCAAGATCTTTTTTACGTCATTTGTTTTAATGGCTTGTTCCCGGTATTCTTCGGCCTCTGATACAGTAAACTGAATTATAAAAGCACCTTTTGGTTCGAATGTGGATAATCAGTTCGTACCTTGAGGCTATAATGGAGTACGAAGAAGTTCGTATTATGAGCGGTTCGTAAGTCGAGGAACTGTAATTGGAATTCTGCAATAGCTCAACCCACATCCCACCAGAAACAACGTGGTCCGATCTAAAACTCCGATTCGCCCTCAAGTCACGTACGAAATACATCCGGAAATTAATTCCGATATCACATTGTACACTCTTTATCCGCCAAATATCTCACGAAGGATAATAAGAACATCCCCATCACATACTAACTCCAAACTCGGTCTCCTCGGCTTCTGTTTTGACGTTTCATATCCTTCGCTGTTTTCCTATTTATTCTTCCCACAGTTTCCCTTGCCTATACAATGGATGACACAGAAAAATAAACCTGCAATGGCAAACTTTTCCGAGTGGGAATAATATTTTCTCATTGCCATTTACTTTGTTATTCCATTGGATGCGAAGAAAGTACGCTCTGTGAACGAGGAAGGTTTTCAAACGTACACTAACCGCATGAAAATAGAGCAATGAAGACTCTTATGGTCGAGGAAAAGTAAGACATTAGCAAGAAGTCACCATTAGTGAGAAAGAGGGAATTTGGAAGAAACTTTTGAGGTTGTTCGAGTGAAGCAATCGCAATGCTCTCTGAAGCAGAGTAGAAAAAGAGACTCTCTTCGAACAACAGTGAATAAGACCAGCTTATGGCAGCAGCATAGCTTTTACCACAAGGAGACTGCACGGTGGGGGCGAAGGTGCCCGTTATGTTTCATTCCGACTGACATCAAAAGCGGAAGAGCCGACAATCAACCGGCTAAGCCACGTGCTTCAACTTAGAAGAACTTGCTATGCGCTCTTTATTCCATCGATTGGAATTGATTCATTTGACCACGTGAAAGCCTGGAAAGATTAAGCACACGAAAGAGGAAAGATAGAACAAAATTCAAGTTTCAACTGTTTTATTAACCTACTCTCTTTCTCTACAAGAACATGGAAGAATTATGTCCTTCTTACTTTTGATATCCAAAAAAACCTATATTTTACTTTCCTTCTGATATGGTGCAAGAATTTACGCCTCTTTTATTGATAGAAAGGCAAATGTTTCATACTTGAACAGGTCTTCCGAAGTCTAGTTTCACGGCAGATATGTTTTAAAATGAATTCCGACTCAATTAAACGTGACCTTTGAATGCGCTGCTGACAATAAGAATTCCAGCAAACGAATAAAAAAGGAAAACACGGTTCCATGGCATGAGTCATCGTCAGTAAAGGTTTCCTTTAAAGAGTACTTCTACTCTTAACACAATAAAAACTGAATTAAGAGAGGTAAATGTACTTATCTCCTTCTATATCAATGTCTCAATAATTTGTTCATTCTATGTAGGCTATAAATAAAATCCGACTCAAATGGAATTTCTGTGAATTCCGAAATGCAAAAATTTTAACAATTCCGAATAGCAGGACTGAATTTCCGAAAAGCGAGGGCCTCGAGATTTAGGGGCCCCAGCTGCTATCCATAAATCAGATTGCAAAAATGAACCACATGAATTGTTAATGCATCTCATGCAAATATTTCGCATCCTTTTTTAATTTCACCAGATTTTGTACTCTTATAAAGAAAAAACCGAATAAAATACGAGAATTCAATTTTGTGAGTTACGTTTAACTTCATGGCTATGAAAAGTCCACCAGATGACTTGCATCTGTATTCAAAGAGAAAAATACGCATACAGAATATTTAGAGATGAGACTGCAAGAAAGAGAACAGTGGGTACATAGCAACAGACGTCCAAATTCTACGAAGTCGGATGCCCTGGAAATTTTCCGAGCATCCAGGGATAAACTAAGGTTTAAACTGTCTAAACCCATACGGAACCTGCATCTTGTAAGGACAAAAATAAACATGACGCGCGAATTTACTCCCTCTTGCAAGCACAGCTTCGAACCTTCTTTCTATTCCATCCTACGCGTCAGTCGACGACCGCTAAAGAGCCGAAGAGAAGCCCAAAGAGGAAAAGCAGAGGGAATGGAAGGCGTGGACGTACAAGGGAAGAGGACTCGCTAAGGAGGTTCCGGAAAGGGAAGAGGGGAAGCAGATACTGATAGTCAGCAATGGCAACCAGTTACAGCCAGAACCCTTTTTACGTACCGGGAAAACCAGATCGTGCTGCGTTATCCTCCGACAAATGTAGCGAAATGATTTTCGTCTTCTCTATAAATTACCGAATGATAACGACGACCTCACTATCACAAATTGTGAGTATTCTGCGAAATGAAATTACAGAGTAAAGTGAGAATACAAAAAATGAAAAAAAAACTCACACTTATGAAATTTATACAAGGTTATCACTTATGGGTAAATCGATTTTGGTACTCACGACTTTCGAATTATCAATTAAAAGCATCGGTGCTGAGGGAACACGAAAATCAGATCGCATTTTCACAACATCACCGTTTAATGCATCATCTCTCTTAAACTATACGACCAAAAAGATTGTCAAACCCTCATAAACTCGTTTATTATTTAATATGGAGGCTTTTACTGCATGTTGTCCGAATGGTAAAAGTCTTCCGGATTACGCAGCGTCATTATATGAATAAAAAACCAACGTTTCGCCGGCATTACTTCTTCAGGCGAAGATTTATTTTATTGTCTGAGATTCATTATCAATGGGGAGGCCAGGATTTGCCAGATTAAAAATGATGGTCTACCTGAGCACAGGTAACACAAAGGATCCTAGTTTCAGTAAAATATCCATTCCATGGCTAATTTGATAACTTGAGGGTTTGTCAGATATGAAGATAAAGATCCTAAAAGGAGGATTAATAAAAATCGAATGAAACGAATCCGACGCCGATTCTCTTTATCATGAACAGCGATTAAATTGACCTATTAAGTTAGTAACAGAACAATCACCAATTAATATCCATTCCAATCACCATTTGGAACCCCGTAATTAAGTCACAATATTTTCTAAAGGCAATAGTTAGCAGCTATGACAAGTCATGAAAAACCAAAGCCACTTAATGGAGAGCACAGCTGACTGCTTCCATGATTGTAATCGAAAAGGAATCCTGTAAAAAGAATTTTCTCCATCCGTTAACTCACAATAAGATTAAATGGTCGCGCCATCGAGATTTTCTTAACAAGAAGTCAGCCGACGAAACGGAATTTTCCGAAATGTTAATTTGCAGGCAATTAACTACCTTACAGTATTCTAAAAGAATAAAATTGGTTGCTTCCGCGCAAAATACCTTTGTTAATTAAAAAAATATTAATCGGGACTATTTGGATCCGATTAATTTGGATTTTCTCAGCGATGAAATGCACAACTTAAAAAGAAGAGATACCGTGCAGAGTGGTGAAAGTCTTCGAGTGGAAAAACCTGTCATTGACATTCAGCCGATCGGTAGCAGCTCCTGTTTCATAATGTGTGATGACTCAAGTTACGATTTCCGTTGGACCACAAGGACTGCTATTCATAAGAAATAAAGTGACGTTAAACTCTTCGATAACGATTCGCTCTCGGATGCTAGGAAAAGACAAAACAATGATACAGTATTCTGCATTTGTAAAACAAAAGATATGGTGAGATAGAACAGACGCTATATAATACAGAGGAAATACAAGAGAAAACAATTCTATTCCTATACAACGCGTAGAAAACAACTTTCAGGGTTTTTTTTGTAAATTGAAAGAATTGCTTTTCAAAAGGAAATAGAAGTTTATTTAAAGTAATTATATAGTACTTTTTTCTTTGAATTTTTCATTTTTTATTGCATTTCTCACTGTATTTTGTTTGTTTATTTTCCGTTTCTCTTAGAATTTTATGAAAATCTTTATTAATATAGGTCTCTAAAAACACAATCTTTATATTTAAATATATACGTTATTATTATTATTTTTCTATAAGTAAGTTTTATGGTGATTACGCTACCTGAAATATTTTTAAGTTAGTTAAGTACTGAATACGCAATAAATTAAAAGGAAAAGTCCATTTTGATTTCATTAGAAGGAGTAATTATACCAGTTGAGAGGACAATTTTAAAATTATTAGGATGAATTTATAATTATCAATTTTAGTCTACTCAGAAGACCGCTTCAGACGTACCAGAAGACGTAACAGAAGGTTTACCATACGTATTGTTATGACCGGTGACTACCACTTAGTACTACGCACTTGGAGCTGCTAAAAGACGAATGCAATTACCTTGAACTAAGATTTAATGCTGTCAAAATATGATAACCAGACCTACCGAAGACCAGACCCAAAGAGAACCAAGGGAATACCTCATCTCATATGGAGGAAATCCATAATTTAATTGCAAGACTTTACTTCATAATAAATGAGGGAGTACAGCTTACGCTAAGTCAAAACTATGTCATTATGTTGGTTTTATTTAAATATATAATAATTTACAGTATTATTTTCAAATGTTAGATTTTTTCTATTTTAATATCCATACATGGAAATTTCTTTTGTGTATTCTTCCATATCGTATTGTTTTCCAGATCGTATTGTTTTCTTCTTGTCTCACCTTTTATTTACAACTCATCAGTAGGCGGAGGTTTTTAACACCATTCTTCTTTTCGGGTGTTTTACTGCTATGAATTTTTTCCCCTACGATAGACTACGGTTTTAAAATTTTAAATTTCTCAGCCATTCCTATCTAAAAATTACTGTGAAAATTTTATTAATTTCTTTTGATTTCATTGACACTGGGTTAAATGGAAAAAGAGACTTGTTACTCAATCTCGCCAAAATAAATGATTATTTAAAGAAAACAGGTGTACCACAATGAATGCTAATAATAAATTTATTCTATTAAGCTAATTTTCCACTAATTAAAATCTTATTTATTAATGTTATAATCATTGATATTTTAACTATCCATAATGTAGAAATACTTTTAAAGTAAGGGAGAAAGAATAACGACAAGATTTAAGGTCAATCGCAGCCGACAGAAATGAAGACGTTACAGGAGAGAAATTTGAAATCGTATATTCAAAAAGCTTCTGTTTGGATCATAGTTAACACGATGTACTCTATACACCGTGTGCGACTAAAGGAGCACGAAATACACACCCCACCTTATGTCTCCACTTCACAGAAGGTGAGCATACGACGACACGGCCATCTTGTTCACGGTCTGAAGGCTGTAGAAGAAAGAGGCGAATCAAACAAGAGCGAGAGAATGCTCAGGTCAAATAATTGGCGATTATGAGACTTTGATCAGCTGTCAGGGTAACTTTGCAGGGATCTACACCGTGCCTGATTTCGATGAAAAAATAATTGGATAAAAACTTTTGAAAGCTACCAGAGCAGAGGCGTATTCCTCTCGCTTTTATTAAACTATACACACACGAGTAAAAATTGCTTGCATACGGCAAGCTAGTAAGGCATTTATACACCCCCTGCCATACGCCAGGGGCGATTTACAACGACTTACAATTCCAAATCCATATCTAAGGTTTCAAGATATTACCTTATTGGGATATATCATGTTGGGTATATTAGGTAAGGAATTAATACACCCACTGCCATACGTCTCTGGCGATTTGCGGCGACTTTCAAATCTCAATCTATCCCTTTCGTCTCAATCATCATATTCGGAAATACCACATAGGGTAGGTTAGGTAAGGCATTAATACACCCCTTGCCATACACCACTGGTGACGATTCCTTGATACGTCGTAGCATCGAACCCATGACCTATTGGGGAATCGATTTTACTACATGCGATAGAAAACCATATCTTCCATCGATATCGTGGAATTCAACCTTCTATGTTAAAGGAAAATGCCCTAAACCAATATTTTACAATCCGCGCGATGCATACAATCGCGGAAAGAACCGGTTTATGGGCCTTCTAGAATCGAACCCATCGTACACAGGAGCAATGTCTCATTAATGCCCTGGTATGATTGCTGTGGTTTTTAAGCAGAACATTCCTCGCCAAAAACAAATGATCGAAAACTGATACGATGTACAAAGTCGCGAAAAGTGCCTCATTTGGGGCCTTCTAGAATTGAACCCATGATACCCAGGAGCGATGTCTCATTTGCTCCCTAGTGTCAAGGTCGGGGTAAAAAGATCGCCGGCTCAGTGCCTTTTTGTAATAGTGACAGTGAAATTTTTGAAAATCCGTGCAATGTGCGAACACGAAAAGTACCCTTTTTGGGGCCTCCTAGAATAGAACGTATAATACCTAGGAGAGAAATGTCAATAATTCTGATTCTCGGGGTTTTCACGCGAAAAATCGCCAGGTCCGTGACGCCTTTCGATAAATGCAAAATGATAAAAAAAATAATCATAAAAACCTACGATTCACAAAATCGTGAAATATAGCATGTTTGGGGCCTTCCAGGATTGAACCCACGATACCTAGGAGCGATTTCTCCATTACTCCTTAGTTAGACGGTCGGGTTTTTTACGCAAAATAAAGTTGCCTGTCACTCAGGTTTCAAGGCGAAATCGTCCGGGAAGGAGCTCAAAATATTATCCGAGTTGTCTGTATAGAAGAATATTTAACGTGCCCTGGTATCGAACCAAGGATCAATTTAGGAGTTAAGCTCGAATGTGAAATATAACCACGAATACTATTCATGTTCCAAATTTTAGATATTTCGCTTTTCGGTAAGTGCCCCGAAAAAAATTTTTTTTAACGCCCTATGTATCTCTTATGGGCGAAATTTGATGCGTCCTAGCATCGAACCTATGGCCACTGGGGCAGTTTTTACGACATGCGATAGAAATCGATATCTTCTAACGATATCGGGATTTTCAACTGAATAAAAATAACATTCCATCATTACAGACCGTCACTATCGCTGTTTTTTCTGATTAGGCTAACGAATTTTTAGTGTATGTGAGCCCTAACATAAAGCAGCAAACATGAGCGGCCGGACCATATCTTATGGATGTGTGGAAATGAGCAGACCACATCACATTGGGAACAGCCTCCAACTCAGATGGGTTGTTTACTGCGAGAAGGGAGACGCCTGATGACATCACGTTTCGACTAACTAATCTGATTCCGGAACGAATTATCTTCGTTAGCCGAGGTATCAATGTATATCAATAGTCCTTAGAGGGGCCGATTTTCGGGTGACCATTTGGAATCGATGATATAGCTATCATTTCTTAAAACACTATCAGCAAAGGATAATATATACATGCAAACATTACAATAATATGGCTTCATTAAATAGCTCGGGACAGAATATCCTCCGATACGGAGAAGCTGAAATTTCGATTGAAAATTGATTTTGCAGTGAATGCAAAGGAAATGTATCGGAGATTATTACTAACTGACACCCAGCATAAGGTAATGCTACTAAAATGATACGAAATAGCGACCGATAATGGGAATAGTGCGCTACTCCGGGGCTGCAAAAAATCAAAGCAGAATGGCGATGTATTTCCCGTGGTTTGCAGAAGAAAATTGAAGCAAAATCGACCTCATTCCGAAGGCATCGGAGCCGAAAGTAGTGGAGGGAATGCGCACATCACGAGCTGAGTGAAAGAGTCGCAACGGTCCGCTTCATTCCAAATTCATTCCGAGAGCCTAATTAACAAATAATAAATATGGAGCGTGACCCGGAGGGAATACCTTGAAAGAAAGGGTTTGACGACTATCTTAATAGTTATAAGTTTTTCTCTCCGGTCTATTAAAGGCCACGCTGCAGGGACTCGTGCGGATCACACGTGACGGCCGAAAACTCGGAAATCAAACATGGAGGAATTTAAACGGAGACTCTAAATGCTGCTGTAAACAAAATTACGGCGCAATTCGCGCTGAATGAGCGTCTCACTCGACTATAGGATTTCAAATGTTACTAAAGATGTTTGTATACGCACTTAGCTCCTCGGTGACAAAAGAATGCATCGAATACAAAATACAGTTCGGGACTTAAATCGGCCTTTGACGTTACTTATATAGAGGAAAAAGTATTTATTTGAAGTCAAATTTTAGACACATCTTAATATCTAAAGCAAGGTCTTATTTAATGAAACGCATTAGTAGATGAGTAAATAACACGTAAAAAGAAAGAACAAAATATGATATATATTTCCGATCATCATATCCGATGTGGAAAATTACACCTTAAATTTTAATCTCAAGACATAATTATACAGAATCGAAATAGTTTGAACGGCATTCATTTCAAGAGTCAAGTTCTTAAACTTACACATCTACCAATATATTCACATAAATAAATTCTATCATATTCGGCCGAACTTCGTGGAAGAACATTCTGAAGAGTAGAAAAAAAAAACACTGTAAAAGTACCTTAGTTATACCTGACTCAATATCCTTAGTTATACCTGACTGCAATATTCTGCACTACAATAGTTTATGTCAGAGTTATTTCTGCCTCTTTTCGCCGATTTTCTTATTTTGCAAAATGACGAATTTATAAATAGCTATGAGAAGTGAAGTTCGGAATTCTTACACTGCACTTATTAAGGAATTCTGCCTAAATGCGCTAGCAAATTGAAAATGTCATATGAGAATCTACGATGACAAAAATAAAAACCCACGCGTAAAATACTGAACTTATTACACTACTACACAATATTTGATATTTTGATAAAAATGACTTTTTTGGAATGCGGAGAGAAGCAGCTTAAATTAATCCATCAGTCACCGAGATGAAATCTCCACGGATTGAGGAAATTAGACTAGAACCTAGGAAGATTCTAAAGCGCATCTGCACATCGTAAAAATGATTTCTCACAATTGAATCGAAAACTCGTACTTCGACTACAATATATCTGTAGATACCGTCTTTTTCTGGCCAACTTATCTATTCTTCGATATTTTTCAGGTCAGCGATCTTCACAATTAAGAGCTTCCCATCCATACGTGTACATGAGCGATATAATGGAAATACTGATCCCTTCAACCACCTGGAAAAAACTCAATCATTTCACCTTGATTATCTCGGCTTAATTTGCTGCTAACCGCGATGCAAATTAAATTTTCAAAAGGAACCGTATCCGAAAATGCCGCATCTTATAGTTTTAAAAAGTCAATATTCAATTTCCTTCCGCAATATGACGGTTTGAGGAAATGAGAAAATTCTCCTCGTATTTGGAGAGATGTTCCCTCTCTTCGCTTAATTCGATAGACAGGAGAAGCCGATTGATTTTAATTTGAGACAAGCGAAGGGGCCTCCGAGGAGCGAATCTTTGCTCGATTCAAACGCGTCCAATTCATTCCGAACTTCGGCCGCATTCTCTGACAACTGCGAATGCCACTCCACTTGGGTCTCTGAAACTCTCCGTTATATACACATATATCCGATACATTTGCCGTCTCTAACGCCTTAATTCATCGATTTTCAACCGAAAAATTCTATTCTTACTCGACCGCAACAGTAGAATTCTCCATGTAAATGAATAAAAAATCTACATTACAATCTCTAACTAACGGGAGAAAAAAATACAAATTTTATCACGTCTAGATATTGCACTTGCACTTAATTTTCTTCAGATAAACTAGTAAAAATAATTATTAATACATATTCCGTTCCAAAAATGAAAAATTGATATATCGTGTACGAACGGTTCCTATATGTTCCACCCACACACTTGTTCTCAAACACTGAGTCCTCAAGATTTTATCTTCTCCAATCGTATTTGGTAGTACTCCATGAAAATATCCATCCACAAATTAAAACACTTATAACATTACTTTTCAAAATGTATTCCTTCATTCAGAAGCAACATAGCTTCGGGGTGGATTATGCACCACAATCACGTGATCTACGCCATCACCAGGACGAAGGTGTAATTCAGCACCGAAACTATAGTCTTTCTGCATGAATAATCTGTATAAACTAATAATAACCAGTAAATTGTAATTTACAAGGTGCGCTACAAAATTCAGTAACCCACTTCAGCACTACCGTAATTCGTGATATTGGCAGTAAAAGGCATTTATTAAATAATTTTCCAGAATGGGAAACTGAATCGCTCTATTTCCTTCATCTAGAACAATAACACGCATAAATTTCACCAACAAGTAGAACCATTACGCTAATGAGCTTTGAGAAAAGACATAAAATAACGTAGTTTTGAAAAGAAGCTTACTCTAACGACAAAATTACAATGACTGTTATTTAACAGATCAAGTAGAAAATTCACGTATGAAACGATGGTTGTAAACAAGAAATTTTCGCTAAACAAAGATTCTGGATGGTCACCGAAAAGATGGCCATCAATCAGTTCCAAAGGAGACCGAAATTTATCCAAGAAAGGTAATAGCTTAACTGCTCATCTGAAGTACGCATGGCTTACGAACGGGTAAGAAGACGAACCGAGCACCGAAAACCGCTGAAGAGTAAAGGGAATCCGTCTTAATGTCAAACTTCCTCAAAGAAAAGCAGAGAAAACGTATGAATGAGCCTTTGGCACTGACGGGGTTTAGAGCACACAACATTTACAGCATTAATCGAATGGTGAAGGGTGATTCCTATACGCAATTTACGAACAAATTCAGTTCTCTGGACACGAAAAAAAGGCTTTAACTTACTCAATTTATACGCATAAATCTTTTGACAGAAATACACTCTTCTTGGCGACTCAGCAAAGTATGGGCGAATACATGTATAAACTTAGATAAATATTCTGGTTCGAAAACTAGTCCGCAGAATTCCCGCGTGTCATCCAACTTCCTGTAGAGGTGAAAGCTGAATTCAATACTGTTGACATCATTAAGTGCTCATTTTAAAATTATAGATTCCACTGCTGATTCTATTTTTCAAATACTCGCAGACTATTACAGCAATGCTATGGTAAATAATTAAACTAGCAGTTTTCAGGATAAGGCATGTGTGCTCAGATTTCGAATAAATTTTGATTGCTTATTTTAACAAATCAGCATAGAGTGAGCGCATAGGTATTTAGAGATAATTATGCCAACAAATGTGAAATTAAAACGCCCTATGCTAAACTAAGACACTCGACATTTGGATTGATTGATGCGATCACTTTCCAGCATTTATCAAATATAGATTTAGTAGAACTTTCCAAAGGATTCAAAAATTGTATTTAAGGCAAACGCCGTCAATTTTTATACGCTTTGATTTAGCTTTCAAAGAAATTCATGCACCACAAACTGCTGCAACATCGATTGAAAGTGACGAATATCGAGCAAGCGTACAAGAATGATCATTCGGGAAAACCCTTGACTCCTTGCTTCATGTTGGGGATGACGGGAGGTTGAATCGTGAACTAAGAGAGCCGCATAAGAAAGTCACTGGGAAAACGGCAATGGTGAGGAATGGAAAATCGGTCCGCGATCGTTTCTCCCCAAGTACTCAGAAGATTCGCCTTGAAATGGTCTGTTAGCTCGGATAAGGTCAGTGCACACGAAAGAGGAATGGATGGAATGGACACGCTCTGCTAGCCCTTCCCTCATTCTTCCCGTCTCTCACTAAAATGACTCCGCCGAACAAAAGCATAAGCGGCGAAAAAATGTACTCGTGGCTTCGGAGACGGGAAGATTTTTTCGGACACCTTGACAAATCGGTTGATACTTCCTGAGGGGAAAGCGATAAATCCGTCGAGACCTGAGAAAATGTTTCGAAGATGTATACTGCGATTCATTCAGATGATGCAACGGAAATAAGGTCTCGATTGAGGACTATCTCAAACCAAGGAGTGACTGTTAGTTCATTACCAACCGCGCTATTGAGTACGATCATTACGTACATCGCAAGAATATCACATTTTAGGCGTTTCGACATATATTTAAGTCTTTTCAAGTAAACAAAATAGAAATTTCTTTCAAGGATATTCAACCACCTCTACGTTTTTATGTTAGGCATTCTCCTACATTTCCTCTTTTCGCAGCAGTTTGGTCTTAACAACTACAACGTTATTAATTAACGTTAAGAGCGCAACCCTCGCACTTGGAGAAGGATAACTCTTATTTAGATAAGAGATTAGGCTACGTAAAATTTGTTCTTGCTTCAATCTAAAAAGAATAATTAAAAATATATCAATAAAATCGATTTACCAAGTCATTAATGTCTTAAAGGAAATTTTCCTTCCTTGAAGATAAAAATAGAAGAACTTATTTATTCGCTCCCTTTCATTAGAGAACCTACGGTTCTCAATAAAAGCGTTTGCTGCGATATCAAGTTGACGATTGCAGCCGAGATAGTACTTGGGAAAAAGTACAGTGAGGCGTCATGCAACGCTCTTTCAGCGTGGGAAAGAATTTCGTGAGACAAGTGAGCTAGGATAAGCGAAGACCGAAGTGTGACGTGCAAAATGACTATGAAATTTGCCTCGAAGAGTTTGCACGACAATGAACGTATTAACCACTTTCAAGAGAGTACATACAAACATGACGGAATGCTCGAGCATGATGGGATTTTAACTTTTTAGTTAAAAATTCATGTAAAATTTTTCTGGAGTAAGTAGTTTACACCAATATATGCTAACAATCTTTTCTGAAGCTATTGCTATTAGGTTTAAGCTCGAGTTGATTTCGCGAGATCTAGCGGCCACTTGTCAAATATAACTTGTCATATTGATAGTTAGGCTGATTCTTGAAAAGCAATCAGTGAGAACACTTCCAACGACGATTAAAACCTACGGATTCCTCAGTTTAGTTTCCACTGTGGAGGCAGCAGAAATCTCTATTCAATGGAAAAATTATAAGAAGTCTTCAAAGTATTCAGCTTGCTTGAGGAAGCGTATAACCACAGGCTGAGGAAGGGCCACAGGAAACCGGTATGCGGTTATGGTACAATGGTGTATCTACAGTGGAAAAGATGGCTAGCAAACTCATCCTCGCTATCATCGATGTTTTTTTCGAAGCACCTGAATTTTAACCATAATTACGACGCCGCTTTCATAGTTGTTTTTCAACGGATGCCTTTGAGAAATGATTTCGAGGATAAAATTTTACGCGTCACGAGGTAGATGGACGTCCCATTCGTGTGGCAGATGAGAGAGAACCGATGTTGAGATAACTTTACGTTTTCGCTCTATTCTGACAAATGATTTAGGCTTCCTTGCAATTCATTAGTTCGCATTAACAAAAGTTTTTTGGTCTGGGCACGAGTCTCAATATAAAGATACGAAATTAAACTAAAATTATGTCAACGAACAGTATGGCCCGTGCATATAAAAACATAACCACGCACATTAATGTTTAAATTTTTCGGTAAGGAGTAATTTCCATGCTCAAGATATGCAATGGCTTAAAAATTGGAAGGAATTCTCTTGTTTTCCATCCACTATTATGATTAAACGATGTGTAAGAGGAAGTCCAAGTTACGGTCTTCCGTGAATTAAGAAATAAAATGAACGACTGAATGTATCATTCCACGCGGTATCACTCGAAGATGAGGTATTTCCGCAATTAAATTTGGAGCGGAAGAAAACTTGAAGAGAAGAGTGAAAAGGCGGAGGATATTTCCATCAACGAAAATTCACAAATGGTCGAAAATCAAACTAATTCACTCGAGGAAAATGGACTGAAGCATGTGTAACAAGCATAAAACTATACGTAAATGAGCGCAGAGTAATATTTTTCATTAATATTAACCTGGCTTCTAACGAAAAGTAACTCCTAATTACCTGATTATACGAGATATTTTAGCTAACGCACGTTCTCTATATAAAAGTAAACGAATATCCTTGAAGTATATAAGGGATAAAGGGAGTAAAAATTAGAAAATCAACATTACCATCGAACACCACAAACAACAAAACGGAGTAGTTTCTACTCAAAAGAAAATTTTCCGGAATAAATAAAAAGTCTCAAAATCTACCTCACTTTCCGGAATGATTGCCAATATAAGTTAAATAAGAACCTGAATGTTTGTCAACAACACATGGTGACAGTTGTTTCTTCGTCCTTATGTATACCATCACTTGCCACAGAAACTTTAATCTTGATTTCTCATCAACTTTTTTTGCGGGTAACGGGAATGGGTCGACCTTGAAAGTGGGGTGACGCACTCTATCATAAGTTTAGAACCTTTTCCTAAGAAGGAGGCTGACGCACGCGGATGCAACCGAGGAAGATTTAAAGAGACGCATTTTTGAGCGACTTTTAGCCGAATTGAGGCTAATTTCAAATACTCCTCGATTGGAGGCAGCAGAAATAGTTCGTCACTCGCGAGATCTTTTCTCGCGAATACACTCACTATGCACCGCTAATAAAACGTGATTCATGCAGCATTTGGCAAACAGTTTGCTCGCTTATGACTCCAAAGATAAAACTGGCGATGATCTATTTTCCTTTTGATAGATAGCTCTACCTTTTCCTCCAATCATTCGATTCTAGGAATCGAATCTCGGAGGAGAAATAAACTTTTCTTCAAGGAAGAAACCTCCCATTCAACTAGTGGGTCGTTCCTCTTCTATTAAGAAGCAGGTGGAATATATAAAATTAGAGCAAGAGATAATTGAAACTCAGCCAAATATTTTTGAAACTACTGCATTCAGGAACTAACAACGTGTTAACCACGTTTTGGGCTTCAATCTATGCGTCTTCCTATAACTAAAAGCTTCCTTAAGTATAGTACTTCAGAGGACCAAATATTTGCGAAGGATTAAACGTAAGCCTGAAATTTTAATGACAAAAGAGTGTAAATTTATTGCACCATATACTATAAGGAAAGAACTAAAACGAAGAAGTTAAATAACAGATCAATCCACTCTGTACAACTATGACATCATCCTGGATGATGCAAACCTGCAGAGCAATCCATCCACATTTGCTCCGTTCGGACCCGCTTCCGAAAAATCGAACGGATGAAGGAGCATTCAACTGCGATTTATGGCCTTCGCCAATATGTCTGTAAAGTATTCAGCACGATGCCAGTTGTGACCACATTCCCTCTACCACCAACTACGAAGAGCAAGAAGAGGGAAATGAAGCTTACTAGGCAAGATGAGGAGTGAGGTAGTTTGCCATTGCTTTCCTCAAAGAGCCAGAATGCTATAAGCAGAACAAGCCCACGTTAGTGAAACGCAATGACTCTACAAGTAACACTTTTCGTAACATACGGAGAAACCTTATTCGATGCCATTATTCAGCATAACTCATACCTCAGTAGCTTTCATACCATCACAGCCATGAACTAGACTTAGACAAAAGTATATAAAAGATACATTTTTTTCCATCCCGTACCAAAAAACAAATTATATATATTTCATTCATTATGCCTTCACCGATAAGACCCAATATTGTCAGGAAGAATAAAATGAAGTAATTCTTATTGACCCAATCAAAGAATTATTTCCGTCACTTCGATGTAAAGCACTCAGAGATATCGGAGGAGAGATTAAACTTATAAAGATATAAATAAAGTTCTTTCCACTTTCTTATTCTGCTTAAAAAATTGGAATCGCAATTTTATCCACTTTCCACGATTCCACTCATCTTTATCAACGTACATATTGGAGTGGAGAAGTTTTGCCACCTCCTCAATAACCTCACTTTCCGTTAGTTCCGGTTCATCCGGAGCGATCTACAGGTACGCGAACAAGAAGAATACCCCGAATACGTAGGCAAACCTCCAAACAAACAAGTCCTTATTTTCGAAGCTACAGTCGCGATTTTCGCATCCCTTCCACGCCGAGGGACGAGAGCCAGACGTCTGCCCCGCCCTAGTTAGGCCGGCAGGAGCGTAGATCGAGACAAAACTATTTCGAATCGATATCACGGACGAATTAACAGCACCACTTTGTCAAAAGACATAGAAACGATAAGGGCGACACGAGAGAGCAAACACTCGACTCGGAATAAAAAATACAGAGAGAGAGCGCTGAGGCTTCGAAGAGAGCGGTCTGAATGAAAAAAAAAACGAAATCCTCCGGAGTAAGAGCGGTGGACTGAGAACTCACCCTCTTTTGCAGCGAACGCTCTTCGATGGTAATCCTCGGGGAAGGGACACTCACTCACTGCGAGATGTTGACGGCGAGAAGGAGCAGACACGATTGCTCCGACGCCGGTGGGTAGCACGAGGAGAGACTGAGAGAGGGGTGCGGGGGAGGAATGGGGAGAGGGGGACGGAAGAGGGCAGGGGAGACAGGAAGAAGGGATGGGGGCGGAGGGGTGGGAAGGAAATACCCCCTTCGTCACGCACTTCGGCGAAAATTACGTCACAAAGCCCTCGGAAGATGGTATTCCTTGAAAAATGCATTTCTAGGTAGCAATCTTGTGGAAGGGGATCGGGACAACCTAGATAAGGCATCTTGTAGGAGATGCCTTACAGAGAGCAAAGATTCCATTGAAACAGTAAAGAAGACTCAGAAGAAAACATGTGCGCTCTTCCAAAATTCGCTAGAGCGAGAATCTCTTATCAACCATTTTACTACTGTGATTTAGAAATTTGTCTTGTCATCCACTAGGATAGCAGACAAACATAGGGTTTCCTCATTTTAGAAAACCTACAAACGAAGGTCTCCAAATTTCATCATTAAAAATTATTTGAGGAAAAGAATTAACTAGAGTATGGAATGAAAATAACACCTCACGATTAAGAACTGTTTCAATTGGCTGGTTAGGTATAGGTTCGTTTGTTCATAGTTTAAAGACGTTTCTATGATCAGTTCAGTTTCTGGTACAGCACATACTTAAAGGCTGACAACAAATGGGTAAAGTACGACGATTAAACAGGAAAAGGACAATCAAGGAGGAAAATTGGACCTGAAATTTAGACGTTCTTTTACCAGCATCAGCCTACTGATC
Organism: Ladona fulva; assembly: GCA_000376725.2. Lineage (NCBI taxonomy): Eukaryota > Metazoa > Arthropoda > Insecta > Odonata > Libellulidae > Ladona > Ladona fulva. The sequence continues at coordinate 121,556 of KZ308178.1, forward strand.
TCCGCCATTATTTCAATCTGGATTGTATACGATGTTGTATCTCACTCCCATCGAGAAAACGTCCACACGGAAAGCTATCACGAAATAGTCCGTCAAAATCAACCGCTACGAAGACATGCGAAGACAAATGTTAACGGAAATGCGGCTTCAGTATGAAGGCCGATCACGAAGATACCAGCGGTTGCTGAAGATCCATAATTGAAGAAACTGAAGATGTATGAAACATTCAGATATTCTTCTACATAATTAGAGTTTAGTCATTTAAAATATTCCCATAATTTTAATCTGCGAGGAATATAAGATAATAATACAGGCAGGCATCGAATAAAGCCAACAGTTTATTCAATCGAAGGCACCCACGAATTATTTGATTGTGGCAAACCAATGGATGATAAAATATTTTTGATTAGAGAAAGAACGGAGAATGGTCTACTGTGAAAAGAACATACCCCTCCACCATTAATTGCCATAGTTTGGAGAGAGAAGGAGGCGAATGCAAGATGAGGAGTGAGGTAGCCTGCTTTCCTCCCAGACCCAGAATGCTATGAGCGGATCAAGTCCGGGTAAGAGCTGTAAAATGACCTTATACAAATGTTCACAGTATTCCAAAAAATTAATGCAAATTTCAAGTATAGCTTACAGACGGAGCCGAAAGTAAATAAAAATGCACATCTGTCTACACTTCAATAAAGATAATAATATTACGACTCTACCGCAAGTCTCTTCTTACATCCAACCCTTAGTCTCATAAAATTCAAAGGAGATAGCTTGAAAGAAAATGCACAGAAGAAAATTACTTTGTGGGTTTATGATGATGGTCTCAAGTCCAAACTAAAGATGTTAAAAATGAAAGCCGCGCATTCTAATGAAGTAAATTTATCAACGAAATAATTTCATCGGATAGCTCATGCAATCATATAATACTAAGTATTACTAATCATTCTTTCTTATAATTTGATGATTACATGTTAGGATATAATTATACATTGCCTGGTTTATCGCCCCTGAATTGGAGATTGTATCACTTTTCCCAAGCAAAATTGCTCCTCGTTGGACTTATAATTATTTGAGAAATTCCCACATCTTCCTCAGACTCAACGGAACGTTCCTCTTGGAACAAGATTCTATGACTGCATTATATACTATAGAAATAAATCGATCTTGTTAATATTTCAAACCGTGGAAATAAAAAATCGAAAGCCTTTGGGGAACTCATGGTGGATTAAATGATATTTGTCTGATACGAATATAATGAGCATTTTATGCAATAATTTTATATAAGAAGTATTCATATAAATTACCCTTAATTTTTTTTCAAAAACCATTTTTATTTAAAGTTCATAAAATCGTGTTATAAATTACGTATCTTGCCAAAAATACTTTATATTCTTGTTAATTTTGTCCCGAAATTGTAATTCTACTAAATTCCATAGAATAAACTAACGACAAGAACAAATCTCAGAGAAAAACTTCGAAATAATTTTAAAACTTTAATTGAATCCTGATTTAGTTCCGAAATTGATGAGATAACATTTTGCCGTTCTAAAAGTTGTAATTTATTCCAAAAACTTATTTCTATTTTCTTAAAAATGTTCTTCAGCTGGGTGTAACCCCAGAGCCTGGCGTTCTCTCCCTGCAAAACTCAGCCTCTCTACATTCGCGCCCCGAGTTATCTTCTGGCACGTCACTGAAACGAGGACTGACGTAACCCACTGACAAAAAGCCCATTTCAGATGTGTGCTTCACATTTTTTTGACACGTCATCCTTGAGAAGCTCAGCACCATATACCACTTTTTACTTCAAATTACCATGTGAGTCGACCCACTCCCTTACTGGGTAAGAAATTCCACACTTCTTAGAAATACATCAACCGCAATTTCTCTTTCCCAGCAAACAAGTCCATTCTTCGCTTTAAAAACTTCGCAAACTCTTTTATAAACCCCGAGTTCCACTCTAACTTGAGGGAATCATCTATGTGTCCAGCATGCTATGGAACTCAGTTATTATAATTAAAACGTTCCTCGACTGGAAGGGTAGGAAAAATTCACTCACTTCCCTCTTGCCGCGGTTTCCTTAACGTCTTGCTTCAAAGGCTAACGGTAGCGGGAGGAGCAACACTTATCCTATACTGAAAATAATTACTTCTTGATTAAATAACCAGTGGATATTCCCGTTACTACTCATTTAAGAAATAAATAATTTTAAACAATAAAAGCCATCCGAAATTAAGAAATGTTAAAATGATATCAACGTCCATTTATCGAGGAATTTACGAAAAAGATTTACAACTTAAACAACAAAATTTCAATCTTTATGTTGTTATCGATAAAATCTTGGTTACGACAACATTTGATTTTACACTTCTATTATTCCTGAGTTTTAGCTTGAGATAAAGAAATACCCGATGAACTTCGTAACAAAAGACAAACTAATGACATTTTTGACGCAGACTCATAAACCGAATGTGGGTCAGCATCACTTAAATTTTTTTCAGATGAGGCTTGGAATGACTAATCAGCAAGAAGTAAAAAACTTCACAAATAGTGGACAACATAAGTGAAAAGGAACTTAAATAATAAGCTGAATCCAGCGAGGAATCAAAACGCCCGATAAAACTCATGCAAAAAATTTATAACGTCGTTTGCCGATCAAGTTATAGAGTTTGAGATTATCATCAAAGCGTTGTTTCACAAAACAAGAGAAGATTACCAAGTATTTCTAAAGTGGTCAAGTAAAGAAATCTTTTTTATTCTTAATACAATTCTGAATCATTTCCATGGTGCTATTTCTCCGCCTTTCCTTCGACGAGAAGTTCGTTTCCGACCACAAAGCACTCGTGAAATTAAAAATCACCTTTTTCTTTTGTTAATCACGAGATGAAAACTATATTCAAGGTAGACTTTACTTCACGCCACAACTTCTTGCATCTTTGTTTTCTATTACGCTTTTTATATCGAATCAAAAAACCGGTTTTAACGGACTCACAGCAAAGAAACCGAAGCCGGGCCATCATCTCGTCTCGCAACAACGGCAGGGAAAACCGAAACGAAAGAATTTCGGATCGACGCCCCGTTTGGCGCGGCCCCGCCCCTTATGACGGCCGATGGGTGACCCTACAGAGTCTAATTGGCATCTTATTGCACCATTCCGCATCGATACCCTTCGTCTGCTCCGCCGTGATAAAGAATGGACGCCATCTTGATCGCAAATTGCCTACAGATAATATCCGTACGGAAAATCGACGGGAGGTGTACTCATGGCTCATTCCGAAGAGCTTCCGATGCGCCATTTCCATTCTTCGCGCTACCACGACCTACAAGGAGGCCTTTTGTTCCTGATATGCTGATTAGGGTGCAAAAGAGACTAAGACCTGGTATTATGATATATGCTTAAAATGGACTTTGACTAATATTCACTTCCGGTGTGATAAGGGAAAGCAAGGGTAAGCTACCTCAATCCTCATCTTGCCTAGTAAGCCTCATTTCCCCCTCCTTGCTCTTCGTAGCCGATGATAGAGGGGATGAGGTCCCATCCGGCTTTCGAGATGAATACTTCACAGACAGATAAGAGAATAACAATAATCTTCACTTTTCTTCTTGATAATGAATGAGAAATTAAGTCGATATCTACCTCTCACAAATGTAGCGTAATGCAAATAATAAAGATAAATAAAAGTATCAGCTTTTCACCCTGGCCCAGAATGGCATATCCTACATAGCACTGGCCGCAAATATGAAGCTACGATAAATACTAACATTCTTAGCAATCTTCTACGAGCCGTATTTTTCTTGAAGGTCAAAACGACACCTGCTGGAGTAATTTTTCCGAAAGTCTTTTTTTCAGTTCTTTGGAAGTTGAGGAATATAATTCTTTGCGTCAAAGTTTCTTTTCAACTACAAGTACGAGAAATTCCACTGTATTGTTTATCAAAGAAAAGCAAGTAAAATCATTTGTTTAAATTAAAGTAATACAATGAAATATTTTGAACTGAAACTAAAGATAAAAGTATTAATCTCTTTTCTTAAGATCTACTTAGAGAAGTACAGTCCTCAGAAATACGGCGATATCTCTACCAGTAAAGATTATTATGAAATCATTGCCGTTCGTTGGAATACAATCTCCCATTGCGTTCCAAATCGTTAAATACACTAACATGAATAGTTCACCATACAGTTGGTTAATGCGCCCTAAAAATTTCCTCCCAAACGCTCTTTCCTTTACTTCCGGAAAACTTATTTCGTCCTTAATATCATCCCACAACTCCTGTTGATTTGCCTTCCGCTGTGTCATTCCATATTCACATTCGTTAGCGATGACTGAAAGACAACAAACCACTGCAGAACATTTCCTTAGAAACGTTGCTCGTTTGGCGCGGTATTACTGTATTACTGCGCGGTATACTCTATAATAAAATTGTTCGCCATCAACTGAAAAAATTTTGCGCCATCATTAAGAGGGGATAAATAAAGATTGAAACCTTTAAATTCAGTCAAAATTAAATTGTGGTTTAGAAAATATGGGAGCTCCGTATAAGAATGCGCTATAGTCAGCAGTCATTTTTCCGCAAAAATAATACGGGGATTTTGTTTAAAAATAGTTTTGAACACTCGTTCAAATTATTTGTATCATAAGTAAGTCCCTCTACAATATTTGTTTTAAGCATTAAAATTATTTTGAGTTATGAGGGGCAATATGCATTGTATCAGTGATGGTACAATTAAGTTTTGTTTTGGAAAAGACAATGCATATATAATTAAGCCCGATTTAACTGTTTTTAAGAAATAATTTGTTTAAGAAATACTTGCTGGACACCAATATTTAAAATATGCTACGTCGAAATTTAATGAGCCAAATGTAATAAAATATTATTTCGTCTTAGACAGTTTTGGCTTTTGGCTAATGAGGGAATTGTAATTTTTTTTCTGAGTTTACTGGTTTCATTTTATATTATGCCATTATGTTCTCTTAGTTTTTCTTAGTCTAGTTTTTAAAGCGATAAAGGTATTAATTCTGTATTTTCAGTTATTTCTGCAACGCATCTACATTTTTCTATGATTGCCTCAGCACAGGTTAACCTAGGAGGAAGCCTAAAGCTTTCTGGTTTTTCGGTGAAACCTTATCGTATATCTTTTTTCTTGAAAGTAGTAAAATATATATCTATCTTTCAACTCAAACATAGCCGAATAGCTTAAATATTTGTATCAGACATCTGCGTTAAAATGTTATGCCAGAGTGCCACTCATCAAAAAATGGTGAAAATGTTACAGATCGTCGCTCACTCTCTCAAAGAGACAATCCTGAACTTTGGAGAGAGATTCACGGCACAAGAGATTGGAATCTAACGTTCTTAAATATTTTACAGATCAGATCAGAGCTTTTCCAAATTTTCGAATTTAGTACGATTTATTAAGGCTTCTTCTGTAACTCAACAAGTAGAAGTCATCAGAGAAACCTCATGCCAAGTTGACCATTTTCTTAGTTTTACCAAAGAGCATTTATCATAAGAAATAGGATAACATCACAGGTCGATTACACGAGTCAAAATCAAACCGCCTGAAAACTCGAAACAAAAAACCAGAATTTTTGAACTGCTACACATTTAAATGGAACGTTTTACCGATGTTTCCTGCAAAATTTCATAAAAATACGACAGAGAAGTATTTTATGCTAAGAATTTTAATGAACTGTATCTACCATTAATCTGGGTGCTCACACCTTATATGCTATTCCTGGAGTTACACACTCGGACGTCTTTCTTTAGAGCGAAATCGAGACTTAATTGGTCCCTCTTGTGCGTAGAACGTTAATGATACAACTGTCGAATAATATATCATACACGATAAGTTTACAAAAGAGGATAAAACAAATGTACCACGAAAGTATAAAATACAACAAAAATAAACAAAGTATAAAAAGTATGCATATCATAATTAAAAATCATTTGCTACATCAGCATACGAAAGATGCATAATTAATTGTTACTGATGTTTTGTAACCCATGTAAGTTGGGAAATGAAGTCATAAAACACTGGTATTTCAAAGTCTTTCAAACTGATTTTCACCAGAAAATCAGGAAATTTTGGTCAGAAATCAGGTGGTTTTGGTATTTGACTTTTAGAGGCGGCAAATTATGTCCGCACCCGGGCGCGGCTCTGACTAGGACAATAAGAAAAACGCATAAAGATAAACAATAAAAGAACACAGATAAAAATTAAATTAAAAATATGTACAGTAAATAAAATATAAAAGAAACGGATAGATAGTAAGAAATGATTGCGCAAAATATGAAATAAATCGGAGGCCGATAATGTAGAGAATACTATATTACGGAAGAATAAGTTTCAAAAACAGAAAACCCAACATTCATTCAGATGGTTAAATTAACTGTGTTGTTCCGGGTGAAAACGATTCATTTACATAGCAAGCATCGGCAAACAGTGTATTTTATATAATGTATTCGTAACTCACCAACGGAATTACTTTTCTCCTCAGAAACTGGCTTCGAAAAGTTTCTCGCAAATATGTAAAACCATAACATCCGAGGCGTATCGTGCGACCTTGGGAATATTTCTTCCATAGTTATCTGTTCGATTCTAATTAAAGAAATGACCGCGAATGCGAAATCGTGCAACAACAAAAGTGGAGCTAAAAAGTTTGTTTTCTTAAAACAGGGGTATATTTCAAGGGAAATAGCCTTAACGACATATTAAAGAAGAGAAAACTTCAATAAATTGTCCATAAATTAAGGTATCGGTCACGAAAGATAACTTGCCGAGTATTTGATCAAATTGCTTATGAATCTGTACGAAGAGATATGTATTATTTTTATTCGTAATATATTATTTATATTTACGTTCAAATCTCTCGGGTATAAAGAATACCTTGAAAAGAATATTCTATAAAAATTATTGTTCAAGGATGAAGAATAAGTTAATTTAAAAGATATATAATAATCACAGAGGAAAAAGCCGTTGGAAGAAGTTCTTTACGTTCCATATACTAGTTGCAGGAACCACTCAAGTAATGGTGGCGAATGAAAGACTTATTCTCAGTCAGTTAGTTCAGTTAAATCCTAAGCCAATGGTTCAGTTAACTCAAAATGCAACAAATATTTCGAACAGTTATTCATTTTCAGACCTAATGGTCAATTTTCGGAAAAATTAAAGAATATGATATTGTTATAATACATTTAAAATTAAATAATACGGTACATCCTACAATTCGTACATACAAACACACAAAACGATTCAGAAGAATGTTAATTTTAAAGGTATTTAAAATATGTATAAAATTTTCGCCGGGAATGAGTCTTTCCAATTAAATATATGCTTCTGATGGCCGTTCAGGCAGGTATGATTGAGTTATGTAAGTCGAAGTAAGAGATGAAACTAATGATATACAGGCAACTTAAAATCGAGTTGCGAACAAAACTTTAGGAATTCAGCTACGAATGAAAGAGATCTATCTTAATTATTTAAAAATTCACAAGCCTTGTAGAATGAAGAGGAGCCGTGCTTTTTCAACGGTTCATTCATTTACCAGAGCTCTATATACATTCCGGATGGCAGATTCCCAAAAGCCAACACTTCCGCGCCTTTTTCTCGGTTTTATTGGCTCACGTATGAATGAGAGGCTGGTCGCGTAAATGACTGAAAATCTTCGCTTTTTCACGAGAAGGGCATCTTGCAGATATAAAAGGGGAAAGAAGTTTCCTTTGAGGTGTCTTCATTAAGCGCTGTAAGCAGGGTAAATAGAGGATGACCTCCTCCCAAAGAAAGATTGTCAGCGCTTCTCCTTGGTCATGGAGAAAATAAATTATCTCGCAGTTGATACTTAAATCACAGCAACAAACCTTTACTTCAAGGAGCGGAGAAATTAAAAAAAAAACGAAGAGATGAACGAAAAACTACATTTTCAACTGCATTTCCTCAACTCTCACGATATTCATTAACTCCATTCTTTTTCGTTTCGTAAGCGGAAGAAAAGAAAATGATACGTCATGAATAATTGAAACGCATATTAAAAATGGTACCCCATAATTAGTTATGAACATAATGTGTTAACAGCGACTTATACTGTTTCTTAGACGCTGACGTTTTAATTACACGTCATACCAAAGAGTAAGATCACTCTTTGGTCATACTTGCATCTATATCTACATAATTTCAAGCGATTCATCTTTCAGTTGGGTGACGGAGGATGAAATTCGCAGATTATTTCCATAACGGGGCGCTCCTTTAATCGTTTCTGGGAAGGATGCACAATTCCTTCCGGTTCCTTCTGCTGCCATGTTCATCCCGATGGGAGTTCTTAACATAATGACTTAATTTCTGCAGACTGAGAAATTTTATAAATTTCAGCCACTAAAAGCAGGGGCTTACTCTATCAGAGGGCCTAAGCACAAAGATTAGGTTGAGGCCCCCTCTAGGAATTATTAGTAGAAATATTAAAGAAATAGGAACAAACTTCTTGAGTAGAAGAACAAATTACACTAAGTAATTTCCACCATTCTGTGGAAATTACTAAGTGTTTGTTCCTACTTCTTTAATATTGCATCTTTCCACAAAGTAGAGCTTGGACATATTACATTCATATCAGTAGAAATTCAAATTTTTCATAAAATACACAAATATACATCCCATAGAAATCTCAGTTTCTTCAATACGGCAAAGATACACAAACAAGTTTTGAATAACAATACATAGTATTCCTATAGATTACAATATATGACAAGACACTTTTTTTATTATATAGTGACATGAGTAATGTAACATATTCTGGATTCACAAGCAGTCGGGCTGATTAAAGAAGTTGAGATGGTGCAGAGAACAGCACGATATGTTCAAAGTAATTTTAAAAGACCTGAAGGTGTAACGCAAATTTTGGACAAACTAGGTTGGAAATCTTTAGAGAGCAGAAGAAAACTCTTCAGGTGGTTATTATCACTAGATTTTTTAATGGAGAGGTTAGGCCCGAGTAGGCCTCTCTTCCACGTAACCGCGTCTTGGTTCTTCAGGAAGTTTCCATTGGGACGACTGGGCCTTTGTTTCGACGTCATACCCGTACACCCATGTTTCTTCACCAGTTATGACCCGTTTAATAAGTTCTGGATCGTCACTGACTTCATTCAGCTACTCTTGAGCAATGTTCATTCGGTGCTGCTTTTGGTCAAAATTGAACAATTTTGGGACAAATTTTGCTGCCATCCGTTTCATTCCCAAAACATCCGTAAAAATTGCTGGGCATGAGTCAAATAATATGCCAACCTCTCTGATAGTGATTCGGCGATCGCCCATAATCATTTTCATCATCTTTTCAACGTTATCATCGGTCGTCGATGTGCTGGGATGTCCAAGGCGCTCGTTATCTTCAGTGTCTTCACGACCCTCTTGAAAACGTTTGTACCATTTGTAAACGCTCGTTTTATTCATTGAACACTCACCAAAAGCAACATTTCGAATGTGGTGCAGCACATTATTCCATTTCTAACGCAGAATTTAATGCAAATTCTTTGTTCCATTTTTGTCGCAAGTCAAAAATCGCCGATCACAGTTAAACACGTGCAACTTTTTTGACTGCCAGCAATAGACTGAGCTTTCAAAATGGCTGCCCTTAACAACGTATGTTAGGGGCATGAATACCAATACACAGAAAAAAAAATTTTGACAATTGGAATTATAAAACCCGGGAAATTTAAAAGTTCCGCGTATTTTTTTATCACACCTCGTAGGTAAGATGTCTGCAGTAGGTCATGTCGATCAACTGGTTAGCTACATAAAGCAAAGTGTCATTTTCAATAAGTTCTAGTTATCAGCTGTGAATTCCTTATATATAAATAAAAAATATTTGATTACCTCCAGATGTGTTTACAAGTTTGAGCAGCACTGTAGTGACTTAGATTGCGAGTCTCCAAAAAAAAAAGAGTATTCCTTATCGCTTAATTAAAATATTTTTCGTCGACTCACAGCGGCATAATTTTAGTCCTCAATTCAGTTCACCCCGTCTCGGCTAGTTCTGTTTCAAATATTAATTTCCAATTTCGAAATTTTTCTAAAAATAGGAGTATGAAGAATGCAGCAGGGCGTGTTAGGGTAAAGAGGAATAAAAAATATGAGGAGAGAGAAGCGAACTCAAGATACGAGATTCTGTACATTCCGATGTAAAGAAAAAGTACGTAGTGAATGAACGCCAGTAAAAACAATTTAGGGTTCTCGCATTCCCAAGTATTTATATATTTCATTTGGAGCGATCAATAGATTTTCAATTTCAACTTACAGCCGGAAGAAAGAGTGTTCGTTAGAGAGCCAAACATTCTGTAACTTCAATTTCTGTTTCTGCTGATACACTGCGTAAAATGCACATTATAAAAATATTTTCAAATGCCCACAGCCTCCTAAAATAGAAATAATCATCATCAGACAAGAAGAGTGTGTAATGTCAGCAACGCAGATTTCGATGAATATCGGTAGTTGAAAAACCTTTCGAGATAAGAGTAACGCATTATCCCCCAAAAAAGGAGGGGACGAAGATTGAACCAGCCTTCGAGGTGATTTCTACACGATCAGGCTGAAAATTTCAGGATTTTTTTATATCCGGACACCTATGAGTACAACCAATCGCAGGCGGGTAGACTTACATGAAACACGACGTTTTTCAAAACCTTAGTTGGCTCGACAGTTTAACCTCAAAATGTGTTTGCATTTCTCATGGCGTAAAGGCCCACAGAAAATGTTCTCCGGATTTGTACAACAAATATTACAGCTCACATTTTTAAAAGGCTCCTCAAACACTTCTTCATGGTAAATAGCATGAGTTGATGGCAATTCGTACTTAGCTTCACTACTGTATTCTCTAATGAAAACGTCAATGAATAAGAAAGCAATGGAAGATTTGATTTGCGGTTGCAGTATTCAGCTATTCGATCTGCCTGTAATGCATTCTTTTCGTTTTACGGAAAAGAATTTCAGCCATCATGACTTCCAAGTTTCCATCGAATGCAACCCGCGCCGATTTTAGCACGATAGGTGAAATTTGGTCACAGAATGAACGTGAATAGCAGCAAGAAAATATAGAGGGTGAAGTGAAGAGAGACTAATTTTATCCTGAAATACACGGCTTCGTCGTTGCAAAAAACGAAAATTCTAAAATCCATATTCGAGAGTAACATCGATAACAGATTATTAAGACTCCGTTAACAACTAGTTCATTTATTATTTATAATGAGAAAAAACAGATTTTTTGCACCGATCGGGTCAAAAAGTCAAAAAGATTCCCATTCTTTTATATGGAATATTTAAACTGTGTTCAATTCCAATAATTACATTTACCATTTACAAGTTTCCAAACGTAAAAGTCTGACAAATATTAAAGGTATATAATCATGACAAAAGTTACGATCAATCTCACCATCGCAGATAATTCCAAGCAATTATTTAACGAACAAAGATCAAATTTTAGAGAATGGCTAAAAGAATATCACTGACATTCTTTCAATGCTTAATGACTCTTTCTTTACGATCACCGACGACCACTAAATCAAGGAAAATGTTATGCAAATTTTGTTCTTATGATTCGAATATGTAAATAAGAAAAAGCGGAACGCACAGGGACGCACAGTCACGCATTCGCAGAGAAGATTGTCTCTCATCGGAGCGAATCATTCTAACCTAACTTCTGATTTAACCTCAGCTTCAGCCAATCGTAAACTCAATTTATTATTTATCCGATACTAAGTCGGGGATAGCGCTTTCCCTAAAATCACAGATAACTATTTTACATGAAATATCCAATATCTTAAAGTACTCGTATCACATCACCAAGGTCTTGAAGAATTCCCTGAGCAGGGAGTTTATCTGACAGTGAAAAAAAGTTTATTTACAGGAAATGATAGCCTTCAATAATTTCGATTTATAAAAAAAGGCATTTTTTTCGTCTAGTTAAACATCATCAATCATCAAGGAGAACTACACCATTTTGCATCTTTGTCAGAAGGAAAAGCTACACCGGTAACAAACTAGCGTATTTTGAGAATATGTGGATCAATTTCGTATAAGGATGTAGAATCCAGACCAAAGAAATAATCGCCAACATTAAACAAAAACTTTCTTCTACGTCAAAAATTTTCACAATTTGTAAGTCACTTCCGCACGGATGTAAATGAGAAGTATTTTGAATATCCGAGAAATATTTTAAATATCCCATCACGGAGAAACACGTAAATTCTGAGCCAGGAAATTTCCTAAGCAAGTATGTTCGGAAAAAAATACCAAAATAAAAACAAAACTGTACCAAAATTGATCGTAATAGTGTTATAATTTATACGTCTAATTTTTCGCGTCTGATTCAAAATGTCAAAATAACGACTGCAACGAAATTCTTATCATATATTTAAATAAGGATATGCTATCGTTGCTTCTGATGATTGCTATCAGAGTAGAGTCTCTTCTCAAAAAATTGTGGATAAACTAGAACTAAATTTTAAATATACTCGCAGTTCAATATGCAATGTAAATGTATGAGGATCTTACCACGGTCTAAAAAATTGAAAAGAAAATATGTAATGAAGAGGAGAGCAAATATGAGATATTCGTAAGAATGACAGTTAAATATACGCACCACAATCCTAACCACCAACAACTTCTGACTAGAATACATTCACGTCCGCGGTCACAACATAATAGTCCAGCGACCGCAAGTTTAGATCGTTGATATGTGTGGGGATAGTGGGGGGGAGCTGCAACACACAGCCAGTTGATATTGATGGGAAGGGCGACAGAGAGAAATAAAGTACAGACACGTGCACTTCCTTGAACCGACTTGGGGTCCGATACAACGCGCCCCTAATTAATAAACTCACTGACTTTGTACCGATGCTCACACAAAATGCTAATCATTATTCCGTTTATTCTACAAGCGATTTAAGCTTAACGTTTCACAAATATTATTACACTGCCGTCAAGCTTCTTTTTTCATCACATAACTGTCATTTATGAAAAACAGTCCAAACTACTTTATGAACTCAATGCGTTCCGACGGTCAAAAGATCTCGAATAGTTTTTATCTTGGAACACGGTTTCCCACCGCATCTCGATGGAAATTGACGACTGGTTCTCAGGTTCTAAAACAAAGCGATACATGAGGATAAAAGGGACTGAAACGAAGATGTGAAGGATAAAGAAGTATAATTTAAACGAGCCAAATGCATTTTCCGAGAAGCTTATGGGTATTATTTTACGCAAACCCAAGAGAGTAATAAGAATATCTTAAGAAAAATAGCGAGATATAAATGGACCTTTTCATGATCAACTATAAAGTGCACCACTTTAATAAGTTTGTTCCAATTTTTATGATAAGTTTAAGTGAGGGATTTGAGGTATTTAGACGGAAAAATGTACGTTCCGAGTGAACAACTTTCAAAATTCAGATTAATTTCCTATTTATCCCAGTATAAACGACAAGCGTTAAAATAACGCGACCATTTTCTGAGAAGAAATTACACAATGACAACCTTAAAAAGACGTCGAACTTCCTAAATCGAGAAAAAAGAAGGAATATGGTACCAAATTGGAAAAGTTCCTGTCTATAGTCATTCGTGTCCGTAATTCGAGTGGCAGAAATGACATCAACTAAACTTCCAAATAAACAAACACCCTACGACGATTTATGAATAAAACGTACTTTTGTGTTTTTGCGTCGTGGAGTTCAGGTACGATTCCTACGTCGCCACAATTCGGTGCTTGGCTCGCACACAATCATGTTCAACATCTGATTTCAATTCAGATAAGAAGGGGCTTCGAGGCCAGCAATAACTGGGTTGCTTTCTCTTCAAACTGCGAGAGATTTAATCACTAAAAGTTCAGAAGATTCAGGACGAATACATTGGGGAATTAGATGGTAAGGTGCAGCGGTCAATCGGGGGCCATGCGACTTTCAGGAATTCATTTGAGCCTCAACCCTTGACAATCTGTCCCTAGTTGCTGAATTCGGAGTCAATGAAAATCGTTGAAACGACGATCACTACCGGAGATTTCTTTCGCTACATGTTCATAATAAGATGAGAACTAAGCAAATTCTCAGAAGAGAAATTGCAAGCAACTCTCTACTGAAAGATTTCAAGCAATTGTTTATGTTCACACGGACGTAGCCAGACGTATTATGCACAGGAGCAAAAAATTCTCATCATGCTCAAGAATTTCTTCGCAGTAAAAATTTTCCCGAACAAGAAAAATCTTCTTTTCTCACTCATAACAATAACTAAATCTTCAAATTCAGACACGTCACCACTGAGGTCGTTAGCCTCACAAATATCCACACTTAATAACATAAATTCCTTATTCCAAGCCTAAATACGAAGGAACATTTAATGAATCGTCTTCAGAAATGCATCAAGTAGATCGAGGGCTTTTACACAGCATCGAAACGAGTGGATTTAATCAGAGACTCTAGGCGGAAGATCAGATTGAGGCCCCCCCTAGGAATTGAATAAAAATTCGAATTTTTTTGCTGCTTCGGCTACTTCGGCCGATGCGACAATGACGGTAAAATAAGAGAAATAGATGCAAGGACAATTTAATTCGTTTTAGGGACTCACTCTTTCCGCGAACGATACTAATAAGCTAAGAGAGTAGCTAGAACGCTGGCACACGCGGCAAAGGCGGTTTGCAGGGTATTTATGTAGATGATTGTAAAATTACTCAACAAATATAAATGTATTTCTTAAAGAGAGAAACCAGAGCAATTTTACTGAGAATTTCTTAGCACGGTCTTATTGAGGCCCCCATTTAGATGAGGCCCTCAGCTAGCGCCTACTGCGCCTAATTATAAATCCGCCCATGCACCGAAGCCAGTTTACATAGTTCGACAGCTTCATGTTCAAGGAATTTCGAACGAAGCACTCGATTTTATGACGAGCAATTCGCACACTCTAATTTTCACGGCCGCTTTTTCCAGGCGAAGTATTTTCCAATTCAGTTATTAACAAACAGTCACGGAGTTTCTTACGTTCAAATTGCTTCCGATAATTCGCAAGACCTAATGCCAGAATTATGAGAAATTGGATGAAAAAAGAACTTAGAAAGAGATTAAGAGCTTACAGGGATTTCAACGAAAATTTTCAAGCAAGAATGCAGTTATAAAACCAACGCAAGTTAAAACGTCACCAGAAAAAAAAAGATTCTTTAAATTACAACAGTATTTCCATGGTTACGGAGGAATTTATCCACTTCGCCGAATGGAAAAATAATGGGCAACACCAAATATGAAATGAAATTATCTCAAAGACGGTCATATAATTTGCAAAATAATGAATGTCATTAGGACTATAATTCTATTTAAACGGAAAATTATTGTTTGGAAAAGATGTACTAATTTTCATGATTTCTGTATTTAAAATTGACCATTTAAGTTTCCAAAACAAAGTGAAAATCGGAAGTTATTTCATTAAGTTTTATATAATGCCACTATTGAATGCAGAGGACTGAAGAACATGTTGCGACTGCAACGAAGACAAGAATTCACCAAACGAAGGACCTCATCACGCTAATTGTAAACAATAAATTAATCCTTTATCAGCGTGTTTCATTCACACTTGAACCTACAATTCTTTATCTTTACAAGGTTATTGGCTCCGCCAGTCTCAATCATCTGGAGCATCTAGGTTCCCAGATCCGCTCCTTATAAGATATAAGTTTAATTTCACTTACTCTGAGGTTCAAGCGTCCATTGTAAGTAGATTAATGGCAGAAGGGAAATAGGCTCCCCATATCTTTGAATGCTCGGTCATTGTGAAGGAAGGATATCGTTCATTTTTTTTCGCGATAATTAGCCGAAATTCCTTATATTGCGCTTCTCCTCAGACCTGAAAGAATTAAAAATAGTCTCGTTTCCTAGATGTTTCGCATTCTCGATTTTAGCAGCTTTAAATATACTTCGAGTTAACTATGGAAATGCTTTAAAAAGGGACTCTCCGAGTTGAATTCCTCACTGGGGAACTTCACTTTCAGCCACAAAAAAGTTCTTTCCAAAATAATACCCACTACCACAGCAGTAAGTCATTTTTGTGAGACTTAATTGATTTAAGATTAAAGAGTTTGAACACTTAAAAGTCAAGGCATCAATTTCAACAAAATGTGAAAGGATTACCATATATACCCGTATATAAGACGCATTTTTTCACCAAAAATATAGGTTAATATGCAAAGTGCGTCTAATAGGAGGAAACAGATTTCTTATGGTATTTATTGTCATAAAATTGTCGAATACAGCCCCAAAAACATATCATGCGGGATGCAGATTATATGCGGGTGTATATCTACAGTAAACGGAAACTTGGGACCTCTGAGGATCATCGTTAGCCCCAGAAAGTGAATCATTTGTTATAATAACGCAGTCAGCGAATCTAAGAGAAGAAAGTAAGTGGCCAATTTATAGATAAGATAATAGTCTTTATTATTTAATTAACGGACAAGCAAATGGTCCACTAATGGATATAAAAAATGATAAAGTTCTAGGAAATATGAATAAGCAGAGACTTTTTAAAAAAAAAAGCCGAGTCCTACGTAGCCATATATGTATATAAAGCTAATATGTATATAAAGCTAAGCTTTCCCAATATGAGTGCTGGGGAAATTCATGTATTACAGAACAGTCACCGGCCAAATGCTAATTAGATCTTCAACATCTCTACCACTAGCAACAGATATTTTTGGAATGAGGCTTACTAGGCAATATGAGGAGTAGGGTACTTTTCCCCTACTTTCCTCACTGAGAAAGGATGCTACGGCTGAAAAACTTCCACGACAATGCATCACAATGACTCTGTGGGTAACAGCACTCACTGTCAGTAAAGAGTGACTAAGATGAATCGAGATCCACAATCCACTACACAACACCATCCGTATCTCAGGAGGTTTCATTGTCACAGCTACTAATAATGGCCAAGACGGCAATGAAAGCTAACAGGAACACTGAGACAAAGGAAACGAGGTCTTTCAGATATCGACGTTTCCATAACTATCAAGATGGCCATATTCCTTAATGTTTATAGACACCAAATTTCTCGTTTATGCAAGCATTTCACACTATTTTCCACATTTAGACTTCTTTATCCCATAATACTTTAATATATTAACATATAACATTGCGCACAGGCGTCTCAGCAAAGGAGACCTGAGAATATAAATTCATTTTTTACAATATTTCCTTTATATTCGCCGGTTTAAAGCGAATCTAAAAGCATCTAAAACTTTTCATCAAAGTAAATTTCAACAAATACATTGTTTAATATTGCCAAGATTTTAGGTTCAGGTTTAATAGAGTGAAGAAACTAGAAATCTTCAAATGATTGACTGTTTCGGAAAATTAATGCAGAATAAAAGTAATTGTAAACAATAACTGTATATTGTCAGAGGGGATTAATAATATTACATACAGTACGTGAACCCCAAAAGTGTTTCGGTCCAGAATATAAATATTATTCAAACGCCAAGCATCGTTTAAACAATACAGTCTGCGCAACATTAGATTGCAAATATCCACGTTCCTGGAGCAGTACTGTTGTAGAAAAAGTAACAGTATCGTATGAATGCCGCAAAACAATAATACCCCTCCCCCCTAATTAACCATTCTCAGCGTCCTTATTTTTTTGTTTTTAAAAACACTAATTTACAACGAAATACCCTTTTCACATTCCTCTTGGAAATATTCTGCAACGGATTCTCTTAAGATTTTCTGATTCTTTTATTATTCCCAAACATGATGAAAAAGAAATCACTAATCGATTTAAAGGTATATTTTATATTTCAAGAGTCTTTAACTCTAAGTTTAAATAATATTACCTTTTTATCAACTAAATACTTCACATCTACATTCCGCCAAAAATTTCTTCCGTATTTTATGACGAACGAAAATTACTTCCGTCCATTCGGTAAATTTTCAGTTTAGGGCGCTTGTTAGATTTATACCCCGCAAGCCGCCAATGGCGTACGGCAGGGGGTGTACCAACACCCAAGACCTAACCTAATCCATCATGATTGCTTCTCTAATGCTCAGCGGAAAGAAAGACGAGAAGTAACTATTTGTTTTAGCGATTATTTGGTCGGAACGCTTTTTACCTTGTAGCGCTACTTATAACGCTTTTTAACGTTCGATTCAGCTCAATCCCAATATTTTTCGAGGTAATACGGAACAATTCGTAGAAACTACGACAACAGACGTTATTTTTCGTATTTTGTATTATTCGTATTATTTCTCGAAAATGGCCGAGAAAATATACGTCAAGTCATGATATATTTCTGATTCCAACACATTTGCAAAATACAGTGCAACAATCCTCAACCGAAAAAGGTTCCTTTCTTGTGAAAGCCACTATAACGACGTATTTCGTCTTCTTGATAGGATTACCAAATAGCAATGAAGCAGACGCCCAAAATGAGGCATCCAGTAAAAGGACGACTAACATTTGTCTCCGTTGGTCACGGGAGATAAATACATTTCGTACGGAAATTCCAGAGGGGCATGGGAATGCTCGTCGGCGCCAAAATACCTCGTGGCGCCCCTTCATATAATAATAAGGGAAATAAATGCGGGGAGAGGATAAAGGGGAGTATTTGAAGGGGAGCCGAGTACTCTAAAGGGAGAGACTGGCATTCAGGAAGATTCTTTCGTCGAGAAGGGGAATGCGTCCCGAAGTATTTATAGACGGAGGGAACGGCGGCAGGGGAGTGAATGAGGATGGCATCGAAGACACGCGAGGATATCCTGCAGCGGATGATTCTTCACGCTTTTTATCCTAACGACAAGACGGTCTTTGCTGGGCGAAACTGCGACCGAATTATATAGCGATTAAACCAAACGCGAAGATCGGCAATAAGAATGAGTCCCGATTTCCACGTCGCGTTGCAAGCAGCAGCCTCGTGGACACGTATTTTAAATGCGAGGAAGATCTCAAAAGACAGACAAACGGCTTTATTTTAAGAACCAAGTTGAGACATCCATCTGTGAGTCCATTAAACCCCCAAAACATAGATATAAGGAAAATACATTCATTATTCAAAGGAAAATACATTCACCAAAATATATTTTAAAGAAATTGAAAGAGTAGTTCTACAAAATAATGCTTAAGTCTGAGAACTGACATTAAAAGAAAGACAGAGGTATAGAACACAAGAAAAATACACCGAATGTGGTAATGATAACCCGCCAACCAGGTTTCTAACATTGTGGAAGCACTGTAATAGTATCATGGATTATTTCGGAAAACATAACACCTTCTGTTTCGGAGTTTGAAGAGGTCTAACAACAACTTTAGGAGACATTTTGAATAAAATACCCGTACTAGAACATAGAGGAGAGAATTGAAGAAATATTTCTATGATTGGGATGGATTCATATCTTGAATTCGATTTTACAACAGCAGTGATTTTCATTTGTGGTTGTCCACGGACAACCCAAAGGGGTTACATACGGGTTTATCATATGTAATAATTACATATTAATAATTCTCAAATGTCATTTTATTTAAAGAATTATTCTTTAAATAAAATGACATTTGAGAATGAATCCCTGAACTCACAAAAATTTTCTTCCGCAACACGAAGATATTTTGCATTGACACGTTTCGAATATAGATTAAGAGAATGGGAAAACATAGATTCCATTCAGAGCGATTTTCTACTTGAGCTTGTTGATAAAGCGCCACAAATTTATTACGAGTGCCTGTAATTTTGGAAACATGATGAATTCACGTAATAGACGCTTTACCTGTTTTCTAATTCCATTGTGATTACATTATTATAAACTTTAGAATTAAGACACTTTTAATCGAACAGCAAAAATAATCACTCATAAACAGATTTTAGGGGACTGATTCTTACCTATCCAGTATTGAATTCGAGTTGAAAAACTCTGTAGAGAAATTACTGTGTTAAGTTTTCCATCTAGAATGAGCGCAGAAGTTACAGCTATTAAACGAACAGCTATTATTTCACTGATTCATAACCTTACAAAGAATTTTGCAGGTTTTAATATCCAGGAAAAAAGGCATAGCAGAATGACGAGAAATACACCAGAGAAAGGTGTATTTCTAAAATACATCGGAAAAGAGCTGATCAGCTGCTCGAAGATTTATCACGTTGTATCTCGTTGATAACGATTGCTAAGGTGATTATAGTATTCAATAAGCGTTGAATTAACTTTGGAAAAATATTCCATCGGATAGAAAATTGGGATCCCCCTCGTACCAATGACCTGGAAAAGGTTTTAAAGGAGTAAAGGAACGCAAATTAATGACGCGACAGGATAAATAAAATTGACTAAACGCGAGACAGCGAAATCTCATGGTTTCAAAAAGCACACGTCGAGGGGATACAGTCGCAGCAAGGAAGCCAACAAACGTCGCTACATTCAACGAATTCGGACCGTCGCTATGAGAGCTGAATTTTCACCTCAACGAGGGAATCATTAAACTCGCAAAAACATTTTTGACAGCCTCTGCATGACCGTAGTTCTGACCACGTCATCAAGATAACCTCCATCCTAACTCTTCACTAACGTGATCTCCCTGAAACACTGATCTGTACATTAACTAGTTATAGTGACAATAAAGGTAGAAAAAGATAACTTTAATCTTCGTGCAAAATGGATAAAAGGATAAATATCCAGGATAGGAAAAGTAGTCCCTTAACTTCGACTTGAAAATACGCACGTAATTCACGGAATGAAATCTTACCATTCGCATTAAGTTGCATATACGGTTAATTTGTACTCAGATGCTTTCACTCAAGGAAAAATCCTTCAATTACTCATTATTGAGCGGCAAAATATAGTTTCAAGACATTGAAATCCTTCCTCTGATCTTGTCAAGCATTTTTCATGAAAGTATTAGGCGCTTCTGTCAAAAAGTAAAAGATACTCTGCGGAGAAGACAGTCTCAATTGTAATCGGCTGATATGTACTAGAATTTGACAAAGATAAGTTTTCGAAAAATAAAAAAGGAAAATTCCATCAGATAATGATTATATTCACTGAGCAGGTGGAGTTGATAAAAGTGAAGCCGACCGATGTCGGACTGGTGGAAAATAGGATTCTTTAAAGTGAGAAAAGAAAGAGAGCTTGAGTTTGAATGAATGAAGAAAACCGTTCAGGAAAAAATGCAACTTTAAGGGAATCTTCAGAATTGCGACTGAGACGTGAAAGAAGAGACCTTAACGATTCTTTTTGCACATCGATAAGAATGTTTTTCCGAACGAAATAAAGTGGATTAAACGATGATGAAATCAAGAAGATATCGACGGCTTTCAATTCACCCATTAAGCATTCGATGATAACAAAATCATCGATTTTTAAGACCGAAGTAACGTGTTTTCCCCGAGTTTCTAACAAACAGGTACTGAGTTGCAACGGCAAAAACTAGTAGACGTCTACATTTTTAGAATTTACGAACGTTTTCTCGGCGAAATAGAAAAGTTGTTGTCGCTAACATTCTTCTCTTTTTTTGGACGGGTGAAAGTAGAGAAGCGTTTGGCCTAAGCAACTGCAATTTCACAAGCAGCGACATGAAAAAGCGAGAAACTATAGTAACACGGATTTCCCATTTGAAAACGACGAGGCGAATTAGAATCCGTCCTAATCCAAGGAACTACACTGTTTATTGGTCTCTTCGTACATGGTAGGTTCAGAAACCTAGGTTTGCACATCGGTTTCTAAACACACCACAGAAGGAAAACACCCACAAAAATGAGAGTAAGAAAATCCTTCGAAACCTACTCATAGTTAACTAAAATTTAATGTGAAAGCAATTTCAGGTGGATCTGAAATGAAATGAAAGACAATAAAAATACACTTATAACAAATATAACTAAGTTAGCATTATATTATAAACAGAAAATCAGCAACGTGAAACAAAAATATGCAGCAACATAAGCCTATTAGGTCTGAATAAAAAAAAACAATAATTTCGAGAAATAAAAAAGAAATAACGAAAATCTAAGAGTTCTATGGTAGTCAGGTGGCTTTGTCAATGAGAGAGACAGGTTGATCTGAAATGATTTCTTTAACGCGTAAGTGAGAAAGTTTAGGGGAAGTCTATAAATCTAAGGCCAAATTCATTTAATAGCTGATTTCATAAATTGATTAATTTATAATCGTTGAAAGATATTAGTAATCAGGAACAATTTTCAAAAATATCACTCATTTTCTTAATCTAAGATACAAAAATACCGTGTAACAATAACAAACCTAATGATCTAAAATCGCCCGAATTATGAAAAGATACGTCAATAACAGACTTATTCCTCAAGACCGGTTAATTTCGGTTCAAAGAGGAAGCAGAACAGCAGCATAGTTTCCTTAATTCAATCGATGGGTTGTTTAATGATTTGATGGCACTTAAAATTGCAAGTATTAATTCCCGTATTTACCATAATTATTTATAAATTATCTGTCAAGTGCTGAATATAACAGACACTGAGGAGAGAAACCGGGCTATAGGGATTCATCAGTAACGCACATGAGAATTTATATCAAAATCCTTCAAATAACCATAATAATTGACAATAGCCACGAGGAAATGATAAGATTTTAAAATAAAGATAAAATTGCGGGGATAAAAACCTCGAATAGAGTCGGGTATTAGCTTCCAGAGAAAACTTATGACACGAGATAAACCACGAGATATGAAAACATTTCTTGAAAGATTACAAGTCTCTATATTTTTATATTTAACTCTTTGACATAATAGAGAGCGCTGGGTGTCAAAATATTCTTCAAAAATTTAAAATTTATTCACAGCGACCGCCTTCTTCTATGTCATTCTTAAATTCTCGGAACAGATATTTCGAAGACTGCCTTGTTAATTATTGGTAAACATTACATCAGGTATATCAATGCTGAAATAAGAGAGGATATCTTTGTAAAATGTAAAAAGGCTTGGGTAAAGAGTACGCAAAGAAGGGGGAAATGTTTATTTTACGATGACTAACCACAACCTTATCAAACGATCGATGCAGTCATAGGACAACACCTCGACTAATTGTTTGCTGGACGTAAAACTGGAATAAACTGCCATCTGTTGGGCGGCCAGACGCACAAGGTGCACAAGATGGACATTTCTAGTACAACAAATGCAGGACAATGCCGGACAGGTGTTGCGGGACACATACTGGAAGGCGCTCTGCTACAACTTAACCCAGAAGATGAATGAGGCATAAGAAAAATTAGGTTAAATGCTTCCGTTGTCAATTTCGAATATTTGGCTAAATCTTGTAATGTACAGCCCCACTTGATCTCCTGAATACATCATATATATAAAAAGTAAATGCCTGTCCGTCACCCTATTTATCTCAGAAACGGCTTGACTTAGAGATCTGAAACAAACTGCATTGTGTTTCTGCAATGCTGAAACCCCCAGGAAAACTATTTTCATCTCCGTAAATGCCCGGGTTCTAACCCAGGAGCCCTTAATACGTTTCCATAAGAGATATACGTAAATTACGTTTTCATGACTTGCAGAGGTTGTTTCTTTTACTAAATTAAATTAGAAACAATGGTCTTACGAAATCCAGAGGTGTCAAAAGAAAGGAAAATGATCATAGAATCTTATTTTAATCGTGAAACATTCATATAAATTCGAAATTGCGAGAACTTTGATAAAATACACGGAAAATTCGTAAAAATTTTCGGAAATAAACAACCCATCCCTTTGACGACCAAGGCAATTAATTGTTGAACATTGATTTCATGAGTTGTCCCATATAAATGCCCGGGGACAATCAGTTCTTATGATTTTTTATAAGAAATTTACGTAAAGTACACTTCAAAACAGTAGAATAAATATTATAAATAATGGTAAGAAATTATTACTATTTATTGTGAGTTATTACGATCTTACAACAGAAATTTTTTGTGCTTAGGAGGACCAGATACATACGATAATTGATCTATTTAAAAACTAAATGAAGTTCCGTCATGCTTGACGGGGGCGTTTACTAGTAATAGTTTATACTAATAAATAGTTTATGTTTCCTTAAGATTAACATATGATTTGATTTTAAATCAAATGAGAAGATGGCAAATATTTAGATTTCCTTGCCGATTATTATGCTTTTGTACTACAGTACATGTCCCCCATGCATATGTACATACCTCTAACCAAAGAAGAAAAATGTGGTGAAGTTCAACGACAAGGATTACATGATGATCCGAAATGAATATTGCCTATTCAACGAAAGCCTTTTGCTGAAATAATGACCGTTAGTTATAAGAGAATCTTACTTCTCGGAATTGAATTCTTTCAATTAATCTAGCGAATTATTCTTATCTTTAGGTAAGTCATTTCACTTGTCACTTTTAAACATGTACTCCCTGTTTTATACGTTTGTAATTCGATTTTCAATCTTTTCTCATTTTTTATTACCGGCTATTTAAATTTATTGTATTATATATTGTCTTTATATATATTTACTGTATTTTCGCGAGTTTTTTTCACCCCCCTTCTCTGTGAGGTCTTCGTTAACCTTCATTTGCAGAGATTTCTTCCCACACAGCACTCTTTCTTTTAGTTTGTTAATTATATTTTGTACGTATTACATACGAGTTTAGGTGGAAGAGAGGCTCACATGGGTCTAACCTCGCCGATAAATTGTCTATCTATTTATTTATCCTATAGATTGAAAATTTAATACTTAAAAATAATAAAATATTAAATATAATACTTAAAATTTAATAAAATATTGTATATTTCAATATTTAAAATATCCAACCCTTTACTGCCGACCCCTAAAGCCTACCACCCATTTGACCCTTCCTGCCCCACAGGAGAAGGGAGGGCAAAAATTTCAAACGACTGGAGGACAGAGGAAGGCAAGTGAAAAAATATGGGATATTAGATAACTCGAAGCGTTTAAAATGGTAAAAATGAAAGGAAACGAAAGAAGGAAATAGAATGGAAACAGGGCTAATATTTATAGATGAGAGACTCGAGGGATATTTTATGACCGGATGTCGATTCGAACCAAATGGAGTGTAAGAAAGGGACTGAATCGGGAAAGAATCTTAGGAGAAAGCGCGGGAGAAAGTATGCGCGCATTGGGTCAGTGCCTGTTTCAAGCACTGTAAGAGATTGAATCTCAAAAAGAAATGAGGGGTGTTATTACATGAGGTTATCTTTTCACGACCAAAGTTAATTAGAAATAGCTAATCAAACGCATTTACAAAAGCTGGAGAGTAATATAGTATATTGGAAAAGCCGGAGAAACTATTGTCAAATCTAATTGAAGAAATTAATTTAAAAAATAAGCAGTCAAAACCAAAGTCTGTAATTTAAAACAAAGCACATAAAACAAACATGAAATCTTGGACACCATAGGGTGAGCTCGAACGAAGAAAAATTATTAATATTAAATCTGATGAAAGAAAATATATTAATTCCTAGAATTAGGTAACACGGAACTTCCCTTTTGCTTCCAAACGCAAGTTCCATCTGCATACGGCTTACGGAGTATTTTGAAACCTTTAACAAATAATAAATTTCCAGAACTAGAGCCAGGGCAATTTTTCCATCAAACTATTCTCTCTAGAGGCAATTTACATTTAAGAAGATGGAATGATAAAGCTACTCAGACATTACTAATAATTCAGAATTTAAAGTACGAATTAAAAAATAAGCTATACCATCATATTAAACAAAACACAACTACATGCAAATTGAATTTATGAACTGTGATACTGTAATATTCCTCAGATTTTCTCTCTGAAAGGTAACAGCCAAGGAAGTAAACTGTTTAAAATTTAATACTGCATGATAATGAGAAATAAGTTAAAATTTCATAGGTGTATTTTATGTTATTTCATTTGATGATATCTATGTTTTGGTTCGTTTAATATTGAAAGCAAGGATAAGCGTTTAAATATTACTTGTTTACGCTGTACATAACAGTGATTCTCAACCGGTATTCCATGGCATTATTGTACCGTGACTAAACTCTGCCACGTTATATGAAAGAGTGACCAATATTTCTAATGGCGCAATACGTACGCGGTGATTTTTTAATATATTTTTACGTTTAATAGGAGATCGTAATGATAATACTAAAATATCTTACTCCACAAGTGTGGACTCTACTCCACACGCCGAAAGGCGGCTTGCAGGGTACTAATGTAGATGTAGAAGTGTCGGACTGTTTATAACTTGAATGAACACTGTATCTTACAATAGCTAGGTTAAGTCTGCCGCAAAATTCAAGTTGATGGGGCACAAATGAGAAAAGAGCATTCCATGTCATGGGGCCCAAAACTGGATTGTTTGGGGCCCACCCAAGTGTGGATTCAGCTCGGAGACGTGGCAATTAATTGCATTCGCGACCTGTTTGCGACATTACAGGCATAATTTTTCGTTCATACATCGTAGTTACCTAATTAGAAGTTTTATGGACTCTTAAAACACATAGGAAGTACATAAGAGGAAAAGAGCGAAATCAGAAAGGGTGCAAAGAAGCTCATCAAAGAGTGCTACTTCAGTTTACGAGTCAGCGTGCGAAGTGGCTGGTCGATGAGGCAAGAAAACCCACGAAGGCATCGAAGGAAGAGAAGTAAATGACCCGATGAAATAACTAGAGAACAGGCGGAGATTATCTTTTCACCACCACTTGAAACCGCTGATCCTCATTACGCATATTATTACAGGAGCACATGATACATAGAAAGGCACG